>JAOANR010000001.1:36737707-37261431 GCA_030278955.1 Hygrophila difformis | reverse complement strand
AATAACTACATTTTGTTTAGCTTACATAGTAGTATATTCCGATTTCACTTAAAAAATTATAAAAAAAAATTAATTTTAGTAATTATAAAATTATCCGAGTTAAAATCCGAATCCGTCTCGTATCCGTTTCCCGAAATATTCGGATTCGTATTTGTATCCGGCCTATTCGTATCCGATTCCATATTCGACAAAAAAATATGGGATAGAATACGGGATGAGTACTATCCGCCCGTATCCGTCCCGTTTTCATCCCTATGTGTATACTCGCCACTCTCATACTGAGATATACTATAAATTGTATTGTATCTAATATTATATATTTGTTACGTGGCAACATAAATAAAAATGCATGTCCATAAATTATCTTTAAGTGACATGTAATCCAAACACTTGTCTTCATCCTGTAGTACATGGCTTGTACCTTTGTACTTATAAATAAGCATGAATGAAATGAAAATATGGCTTTTTGGCTGCTCATGGTTCTAATCCATGTTTCTCTCTAGTTTTTCCATGTCTATTCACTATCTCTAAACCTACACACTACATATATACTTATGGGTATAGATACGTCTCACACATATCTTACATATATAAATAAATATTACACAACACGTTATCAGCACGAGTAGCTCTGTCGAGGTGCTGTTGGAGGAAGATTTAAATCTACCAAAATTATCGGAGGTATACTTATGAATTTATTAATTTCAATTTTATTATTACGACTAACTTTGCAGGATTGAATTTGGTGTCCATGTATTGGACGAGTAATGCACAAATGCATTTGGCCTAAATGTACGAGCCTTGGAAAGTGGTACTGTTGTGATAGAAATATATCACACTTGGCTTGAGGAAGAAATTTGAGTTATTGCCCAGAATCAAAGGAATTGTGACACGAATCAAGTCATTGTATAAAGACAAAATTTTGTCAAAACCCCAAAACAAGGGAAACGGGAAACCCCAAAAGAGAGAATATGTGCCCGGTTAAACCGGATGACCTTTGAAATACCAAAAGTGGTATAAAATGATTATTACGCCTATATATGAAAAGGGCTATTGAAAGTCCAATAAATTGTGAGAAAAATTATATAGTCAATAATGAATGTTGGGTTTCTTAATTGGACAAAGCAATGAAATATTGCTGAAATATTCCGAATTCAAGCGGACAAATGCTTGCCCTCTCTAAAGGAGAATATGACAAAATAAAAATATCAGAGCGTGATTATGATGTGCCAAAAGGCAACATATTATTGAAATCGTAATCGGAAATTGAACCGGGTTAGATATATTGGCAAAATGAAAATACGAATTCCCCGGAATTAATTAAATATATGGTATAACCACAAAAAGCCTTATAAAATCATATCATTGTGATATCAAAAGCCATTGAACATTTAAATGATATCATGTGGCTTGTTTAAATGAAAGGCCTTAAGGTTGAAACAAATCTTATTGATCACGATGATTGATGTGATAATAAAGTGAAATATGTATCACGTGTGTGGACTTAAATAAATTTATTGCGCACATATTGGTGCCAAATGAAATGAAAATTCATGTTTTTACTCCCCATTATAACCCCCTTGCAATTTGAATATTTTGTGTATATAAATTACACACTCGTGCCTGCCTTCTTGGAAAGATAAATGGATGCCAAAATAAAATGAAGCCGAGGATGATGTCTGCCTCATCCACGGTGCAGCTATGCACGTTGTATTGAAAAGCAAAAGCTATTATCCCAACTGAAAAAGGAAAAGCTTACTGCTAATAAAATCAGTGGAAGTTCAAAAGAACTCTGGAAGAGTCATTGTATATCTCCTGAAGGAGAAGAAAAATTGTGCTTGAATATGCACTATTCTCGAGAAAATCTCGAAAGAGCTTACTAAGCTTCAGCGATATTCGGAAAAATTCATATCATTATGAAATACAGAATGAGGCAATAACATTATTTCTTGATTACTCAGATTATGATGCAAAGAAATTAAAAGAAAATTGCATCAATATCCTCTGGCATATACCATACAAATTAAAGCTGAGTACCGTTGAAATATATCATGTGGTAGACCTGAAGTCTACTCATAATTTTCTTACTTGACACAATCAGCTTGGGCATCCTCCTAAGAGCATCATGCTGGGGTGAATTATTGGAAATTCAAATTCAAATGAATCTATATGTGTTGCTTATAATTAAATTGTGAGCACAATGACATCCAATAAAGAAAATAAGATTGGATAGTGTCATTGGATTTTAATCGCGTGCAAGCCAGGCCTGGCCAAAATATATACCAAAATAAGTAATAATTAAATTGCACGATAAGGTCAAAGTTACCTACATCATTTTGGGGACATGCTATGTAGCAACGCTTATGAAAATAAAGCCGACCGATTGTCATTAATTCTCTCTCACTAACATTGACATAAGCCCAATGTTTAGTAAATTAAAGTATATCTGGGTGTGCGATATAAGTCCCCCATTATGCCACCCTAATTGGATCCCAATGATGATTGGGTAGACGTATATCGGATATAAATCACCATTAATAAATTATATTTGGTACCAAAGTATGGTGATTTTATATATGGTTTGCAGATTATTATTTTCCGACATTAGGGGGAGATATGGATCAACCGAAAATATATTATTGATCAACCGAAAATATATTATTGTGACTGAAAAAAACTATATTGCATAAATTGCAAAACAAGCGTATCATATAACTCTAAAAGAGTTACTAAATCCCGCATATCGGCATTACCCAAGGAAAACTTGTTGCCCTAGTAAAATAATTGTGGCACAAGATAATCACTTGGTTCCGATTATGTCCTGAATGGACCAATTACAAACGTGAAAAATGAATATTTTGCACGCTTGAAGTACGGTAAATCATCTGGTTCCAACTACAAAAATCCTCGAGGTTTATAAATTTTAGAAAGTGACGAATTGTTGAAACAAGCTCTACAAAAGAGCAAATTGCTCCAAAAGAGCAGGGCCCATACCTTAAAAATAATGAGATCTCAATCAATCGTCACAAGCAAAGATATTTGGAACCCATATTGCATACCTAAATCGGTTGATGAATGTCGGAAAAATAAAATCTTGGCTCTATGTGCAATTTGAATGCATGTTATTTACTAGTCTCAGTGAAAGCCTAACAAAAGAAGGCTACATAAATGGCATTGAGATTGAAAGATATAATTTACTATCTTCAAAAGGATGATAGACTTGGATTTATTATATACAATTCTTCATATGATAGAAAAATAAATTACAGTATCGTCCAGAAGATAAATATCCCCCAAATTATCCGTTATGAAGTTAATATGCACTACTGAAAGGGGAAAAAATGAATTTGAGATCTATGATTTGGTAAAACCAAATTTTGCATTGGTTTGCAAATTGGGTGCATCCACTACCTGAAAAGGTGTTAAACAATTCCCAATGAAAAAGGGATATCTGCTAAATGCTTAATGCTCGGCCGAGCTCATGAATCGATAAAGGATTCATTTAAATCAAAATAATAAAACAAAGAAATATTTTGTCCAAAAGGACTATATCTTAGCGGATTTATTACCAAGGCATTGCCTATAGCAACTTTTGTGAAATTACAAAAGTAAATTGACATGCATCGGCCCGAAGGAAGATCTCACATGAAATTCAAGTCAGGGGGAGAAACACTCAAAGATCTCAAATGAAGTCGAAATCAGGGGGAGAATTCAACACGAGAATATTGTACTCTTTTTCCTTCACTAGGATTTTTTCCCACAGGGTTTTTTCCTAGTAAGGTTTTAACGAGGCGTATTCTTTGTGTATGGACATGCAAGGGGGAGTGTTACGTGGCAACATAAATAAAAATGCATGTCCATAAATTATCTTTAAGTGACATGTAATCCAAACACTTGTCTTCATCTTGTAGTACATGGCTTGTACCTTTGTACTTATAAATAAGCATGAATGAAATGAAAATATGGCTTTTTGGCTGCTCATGGTTCTAATCCATGTTTCTCTCTAGTTTTTCCATGTCTATTCACTATCTCTAAACCTACACACTACATATATACTTATGGGTATAGATACGTCTCACACATATCTTACATATATAAATAAATATTACACAACAATATTGTGTTTTTGTTGTGCAGCGTAGTACCTAGCAAATGAAAACAACGTGTGGGACCCGAAAGGGTCAAACTTGGATTTGTCTCTTGTTTTGTTTCCTGATGAGTTACATAGGAAGTTAGCAGGATTACATGCATGTCTTTTGGAAATCTATTCATTGTTTATACCATGATAATAGAGGGGTTAAAGAATTTAATTGCTAAATTACCTGTCTGCTCACATTCTAATTGTTTCTTTATACCATGATTTCTTTGGCTAAAATTCGGTAATTGGATTCCCCTCAAGTCTGCCACTCGTGTCTATATGGAGATGCTGGTTGGGTTGAGTACATATGAGTCACTCGTGCTTCTGGACAATTTTAATATATTAATCGCGTGTTGGTTTCCTAAATTCGGTCTTTGGTAAGATATATGTTTTTGTGAAACCAATGCATGATGAACTCTATGGCTATTTGGATCTTGGATGTTGGATATTGGATGAGGGTAATTGTCCCTCCTATCAGTAGAGCCTGTATGTGTCTATAACCCTAGACAGTCGGAGTGCTAGTCTAGGACACCGGTGTTAGCAGTTATAGAGTCCTCTGCACGGTGAGATATGATATACTACCTCCGTTCCTTTTTAATTGTCACGGACCCACATTTCACGCAATCCAATACATATTTTTAATCGTCAATAACTCAAATTGCATACAAGTAAAAATTATGAAAATTTGATATTCTAAATCTATGCGATTAGACGAATCCAACAAGATCCCACTTGACTATATTTTATTTTATATAATTGTATTAAAAGGTCGAATTAAAGTTACTCAATGAACAGTGTCAAAACCTCATACGTGGCAATAAATAAGGAACGGAGAAAGTATATGTGTAACACCCCGGTTTTGATAACCCAGGCCAGGATGTCACCACCACACCTTCCAAAGCAAGACGCGAACCATTTCGAGCTCACTTGAGAAGATGCTAAGGCTAAGTTGTACCAATACTTAAAAATAATTTAAAACCATTCAATAAATGCCCGAAGTTAAAATCAGAGTAAAGTCTACCATGCATAATTTGAAACAGTGCGGAAGCGAAATAGGGCCAAACACGGCCAAAATATAAGTTCGGAATTCGTAAAATGATTTAAAAACAAGTGCGACAAGTCTTCGGAAAATTCCCATCCCAAATGTAAATGCCATGCGCTAATCTTCAACATCTGAAAAAAAGGAGACAACGGATTTTATCAGTACAACGGTACTGAGTAAGTAAATATATAGCATAACAAATTTTAAAGTTTTTAGAAGAGAGATTTAAAAGTTAGAAATTGTAATTTAAAAAGGAAGGTCGAGTAAAAATAATTCCCGAAGATTCTTTCACTTTGCCATACGAATAATATATCATTATTCATTTTTTTTATACATCCTAGGGAATCGAACCCATAGGAGTCAACAATATCCTGGGAATCGAACCCGCAGGAAAAACATACACCTTGGGGAATCGAACCCACAAGGCAAGTGAAAGCAGCGGACCCTATACAGACACACTCCGGAGCCCTAGATAACCCATACGGATACATCTAGGAGTATAGACTCTTACAATCACATAATCATATTTGCCGTTTTGTCTACGAGAGGGGGTGGGCCAACAAGCTCACGCCAAGTGCACTTACCCTCAAGAAAATAATCAAAGCATCCCACTCGATCATATTTCACAAAGTTTCAAAATCCACATTTTTACATTTTACAATATCACACGTTTCCAGAATTCATTCATTTTCATAAATGAGTGTCATTTGACTCGTAGATCATCAAAATACACAAGGTAAGATTTACCGACAAAAATAGCTCTATGGCAGTTTCAAAAATCACGTCTGGAAACATAGTAAAACATTTTCAAAAATTCTGGAAATTTTACAGGTGCTAGGAAACATCTAAATAAGCATTTTCCTTAGAAATAGGTTTCTTCAAAGTCGGACTCTAAATAGGCCAATTAAATCGATTTCAGAAAGCTATGAATCAAGGATCATAAGAGTTTCAGCGAAGCAGACCATAGGGTGTTTAAAAATTTATAACTTTTTCAAACGAGTTCCTATAATCGTAACAATTGACGATGATGTTCTAGACACAATATAGAATAAATCTTAAGAAGACACCGACCACGAATAACCAACATAGGTTGATCAAAAAGGCACAATAAGATCGGACATTTTAAAAACTCGAATCTGACAGCATCTAATAGCAGAAAACCAGATCCATTTTCGACCATCAAATCAACTCCAAAAATTCTACAAATTTACAGAGATCATTTTCAAGATGTTAGGAACATTTTTTGTTTAGAAACGTTTTTCCGAAAATGAACGGATCTAAGTGAAAAACGCACAACAACAAAATTACTCGGAAGGAAACCCTAGAAAACAGTTTTGGCAAGGGATAGAGATCGAAGAAGAACTCGAAGGATTCTCTACCAAAACCTCCAAAACTTGAAATGCACAATACTAACTTACTTTCCAAGAGATTAGTGTCGAAATCCTCCTCCTTGATTGCTCCAAAATCAACCAACACAGTCCCACTCTTCCGCAATCTATCGAATGGATCCTATTTTGGTTTTGATGGAAGAAAGTTTGATGTTAGGACTAGAAATCCGACTCTACGGACAAGGATTTGGATTAGAAACCTTACCCACTTGTAGAAGAAGGATTAGGACCTCCCAATTCGTCCAAGGCTTCAAGAACAAGAAGAAAACCCACACAGTCTCACCAACTCTCCAATGGAAAATCTGAAATTCGGATTAAGGAATGAGGGGTGGTTTTGGGGCTGTTTAAGGCTTGTTTATGGAGAGTTTAGAGTTCCAAAAAGAACCTTAATGAACCTTGGAAGTGTAGGGAGTATTATGACAGTCAATATTCGGATTTGGAGCCCCCCTTTACTCCCCATTCACCCCACTTCCCAACATGGTTCAATGAATTGCTAGTTTGTTCATGTATCCCTCTCATTTCAATATTGTGGATGTTTAATACACTCAAAATCTATCCAAAAGAGTCCAAATACATCCCTAATGATCTGAGGAATGAATGCAAGTCGATTGAATTGAAGAATCTCGAAAATTGGGTCGAAAACCGCATACATGCATGGAATCGCCGCCTGCCGCCGCCGACGTGGGGTCCACGCGTTCACGCGCCGCCGCCGCGCAGCGTTCCTTTTTTTTTTTCTTAAATATATATGTTATGATTTTTATTCCAAAAATCATAATATAGAAATTATCCGGGTTCGTTGGGGTAATCCGATGAACTTATTCCGAGTCGCGATCGTCTAAGCATATTTAATTCCGCTCTCTCGGAATTATTTCGGTTTTGATAATTAAATCCAATTCTTTAATTTTTTGGATTTAATTTTTCGATGTCGATTTCTCGAGTATTACAGTCTACCCCCCTTAGAAATCAACTTCGCCCTCGAAGTTGGGTCGCACTCGGAAAGCAACACCAACATAAAAAAAAGTAGTTTACACGCATAGAATTATTGAGGTTCGAAAATTAATTTCTTACCTCGATGCGTGACGACTCTCTGTGGGGTATCACATCCTCTCCCCCTTAGGACTGCAGTTATGTCCCCATAACTGCCTATGAATTTTCTCGCAATACCTTTAACAATTCAGTAATTTCTAAGGTCCAATTCTAATAGATTAGGAAAGAGTTCTAAATTCTTAATTATTATCGGGATTCCATCATGTCTTTTAGAATACGATACCACTTTTCCCTTCGATAATTAAATTCCAAAGCTGATCACTTTAGGTTCCGATAGATTTAATGCGGGTAAAGTTCTTGATCAAAATCAAAGAACACTTGTACCAGAATCAAATAAAATCTTGAGAGATACGCCTGAAGCAATAAATGTACCTGCGATAATCTCTTCTTCAGCTCCAGCTCGATTCATGACATTCAAACGCTCTTATGTTCTCCCTTGGTTTCCTTGCTGGTTGCGATTCTGTTGTGGTCTCTGTCCTTGACTATTGGACTGATTTGGCCCAGTCAGGCCATTCTCATGAGGAAGGTTCACCAGATCCAACCTCTTCTCGATCATCTCCTCACGAATATTGCATTCTCTAATCATGTGGTCTTCCCTACCACATCTGTAACAAGTTCCACGCCTAGGGCACTCGCGTACCAGATGGGCTTTGTGGCACTGCGGGCATCGTGGTATGGATGTACCACGGGTGTCATTTCTTCTCTTAATTAAACCTCTATCCGCATTCTCCTTAGGTCCATCGAACCTAGCTTGACCATTATCCTTCCTCAATTTGTTATTATTGTTGCTTCGGTTCTTTTTCTCAAATCCTTGCGAGCCCTTGCTCGACTCACCATTGTCCTTACGCTTCAATCGCTGGACACGAGCGATTGCTACAGCACGGTCATACACTGCCTGTAGTGTAGTGTGTTGTCCTCCAACCATTATCTCTCGGATACTAAGGTTTAGCCCCATCTCGAACTTCTGGGCCTTGTCGGAGTCAGTTGGCACAAGTCTCGGAGCAAAGCGAATTAGCTCCTTGAATTTTGCGTAGTATTCTTGCACCATTTTTCCTCCTTGTCTTAAGTTAATAAATTCTTCATACCTTGCAGCCTTAGTGCTCAGTGGATAAAACCTCTCTCTCAATGCTTCATTAAATTCTTCCCATGTATAAACCTTCTCAATCTCGGTCAAATCTCCTTGGAGATGTTGCCACCACTCGTCCGCCTCTCCATCCAGATAATAGGCAGCCACTCGAACCTTCTCGTCCTCGGGGCATTTGACGGCAGTAAGAAGTTTGTCAAAAGTTCGGATCCAATTCTCCAACTTGTTCGGGTCCTCTTGGCCGTTATAATGAGGTGGTTTGTAGGGGTTCACCAATGTTAGGTAGTTGACTCGGGCTACCGGTGGTGGTACACCCGCTTGTGCACGTTGCACCTCGGCATTTCCTAATGCTACGAGGACTTCCTCAACATTCCTTAGACGCTCACCCATATTATTGGGAACATGAGGCACTCGCCCTCCTACGTTTTGAGGAATGTCATTGTTGTTAGGTGCGTTAGCATCACCACTGTTTTGGACTACCCTCCTTGGTCTTCCCCTAGGTGCCATTTCTGTTATCCAAGCACGCGAAGATGAGTTTCTAATCTAAGGCACGTTAGCAGTCAGGAAGATCTAAAAAGATCGCAAATGGAGGTGATAGATGTAGGCACATTAAGCTCAGGTCATCAAGATGTAAGACTAAGACGATTTAGTCTTAAGCTAGTGCTTCTAATTCAAGGTGAAGCTGAATAAGGATGCTATCTCTCATAGACAAGGAATATTTTCTTTTAAATAATGGTTGTATGCAAATGCATTTCCCCCCAGAAAAAAAAATATTTATGCATTTTTTTTCAGGACTTGTCGGAACAATTGTTATAATATTCCCATGGGTTTTAAAATAAAATTCCTTTCCATGGAAATAATATCTTAAAAATATTTAAAATAATATTTAAAATTTTTGGGCCTCTATATTGGGACGAAAAATAATAGCTTAAAAAAAATTTCGGGCTCTGATACCACTTTGTAACACCCCGGTTTTGATAACCCAGGCCAGGATGTCACCGCCACACCTTCCCAAGCAAGACGCGAACCATTTCGAGCTCACTTGAGAAGATGCTAAGTGTAATACCCCAGATTCTTATCAACGTCCAAATGAATAAAATTTATTCCGATCAATGTCGAAATATCTCCGAGAAGAAGAAAATAATTTATCACAATAAATTATTGCTCGGAAATGAAACGCCGATAGATTCAAAATTCAAAATGGAATAAAAGAGGGAAAGGAAGCCCGAAGACATTCCATGAATTGAGTCAAAATAATTGGAACTAAATTCAAGAAGGAAAATAATTCTAATTCCAAGAACCCGTGAAGTCGGAAGAAATTTAATTACACAAGTTATTGCACGGGAGTCAAAAGACGATGAATTGGAAGCCGACGAACCCGAGACCGACGGACTTAAGATTTCAAACATGAAATTCATTTGAGTCGAGATAAATTTAAGATAAGAATTTATGATCCGAGAATGACCCGAAAAATCGAGCCCGAAAACGTAGGAGGACAGAAGTCCGAAAGAGAGGAGAAAAGGCCCGACGGGATCGCACGGCCCAGTCCGGACGCACGGCCCAGACCAGGCCGCGCGCCCTCCGCGCTGGTTTTGGCTAAAAACTGCGCCAACCCCGCGCCACCAAGACAGCAACTGGCAATTGCGCGATTTCGGCGATTTCTTGCCATAATTCGACCCCCCGACTATGGAAAGAAGATTTTGAACGGGGGAAGGAGTATTAGGTCGTGGGAGGGTTGTCTCCACCCCATTTTGCAGCCTCCAAAACCCTCCCCATTCACTCTTAAACTCTCCCAAGCCAAAACACTCTCCCGACGAACTTCCGACGGACTTCCGGCGACTTTCCGACAACCACCGACGTTTGTAGAAACGTGTAGATCAAGGATCACAGTCCTTAGATCATTGGTAAGTAGTACCTTAGGTTCTCAATCTCGTTTTTCCTTTCAAATCCCCAATCTAACGCTTGAATCGTTGATTGCAAATACGTTCGTGGCCAAAGTCGGGAACTTTGCGTTTCGGAGATCCGTTCGTAGTGGATTTGGGATGAGCCAAGCGACCCAAGGACGACCAAACACCTTACCACTGTAAGTTAATACTTACTTGGTTTTGGGTGACTTAAAATGCAACCAAACATAGGGATTTAATAACTCTAAAATCTGTCAACACGAAAAACCCCCGGCGCAGCGATTTTGTGCGAATTTTTCGAACCCTTAAAACTGCTTAAACGGAAAAACCCAAAACATGAAAAACGTGTCTAAGACATAGATCTAGTTCGTGTAAAATTTCCATAATTTTTCATTGCATGTTGTTATCCGAAAACAGCCTCCAACGAACCTGCCTTGAGAGTCGAACTTGAAACTGTGACAGATTTGAAATCGGACCGAAACCCCTATTTCAAGAGTTCAAACTGAAAAACTCAAAACTGGACTTTTAATCCTAACACATTAATCTAGGGTGTGTAAAAATTTCAGTCATTTTCGTCGATATTTGCTATTTCAAATCGCATCGAACATAAACTATTTTGACAAAACGTTTTCGAAACCTGCCTGTGAAAATGTCCGAACTTGATGAACCTGTTTCTATATTTTCTATTCTGACTGGATCCTTGCAATCTAAATAAAAGTTGTAGATAATTATGTCTAGTATGTGCATATAAAATTTCAGAATTTTTGGAGTCCATTTGGTGTGTCAAAATGTCGATTTTCCATACTGTGATAAACCTGAATTCTGACAGTGTACATGTTGTGCAATAAACTCGATTTTTGACATGCTTCCTCAAATTATTTCGCAATCTTTAAAACACGAAAGTTGTTCGTTAGGGTGTTTTTGATAAACTGTGAAAATTTCAGATTTTTCGGACTTGAAATGAATTTTTAAATTAAAAAGGCGTAAACTGTGACGCCAAATGACTTTTAAATCGAGAGATTTTGAAATTTCGAAACAAACGGCCGAAGACTTGAAATACGATACATCTATACTTTTGAAAAATCCCGTTATACTAAATCAAAATGTTATTGAGATACTTTGGTGGAGGGCGAGTGCCCTGCAGGGTGCCCCTCTAGCCTTCTTGGCGTGCCTATAATGGACGTTAGATACTTGCATGAAAAACTTGTGAAATTTTGCAAAACTTGTCCTTACCTTGCGGGTTCGATTCCCCAAGGCGTATGTTTTCCTGCGGGTTCGATTCCCCAAGGGCGATCGTTTGTTTTCCTGCGGGTTCGATTCCCCAGGACGTGTGTTAATTCATACGGGTTCAATTCCCTAGGAAGCGTTTAAATTCTTGCGGGTTTGTTTCCCCAAGATCAAATCATATAAAAACCATATTGAACAAAAGTGAAAGAATGGAAATCCTGAAATACCTAATCGTGAAGTAACGGGAAAATTTTAAGACGTGAATGTTTTCCTTATTTAAGTTATACCTTTAAATTATGCCTTGCAATTATTTTACCATGTAATTTGAATTATGACCACGTGAAATCCTTGTGTTAAATTATGCCATTTATTTATTAGAGGATGATTAACTCAAATTGTGAATTACCTACAAGCATGTTTTTATTAAATTTAAATAAAGGCTTTGAAACCCCTTGATCATATTAGGTGTTAACTTACTCAGCACGTTTTCGCTGACCAAACCACATTTCCCCTTTTTCTTTCAGAGTATGAGGATTATGCATCATCATATGCATACATGGGAACATTCGGGAAAAACTCTATTTTAAATTCCGGCATTTAATTACAACTTGCATGAACAGGCCTGTTTAACCCGTGTTTTGGCCATGTTGGCCCAGTATTTAAATTTCCGTTGCATTACAATTATATATATGTAAATATTACATTCCGCTGCAACTTTGATATTATTATTTTTAAATTATATTACAATGGGCTGTTTGAATGATTTAAATTCTGAAAAACCATAGCCTTGCATCTCTTTAGCAAGCTCGGAGAAACCGTGTCTTGCTAGGGAGGTGTGGCGGTGACATCCCGGCCTGGGTTATCAAATCCGGGGTGTTACAAAGTGGTATCAGAGCCCGGGATATTTTAAAACTATTATTTTAGAGAGCCGGAATACTTTTAAAACTATTATCATTATTATTTTTAAACTATTATTTTTAAACCATTATTATTATTACTTTAAAACTATTATTTTAGAAGCCCAAATTATTATTTCAAATTTCCTAGCACAAATTATTTGTAAACCAAAAATTTTTTGAAGCCCAAATATTTTTTTTCGACCAATTATTTACTTACTAATTGGGCCCAACTTTTCAGCCCAATTATTTTTAAAGGCTCAATCCTTATATTTTTAATAAAGCCCAAATGTGTATTATTTCGGCCCAATATAGAGGCCCAAGACTTTTAGCTACTATTATTTCAAATTTTTAGAGTATTACCTCCACGGAATAAACTTATTTTTTTTAAACCCATGGGAGATAGATATAAAATATACGTTAGCTTCGGGGGATCATCATTTGCATTGCATATGTACATTTACTCTAACTCTTCTATGTGAACTATCGATGTTAAGTAACATTCCGATTTTAAAACTTGACATGGCATCGACTTAGAAGCTATCTAAAGACTAACTTTGCCTTAGTCCTAGATCTTGATCACTTAGAAACTCATCTTCGCGTGCTTAATAACAGAAAATGGCACCTAAGAGAAAGCCGAGGAAGGTAAATCCAAACGGCACTGACGCTAACCTCCCCAACGTGGCCAACAACAATGAGACTCCTCAGAATCAAGGAGAACGAGTGCCTCCTGTACCCAACAACATGGAAAAACGTTTAAAAACCATAGGAAGTACTCGTAGTGTTAGGAAACGCTGAGGTGCATAGGGCACAAGCGGCAATACCTCTGCCAATAGCTCGAAACAACTATCTAGCTTTGGTAAATCCTTATCAACCGCCACACTATGATGGGGAGGAAGATCCTGCCAAACTAGAGGGGTGGATCCGTACTTTTGATAAACTTTTGGACGCTATGAAATGCCCCGAAGAGGAGAAGATACGTGTAGCGACCTACTACTTAGGAGGCGAAGCCGATGAGTGGTGGCAAAACCTTCAAACGAAGTCAGAGGAAGATGAAGAAGCCTACACCTGGGAAGAACTTAAGGAAGCCTTGAGGGAAAGATTCTACCCACTGAGCACCAGGACTGCAAAATACGAGGAGTTCATCAACCTCAGACAAGGTGCGCAAACAGTACAAGAGTACTACACCAAATTCAAGGAATTGGTGCGATTTGCTACGAGGATAGTACCAACCGAACCTGACAAGGCTCAGAAATTCGAGATGGGTCTGAACCTTAGTATCCGGGAGATACTTGCAGTAGTACAATTCACAAACCTGCAGACGGTTTATGATCGAGTTGTAGCAATTGATCGAGTCCAACAACTGAAGCGCAAAGGAAATGGGGAGTCGAGCAAGGACTCGCAAGAATTTGAGAAAAAGAATCGAAACGATAGCAATGGCAATTTTAGGAAGAATAATGCTCAAGCTGGGTTCAATGAGCCAAAGGAGCATAAGAATAAAGATTTCAATAATGGGAGAAACGGCATACGCCATACAGTCATACCACGTTGCCCGCAGTGCCACCAAGCCCATTTGGTGCGCGAATGCCCAAGGCGCGGGACTTGTTATAGATGTGGTGGGGAAGACCATATGATTAGAGAATGCAATGTTCGTGAGGAGAGGATTGAGAAAAGACTAGATTTGGTAGACCCTCAACCAGAAGAGCCATAGGACGATTGAACGACACCGATCAAGCAGACGTGCCAGCTAAGTGAAAAATGATCATATACAACGTTACCGGACCCTATTCCAAGATAATGCAACCACAGTTATGGGGACATAACTGTAATCATAAGGGAGGGAGGATGTAGTGACCCGAATATTCTAATCCGAATATTTTGTATTTCAAATAAACAAATCCAAATTGTTTTGAACTACGTCATGGCTTGATCCCTTCACAGGGTACGTAGGCAACTCAGAAATTTCAATTCTGGGTTCAGTCAAACAATAATCAAACAACAAACAATCAACAATCGAACAATAATTCAATAACACAATATAGCAAAATAATAAAATAAACAAAAGGACCCTAACTCTTAGCGCGAGAAAAGCCGAAACACAACTTCGAGGACGAAGTTGATACTTAAGGGGGGTAGACTGTAATACCCCAGATTCTTATCAACGTCCAAAGGAATAAAATTTATTCCGATCAATGTCGAAATATCTCCGAGAAGAAGAAAATAATTTATCACTATAAATTATTGCTCGGAAATGAAACGCCGATAGATTCAAAATTCAAAATGGAATAAAAGAGGGAAAGGAAGCCCGAAGACATTCCATGAATTGAGTTAAAATAATTGGAATTAAATTCAAGAAGGAAAATAATTCTAATTCCAAGAACCCGTGAAGTCGGAAGAAATTTAATTACACAAGTTATTGCACGGGAGTCAAAAGACGACGAATTGGAAGCCGACGAACCCGAGACCGACGGACTTAAGATTTCAAACATGAAATTCATTTGAGTCGAGATAAATTTAAGATAAGAATTTATGATCCGAGAAGGACCCGAAAAATCGAGCCCGAAAACGTAGGAGGACAGAAGTCCGAAAGAGAGGAGAAAAGGCCCGACGGGATCGCACGGCCCAGTCCGGACGCACGGCCCAGACCAGGCCGCGCGCCCTCCGCGCTGGTTTTGGCTAAAAACCGCGCCAACCCCGCGCCACCAAGACAGCAACTGCCAATTGCGCGATTTCGGCGATTTCTTGCCATAATTCGACCCCCCGACTATGGAAAGAAGATTTTGAATGGGGGAAGGAGTATTAGGTCGTGGGAGGGTTGTCTCCACCCCATTTTGCAGCCTCCAAAACCCACCCCATTCACTCTCAAACTCTCCCAAGCCAAAACACTCTCCCGACGAACTTCCGACGGACTTCCGGCGACTTTCCGACAACCACCGACGGCCGTAGAAACGTGTAGATCAAGGATCACAGTCATTAGATCATTGGTAAGTAGTATCTTAGGTTCTCAATCTCGTTTTTCCTTTCAAATCCCCAATCTAACGCTTGAATCGTTGATTGCAAATACGTTCGTGGCCAAAGTCGGGAACTTTGCGTTTCGGAGATCCGTTCGTAGTGGATTTGGGACGAGCCAAGCGACCCGAGGACGACCAAACACCTTACCACTGTAAGTTAATGCTTACTTGGTTTTGGGTGACTTAAAATGCAACCAAACATAGGGATTTAATAACTCTAAAATCTGTCAACACGAAAAACCCCCGGCGCAGCAATTTTGTGCGAATTTTTAGAACCCTTAAAACTGCTTAAACGGAAAAACCCAAAACATAAAAAACGTGTCTAAGACATAGATCTAGTTCGTGTAAAATTTCCATAATTTTTCATTGCGTGTTGATATCCGAAAACAGCCTCCAACGAACCTGCCTTGAGAGTCGAACTTGAAACTGTGACAGATTTGAAATCGGACCGAAACCCCTATTTCAAGAGTTCAAACCGAAAACCTCAAAACTGGACTTTTAATCCTAACACATTAATCTAGGGTGTGTAAACATTTCAGACATTTTCGTCGATATTTGCTATTTCAAATCGCATCGAACATAAACTATTTTGACAAAACGTTTTCGAAACCTGCCTGTGAATATGTCCGAATTTGATGAACCTGTTTCTATATTTTCTATTCCGATTGGATCCTTGCAATCTAAATGAAAGTTGTAGATAATTATGTCTAGTATGTGCATATAAAATTTCAGAATTTTTGGAGTCCATTTGATGTGTCAAAATGTCGATTTTCCATACTGTGATAAACCTGAATTCTGACAGTGTACATGTTGTGCAATAAACTCGATTTTTGACATGCTTCCTCAAATTATTTCGCAATCTTTAAAACACGAAAGTTGTTCGTTAGGGTGTTTTTGATAAACTGTGAAAATTTCAGATTTTTCAGACTTGAAATGAATTTTTAAATTTAAAAGGCGAAAACTGTGACGCCAAATGACTTTTAAATCGAGAGATTTTGAAATTTCGAAACAAACGGCCGAAGACTTGAAATACGATACATCTATACTTTTAAAAAATCCCATTATAGTAAATCGAAATGTTATTGAGATACTTTGGTGGAGGGCGAGTGCCCCTCTAGCCTTCTTGGCGTGCCTATAATGGACGTTAGATACTTGCATGAAAAACTTGTGAAATTTTGCAAAACTTGTCCTTACCTTGCGGGTTCAATTTCCCAAGGCGTATGTTTTCCTGCGGGTTCGATTCCCCAAGGGCGATCATTTGTTTTCCTGCGGGTTCGATTCCCCAGGACGTGTGTTAATTCATACGGGTTCAATTCCCTAGGAAGCGTTTAAATTCTTGCGGGTTTGTTTCCCCAAGATCAAATCATATAAAAACCATATTGAACAAAAGTGAAAGAATGGAAATCCTGAAATACCTAATCGTAAAGTAACGTGAAAATTTTAAGACGTGAATGTTTTCCTTATTTAAGTTATACCTTTAAATTATGCCTTGAAATTATTTTACCACGTAATTTGAATTATGACCACGTGAAATCCTTGTGTTAAATTATGCCATTTATTTATTAGAGGATGATTAACTCAAATTGTGAATTACCTACAAGCATGTTTTTATTAAATTTAAATAAAGGCTTTGAAACCCCTTGATCATATTAGGTGTTAACTTACTCAGCACGTTTTTGCTGACCAAACCACATTTCCCCTTTTTCTTTCAGATTATGAGGATTATGCATCATCATATGCATACATGGGAACATTCGGGAAAAACTATATTTTAAATTCCGGCATTTAATTACAACTTGCATGAACGGGCCTGTTTAACCCGTGTTATGTCCATGTTGGCCCAGTATTTAAATTTCCGCTGCATTACAATTATATATATGTAAATATTACATTCCGCTGCAACTTTGATATTATTATTTTTAAATTATATTACAATGGGCTGTTTGAATGATTTAAATTCTGAAAAACCATAGCCTTGCATCTCTTTAGCAAGCTCGGAGAAACCGTGTCTTGCTATGGAGGTGTGGCGGTGACATCCCGGCCTGGGTTATCAAATCCGGGGTGTTACACTAAGGCTAAGTTGTACCAATACTTAAAAATAATTTAAAACCATTCAATAAATGCCGGAAGTTAAAATCAGAGTAAAGTCTACCATGCATAATTTAAAACAGTGCGGAAGCTAAATAGGGCCAAACACGGCCAAAACATAAGTTCGGAATTCGTAAAATAATTTAAAAACAAGTGCGACAAGTCTTCGGAAAATTCCCATCCCAAATGTAAATGTCATGCGCTAATCTTCAACATCTAAAAAAAAGGAGACAACGGATTTTATCAGTACAACTGTACTGAGTAAGTAAATATATAGCATAACAAATTTTAAAGTTTTTAGAAGAGAGATTTAAAAGTTAGAAATTGTAATTTAAAAAAGAAGGTCGAGTAAAAATAATTCCCGAAGATTCTTGCACTTTGCCATACGAATAATATATCATTATTCATTTTTTATTTTTATTTTTTTTTTATCGAGAACAACCATCCTTGAGGAATCAAACCCGCAAGAGCTCAAACACATTCTTTTACTATTGTTTCCATATGATCGAGGACACCCGTCCTTGGGGAATCGAACCCGCAAGAACTCAATATACATCCTAGGGAATCGAACCCACAGGGGTCAACAATATCCTGGGAATCGAACCCGCAGGAAAAACATACACCTTGGGGAATCGAACCCACAAGGCAAGTGAAAGCAGCGGACCTACAGACACACTCCGGAGCCCTAGATAACCCATACGGATACATCTAGGAGTATAGACTCTTACAATCACATAATCATATTTGCCGTTTTGGCTACGAGAGGGGGCTGCCCAACAAGCTCACGCCAAGTGCACTTACCCTCAAGAAAATAATCAAAGCATCCCACTCGATCATATTTCACAAAGTTTCAAAATCCACATTTTTACATTTTACAATATCACATGTTTCCAGAATTCATTCATTTTCAAAAATGAGTGTCATTTGACTCGTAGATCATCAAAATACACAAGGTAAGATTTACTGACAAAAATAGCTGTATGGCAGTTTCAAAAATCACGTCTGGAAACATAATAAAACATTTTCAAAAATTCTGGAAATTTTACAGGTGCTAGGAAACATCTAAATAAGCATTTTCTTTAGAAATAGGTTTATTCAAAGTCGGACTCCAAAAAGAACATCTAAATACAGCTGAGGGTTGGTTTTGGGGCTGTTTAAGGCTTGTTTATGGAGAGTTTAGAGTTCCAAAAAGAACCTTAATGACCTTGGAAGTGTAGGGAGTATTATGACAGTCAATATTCGAATTTGGAGCCCCCCTTTACTCCCCATTCACCCCACTTCCCAACATGGTTCAATGAATTGCTAGTTTGTTCATGTATCCCTCTCATTTCAATTTTGTGGATGTTTAATACACTCAAAATCTATCCAAAAGAGTTCAAATACATCCCTAATGATCTGAGGAATGAATGCAAGTCGATTGGAATTGAAGAATCTCGAAAATTGGGTCGAAAACTGCGTACATGCAAGGAATCGCCGCCTGCCGCCGCCGACGCGGGGTCCACGCGTTCACGCGCCGCCGCCGCGCGGCGTTCCTTTTTTTTTTTTTTAATATATAAGTTATGATTTTTATTCCAAAAATCATAATATAGAAATTATCCGGGTTCGTTGGGATAATCCGATGAACTTATTCAGAGTCGCGATCGTCCGAGCATATTTAATTCCGCTCTCTCGGAATTATTTCGGTTTTGATAATTAAATCCAATTCTTTAATTTTTTGGATTTAATTTTTCAATGTCGATTTCTCGGGTATTACAATACGATTATTGGATTGGTATGGTGCATTGGATTGGTTTCATTTAACATATGTGTTACTTACGTGATAAATTTTAGAATTTAAATTCGGTAAATTATCACTAAGGTCCCGAGACCGTACAAATCATTTGTTACATTAGGAAGATATTGAAATTGGGGGAATTAGATTATGTCGTGAGTCTCCTCTTTTATGACGTGATCCATCTTTTTTTCCTCTCTCACGTCCCTAAGCAGGTAACCATCTTTTATGACTACTAACGTGCCTTAGACTAGAAACTCAACTTCGCATACTTGGATAACAGAAAATGGCACCTAGGGGAAGGCCAAGGAGGGTAGTCCCAAACAGCGGTGATGCTAACGCACCTAACGACAATGACATTCCTCAAAACGTAGGAGGGCGAGTGCCTCCTGTTCCTAACAATATGGATGAACGTCTAAGGAATATTGAGGAAGTTCTTGTAGCGCTAGGAAATGCCGAGGTGCAATGTTCACAAGCGGGTGTACCACCACCGGTAGCCCCAGTCAACTACCTAGCATTGGTGAACCCCTATAAACCACCTCATTATGACGGCAAAGAGGACCCGACCAAGTTGAAGAATTGGATCCGAACTTTTGACAAGCTTCTTACTGCCGTCAAATGCCCCGAGAACGAGAAGGTTCGAGTGGCGACCTATTATCTGGATGGAGAGGCGGACGAGTGGTGGCAACATCTCCTTTGGCCGAGGATGAGAAGGTTTATACATGGGAAGAATTTGAGGAAGCGTTGAGAGAGAGGTTTTATCCACTGAGCACTAAAGCTGCAAAGTATAAAGAATTTATTAACTTAAGACAAGGAGGAAAAACGGTGCAAGAATACTACGCGAAATTCAAGGAGCTAGTTCGCTTTGCTCCGAGACTTGTGCCAACTGACTCCGACAAAGCCCAGAAGTTCGAGATGGGGCTAAACCTAAGAATCCGGGAAAGACTAGTTGGAGGGCAATACACTACACTACAGACATTGTATGACCGAGCTGTAGCAATCGCTCATGTCCAGCAATTAAAGCGTAAGAACAATGGTGAGTCGAGCAAGGGCTCGCAAGGATTTGAGAAAAAGAATCGAAGCAACAACAACAATTTGAGGAAGGACAAAGGTCAAGCTAGGTTCGATGGACCTAAGGAGAATGCGGACAGAGGTTTGAATAACAGAAGAAATGACACTCGTGGTACATCCATTCCACGATGCCCGCTGTGCCATAAAGCCCATCTGGTGCGCGAGTGCCCTAGGCTTGGAATTTGTTATAGATGTGGTAGGGAAGACCATATGATTAGAGAATGCAATATTCGTGAGTAGATGATCGAGAAGAGGTTGGATCTGGTGAACTCTCCAAATGAGAATCGCCCGACTGGGCCAAATCAGCCCAATAATCAAGGACAAGGGTTCCACCAAGCACAGAGGCCACAAAAGAATCGCAACCAGCAAGAAAACTCATAGGCAGTTATGGGGACATAACTGCAGTCCTAAGGGGGAGAGGATGTGACACCCCGCAGAGAGTTGTCACGCGTCGAGGTAAGAATTTAAGTTTCGAGCCTCAATATTTCTATGCGTGCAAACTACTTGTCTATATTGGTGTTGCTTTCCAAGTGCAACCCAACTTCGAGGACGAAGTTGATTTCTAAGGAGGGTAGACTGTAATACCCGAGAAATCGACATTGAGATTTAAATCCAGAAATTTAAAACATTGGATTTAATTATTAAAAACTAAAATAATTCCGAGAGAGCGGAATTAAATATTTTCTGATGATCGTGACTCGGAATAAGTTCGTCGAATTATCCCATCGGACCCGGATAATCTCTACATTATGATTTTTCGAATAAAAATCATAATATTTTTATTAAAAAAAAAAGAAAGAGAAAAAAGATCGCTGGTGGCCGCGTGGCCGTGGCGTGCAAACGCGCCACCAGCGCGACACCGCCTGCGTTTCACGCGTGTTTTGCTTCGTATTCCGAGCTTGGCGATTCCAATCGATCCAAATTCACTCTTCAGACATTAAGGGATGTGTTGGGATGCATTTGGATGAGTTTTGGAGTGTATTAACTCCCTACAAAGTTGGATAAAGTTTGGTATATGAACATTGAGTGGATTAATTAAACCACATTGAAGTAGGGAGGATGAATGTGGGATTTGGAGGGTCATTTCGAGTTATGACTGAAGTTAAACCACCCCACCACTTCCTAGGATCATCAATGCTTCATTTGGAACCCTTAACACTCCCCATTCCAACACTTTACAGCCCCCAAAACTTCACCCCTTTCCCTAATCAGAAAATTAGACTTCATTTGAGTGTTGGTAAGAAAATTGTGGGTGGTTCTTCATCATCTCAAGGGCTTTGGACGGGATTCAAGTTCCCAATCCATCCATCTACGGTTAGGTAAGATTCCATTCCATTCCATTGGTCTTAGATTCGAAATTCATGCCCTAGATCTAAGGAATTTTTCCAACGTCTCCAAAATAGGATCAATCGGTGGAGGAGAAGATTGTTGGGGCTGATCCGGACGATTTCAGGGAGACCACCAAGGAGTATTTCGATTCTAAACCGATCCAATGTAAGTTAATATCGTACCCGTCGAGTTTTAGAAGTTTTGGTTGAGTAGAAATCGAGATATCAGTCCATCTCCGTGACCATGCAAATCTGTTGCCGCGATTTCTTCACTACTAGTTTCTGTTGCATCGCATTTTTGACTTAGATCCGAACATTTTTGAGAAAATTTCTTCAATTAAAATTGTTCCTAACATTTAAAAGTTGAGATCTGTAAAATTTAATAACTTTTGGAGTTCATTTGATGCCTTAAACTCGATCTGGTATTCTGCGTCAAGTTGCTGTCAGAATCGTTTTTCATGGAGCTCAGCTTTGTTGTGCTTTTTAGATCATCCTATGTTGGTTATTTCTGATTGTGATCTTCATGACTTTTGTTCCATATTGTGTCTAGAATGTCTCCGTCAAGTTTTACAATTTTAATAACTCTCTCGAAAAAGTTATGGATTTTTACTCAAACTGTGGTCGAAATCACTGAAACTTTTAAAATCCTCAAATCAGGGTTTTATGAAATTGCCTTATTTCGTCTATAAGGAGTTCGATTTTGGAGATGGCTATTTCTATGAAAAATGTTCATTTTGATGTAATCTAGCCACTGTCAATTTTTCAGAATTTTTAAAAATCATTTGCTACATTTCCAAATGCAAAACAGTTCACTGGTCTTGTTTCAAATTTCATGCCTTAAAATGTGGAATCCATGTTGTGCTTTGATGACATTACTTGAGTCGAATTTTACTCTCGTTTTGAATCCATAAATCTGAAAATATGGTTATTTTGCGATGTTGATAAAAATTTGATTTTGGATATTGCATGAATAAATTGTCAAATTAAAATGTGGTTTTTGAAACCTTGTGAAATATGATCGAGTGTGATGCTTTGATTATTTCTTGAGGGTAAGTGCACTAGGTGGAGCTCGTTGGGCCGCCCCCTCTCGTAGCCAAAACGGCAATTATGATTATGTGATTGTAAGAGTCTATACTCCTAGATGTATCCGTATGGGTTATCTAGGGCTCCGGAGTGTGTCTGTATAGGGTCACTGCTTTCACTTGCCTTGCGGGTTCGATTCCCCAAGGTCTATGTTTTTTCCTGTGGGTTCGATTCCCCATGATATTGTTGACTCCTATGGGTTCAATTCTCTAGGATGTATGTTGAGTTCTTGCGGGTTCGATTCCCCAAAGGACGGTGTCACCGATCATAATGAAACAATGGTAAAAGAATGTATTTGAGTTCTTGTAGGTTCGATTCCCCAAGGACGGGTGTTCTCGTTCATTTAGAAATTTGAAAAAGATCTTTCGGCAGGTGTAAGATTTAAATATTTCTCCATAAATAATTATCCATCTTTTAAAGTAAATTCCTATTTTTAATACTCGTCTAAAATTTTTGAAATTCATTGTGTTGTATATTAACTTACTCAGTACCGTTGTACTGATAGATACATCGTCTCTATTTTTTCTTTCAGATGTTGAAGATTAGTGCACGGCATTTATATATGGGATGGGAACTTCCGAAGACTTGTCGCACTTGTTTTAAAATTCTTTTTACGAATTTCAAACCTATGTTTTGGCCGTGTTTTGGCCCTTACTTAGCTTCCGTACTGTTTTAAATTATGCATGTTAGACTTTACTCTGATTTAAATTCGGGCATTGTTTGAATGATTTTAAATATTTTAAATTATTGATGCAACTTAGCCTTAGCATCTTCTCAAGTGAGCTCGAAATGGTTCGCGTCTTGCTTGGGAAGGTGTGGCGGTGGCATCCCGGCCTGGGTTATCAAATCCGGGGTGTTAAATTATGCATGTTAGACTTTACTCTGATTTAAATTCGGGCATTGTTCGAATGATTTTAAATATTTTAAATTATTGATGCAGCTTAGCCTTAGCATCTTGTCAAGTGAGCTCGAAATAGTTCGCGTCTTGCTTGGGAAGGTGTGGCGGTGGCATCCCGGCCTGCGTTATCAAATCCGGGGTGTTACATACCTAACCCCTATCTAACGTGTTATTCTAACCCTTGCCTTATATCGATCTTCAAAAGCTTTCTTCGAACATCTTCAATCTCCCCAAGGCTTTAATACGAACTTGTACGTGTTCTTGTACAAAAATATAATCATAAGAATTAAAATAATTTAACGGTATCAACACACCCACCTCCTCCTTCTTCCAACACCAACAATCCACCTCAAATCTCCTTTCTACAAATCACACAACACAACCAAAACATCCAAGCAAGTAGCCTAAGTTAAACCATTCAATAAAAACGTTCAAAATAATTCCTACTTTATAAATCAACAATGCAAGAGTTAACAAATATTCAAGATCACTTTCTATTCAAAAATTAAACCTTCATTTACATAAACTCCAATAAATCTCCTCTACACATTCTAACAAACAAAGATGTTTATATTTACATTCACCACCTTCATATTCAACTCCAATCGTTAGGACTTGGGAACCAATTTATTTGGGTGTGGACTTGGTGTATACACCCGCACATGCATACTTTTTATATGTGATGGGATATATGTGTCATGTGATGGAAGATATGTTTCATGTGATGGAAAATATTTTGTGAGAGTGTGATGTGAGAGATTTTTTCAGTGATGGATGAATATGTGATGTGAGGGATATTCTATGTGATGGGAGAAATGTCATATGTGATGTATGCACATGCATACTATCCAAGGGGTTGTACCGTAACCGGATTGAATTTATTTAACATCCAATTCTAATCACTTGATTAAAATGCAAGTAAACTATATTTAATAAGTGATTCAATTTCCATATAGTCATAATGCACCCATGAGACATTTAGGCAAGCAAATTCAAGAATCAAAATACTACTTTAAGAATCCACAATTTAATCAACTCAACAATCCCAAACAATATTCAAGGATTTACTCATTCATACATTTAACCTCAAAACCCCTCTTCATTAACAACCTCTAATTTCGCTTCAAACCATAACCTCAATTCCAAGAATTACCAAAATCAATTCAACATAGTTCAATGAATCCATTCTTTAACCTTTACAGACATTTCGCCAATTCTACAACCAACTCAATGAATCCATATCATAATAACCACTAGTTAAGAATATTAAGCTAAAGCCAACAATCTTCCATTTCTAATATTTTTGAACCAAAACTACTTTCAAGAATCACCAACCAACCAACAATTAACAATCCAGAGATGGAATCCAACACCAAAACCACATCGAACTCAAATACCCAACACATTTAAATGAGCTAACAACTACATTCACTAAATTGCACCAAAAGCTCAACGAAATCCATTAACACAAACACAGAGAAATTAAAAGAAGAACAAACACCACCACTGCCCAAACTCCAAATCTGTCCAACCTCCGCCGTGACACCACCGCTGCCACCTGACCGCCGGCGCCGCGCCACAGCAGCAGCAGTGACAGCTGCTGCGCACCACACATCGCCAGCGCGCGCTGCACCACCGCCGGCTGGAGGCGCCGCCTCCAGCCCTCCACCATGCCACGACCGCCACCATCTCTCCACCCAAACCTCCTTCCCGCCGCCGCCATCCCCAACTCCACATGTCACCGAAGTCGCGAGGAAGAAGAAGAAAATGGGGCTGTTTCCGGCAAGCCGAAAATGCAATTAGGAAGGAAAAGAAACTCACCTTGATTGAAGCTAGAAGAAGGTTTGATTCTCTCCCACAAGTAGCTCTCCCTCCTCCTTCCATGTCTCGGCCTTCGATCTCCAAAAATGCCCTAATTTCTTGATCAATTTGTTTGACGGGCCCGATCTGTAATACCCGAGAATTTTGTAACATAAATAAATAAATAAATAAGTAAATACAATAAATAAATAAATGCAAAGGAAATGAAAATTTAATCTGAAATGGAATTAAAGGTAATTAATTAATTAAAAAGGAATTAAATTAAATAAATCATCACAAACATAAATTCGGTCCGAAGGAAATGACAATACGAAATAGGAACCCGAAGATAGCCCGGAAATTGGAATCCGAGAACATAGAGGGATAGAAACCCGAAAGAGAGGAGGAAAAGCAGGACGGATCGCACGGCCCGCCCGGACCGAAGTCCAGGCGTGGGCCGCGCGGTGGCCGCGCGGTGTTTGCCTAAACGGCGCGCCAAGTCTGCGCCAATGGACAGATTCATCCGTTGCGAGATTTACTCACCCGAATCCGGATTTTCCGACTTCGGTTGTTTTCCTTTCGGTTCAAGACACCCTAGGGCTGACCTTGGACGTTCCCTAGGTCCCTTACATCTATAAATAACCATCTAAATCAATCCCAAACACTTTTAGAAACCCTACGAAATCTCCCTACAAATCAAAACCCTAATTCCGGAGTCGTCGGAAGCACGAAACGTAGAGAAGGGACTGCCTTGGACGAAAGTCGGAAGGCTTCTATCATCGTGGGAAGATCTGATCCCTTCTTTACCATTCTTGATTCGAAAACGAATCCTAACTCGATCCTTTTTCCATTCCACACCCCGATCCGGATCGAGAGCAAGGAACCCGACGGAATCAAGGAGATAAATGGTGGACAGGAAACCACGTCTTCGAATCGACGAGCCGAGACAACCATAGATCTGTAAGTTAATGCTTACATGGTTTTGGGCGAAATTAAAATACATTAGATTTAAAGATCCGTCAAAACGAAATCTTTAACGGTGCAGCGTTTGTATATGATTTTTCTCGACCCTTAAAACTGCTCAAACCAGAAAATGTAAAACACGAAAAACGTTCCTAAGATTTATATCTATCTTCTAGTAAAGTTTTCTGAATTTTTCGTGATATTTTGATACCTGAAACCGACCCAAAATCGAACTGCATTAAATCTGGATCTTGAAATTCTTGACAGAACTTTAGTTCGAACTTGTTGGTGATTTCTAACTTAGATCAAGACCGATCTAGGCTTGGCGTTGAACATAAGAGTTGTAGATCTATACGTTAAGAACACCTCCGTAAATTTTTGGAATTTTTCGTTGAGGTTTGATATTGGAATTTGTCTTCAAACCGAACTGTTCTAAATTTAGATCTTGAAATCTTGACAGATTCTTGGCCCGAAATTGTTGGCGTTTTTGACAATAGATATAGGGTGAATTAGATCTTTTGTTGAACATGTAACTTGTAGATATATGTCTTAAGCACCTCCCTGTAAAAGTTCATCAAGTTTGGAGTTGGTTTGCTATGGTAGATCTCGAAATTTAGGACTGCTGTCGTAAAGATTCAGACAGATTTGTAACCTGATAGGAATCTATGTTTTTGACTTACTTCCGTATCTCGGTTCGGAAAACTTAAAACATGAAACTTGTTCAACTCTGTGTTTTCGAGTCACTGGTCAAATTTCAGAACTTTTGAACTTAAAACCGATTTTTAATAAATTTTGGAGTAAACAGCAGTTTACCAAGGTCAAATCTCGAAATCTTGTTGAAACGGTGAAATTAACCTTTAAGGTTGAAACGAGTAGAAATTCTTTGAAATAAGATTACGAAACGAGAAGATTAAAACATTGCGGGTTATGTTTAAGCTAGATACTGTCAATGTTCTCTGCGGCTTGGGACATAAGAGCCCAAGTCTATGTCTAGGTTGACGTAAGAGCCCTAGCGAAACACTGATCGTATGGCTAGTGGGCGGAATAACTCTATTAAAAGATTGACCATGATATCTGTGGACATAAGAGTCCAGGCGTAAGGCTGGCGGACATAAGAGCCCTAGCAGTGGTGAACTCTAAAAGAAATGAAACGAGAAGTTTATGAGAATTCCAAAATTAAATCCGTATTAAATTGTGTTTTTAAATTTATGGCAATTTATTTAATTACCTTGCAAGTTATATTTATGATCTTATGAAATCCATGTATTTTAATTTAAGCCATTAAATTATTATTAGATAAATGAATTAAATTATGGGGTGTGATGCACATGTTTTCTAAAAAATTTAATTAAAGGCTTTGAAACCCCATAATCATGTATGTGTTAACTTACTCAGCACGTAGTGCTGACCAAAACCATTTTTTTTTCTGCTTCTTTCAGAGTTGAAGAATATGCATCATCATATGCATACGTGGGAATTTTGGGAAAATACATTATATTTTAAATTTTGCGTTATACTAGAATTTGCATGAACGGGCCTGTTTAACCCGTGTTTGGCCATGTTGGCCCTATTTTTAAATTCCTGCATTATACATATGTAAATATTACTTCTGCTGCATTTATGTAATATTATTTTCAAATTATACATGAATGGGCTGTTTGAATGTTTTTGTTAGGGATATTTTATTATTGTGAAGATGATTCGTGCTTTTTACCGTTGTTGCAACATCCTACCAACAACGCTTTATTTCTTCACTGGAAAAAGCACAGAAAAGTACAGTGACGTGGCATTTCCCCTAGCAGGCCTTAGAAGGGTTTAGATGGGCCTTAAAACCCATATATATACCTACCTTCGTCCTTGAGGGATTGTGTGTGAGTATAGCCGCAATCACAGCTCATTTTACAGAGCATTAACAGATTTCTAAGCTGTGATTATGGCGGATTGAGAGCTGAAGAAGAAACCCCAGGTCTTCGTTGTTTGCAGAAGGCACCAACAACTGTTCTGCTACTGGTATATCTTGTAGTTGCTGTGTCTTCCATTTTTTTATGGGGTAATTGGGATTGTGTTTATGCATTTCTGGGTTTATTATTTGTAAACACAATCCAGGTGTACTGTAGGTGTTTTTAGCACCATTGAGCTTTACTTGTTGATTAGCTAGATTCCACAAACACCACCTTAATACCTGCCGGTGAATTGTGTGCATTAGGGTAGATAGTTGATGCTCCCTTGTGTTCTTCTAGTCTATTTTGGTAGATAGGAGAGTTCATTGGAATGTAAGGGTATGTAAGGTGTGGTTGACTCTTGTTCAATCGGTTTGGTGGAGATTTAGTGAATCCCTGGCTTGGAGCCCCCAGATGTAGATCAGTGGATCGAACTGGGTGATCAAATTCCTTGTGTTCTTATTTTATTCCGCACTCTGTTTCTGTGTTTGCCTTTGGTTGTGGTTTGCAGGTTGTTGAGACATCGCTTAAACAACCCTTGCAGGGTTTTTCATATTAGATTGGGCCTGTCAATTGGTATCAGAGCAGGGCTCTAACATTTAGCTGAGTCCGGTCCAACATGAGTAGAGAAGGTGGTTCTGTTTCGAGACCTCCTCTGTTTGATGGTTCGAATTATCCATTCTGGAAGAATCGAATGAGGATATTTCTTAAGCATACTGGTGTAGATGTTTGGAACGCTGTTCTAACACCCTGGGAACAACCTATGAAAGAGGTCCGCACGCCTGCTACTGAAATGTCTGCTGCCATTACTACTTTTGTTCCTGCTACTCAAGAAGAAATGTCAGCTGCTCAGAAGAACAAGGAACAAGGGAACAACACTGCTTTGAATTGTCTGTTCAATTCTGTGGATGAGTCACAATATCATCTCATTTCAAATTGTGAGACAGCTCATGAAGCTTGGACTGCTTTGGAAGCAGCCCATGAAGGATCTTCAGATGTTCAAGCCTTGAAGCTGCAGAGGATTGAGTCTGCCTTTGATAGTATTCGGATGCACGAGGATGAGAATATTGCTGCTTATCATGCTCGGTTTAAGAAGTTAGTCAATGAGGCTCAGTCTTTTGGGTTGAAGTATGATAATGCAAAGTTGGTTCGAAAGATGCTAAGGACAGTCTCTCGAAGATATCAGCCAAAAGTCTCCACTCTTGAAGAACTTGAGAAGACCAAGACCTTCACTCTTGAAGCCTTGGTTGGCTCACTTCAGACTTTTGAAATGAACTACTTAGAGGAAGAGCCCACTCGTAGTCTAGCCTTCAGGGTTGAGGATGAAATTCAGTGTGTTGATCAAGAAGAGAAAGCTTATCTGACCAAGAAGATGGCAAGGATTTTGCAGGACAAGAGAGCCAAGAAACTGAATTACAAGAAAGATGATAAAGGACGTTATCAACGTGGTGTTTCATCAACCCGGGAACAACCTTCCAAGCACAAGTCAGATAGTTCCTATGACAAGAGGAAGGGTGGTTATAAGAAGATGGATTTACCTGATACTTTCAAGAATTTGAGGTGCTATGATTGTGAAGGGGTTGGCCATAAGGCTTCTGAATGTCCAACTGCTAAAAGGAGGATTGGAAAAGCTCTTCAAGCTACCCTGAGTGATGATGAAGCCAGCTCTACTTCCAAGGAAGGAGAGGATGACAGTGAAGATGGAGAGATGATCGCCTTTATTGTGAAAGACGTTGTTCTAACAACCGATGATACTCTGTCTGGACATCTGTCTGACACAGAGTCTCATGAATCCGACAGTGATGCTAGTCGATATGATTATGATGAACTTCTTGCAGGATTTGAATTGGTGAAAGAGGATCATGCAGTTGCTGTTGCTGAGAATAAGAAGTTGCTCGATCAGAAGGGAGATCTTCTAGTCCTTATTGATGAAAAGGATGCTGAAATCACTAGTCTCAAACAATCTTTGGCTACTGTATCAACTGAGAGGGATACTCTATTGGAGGAGAATGCTGCCCTGCTTGCCAAGACCCAAAAAATTGATAATATGGTCAAAGGCAAAAACAAGCTGGATGAGATTATCAGTCAAGGGAAATCTCCATCTAATAGAGAAGGTATTGGTTACAAGCATAATTCTAAGCCTAATAAGAAATCTGCACATACCTTTGTGCGTGCAGGTACCACTGAAACCAATGCATCCAAAGCCCCTGAGATATCTAATAGTTCAGAGTCACCCAAGAAGAACAAAGATTGCTCTTATTGTAAATTCCAAGGTCATCCTGTTCGACTCTGTCAAAGACTTACCCAAGATCTTCTTGGTGGTCGACCGGTTGTCTGGCCATCCCAGGAACTACAGAAAAAGGTCAAACTTACTATGATGTGGATGCCTAAGTCCAAGATTATTTCCAAGATGTGCTTAGTGGTTCTTTCTGCTCAGAAAGGTCCCAATGATGGTAAGTGGTACTTCGACAGTGGTTGCTCTCGTCACATGACTGGTAAGAAAGATTTTCTCATTGATTATGTGGAATCTGATTGTGGAGAAGTACTCTATGGAAATGGAGCCCGTAGTAAGATTTGTGGTTATGGAAAAGCTAAAGGTGCAAACATGGGTTTCTTAACTACTGTCTACTATGTTGCTGATTTGTCTACAAACTTAATTTCCATAAGTCAACTTTGTGATGAGAAATTCTTTGTTGGTTTCACTGATGAAGATTGTATGGTCATTGATCCTGCTTATAACTGTGTCATTAAAGGGGTTCGATCTTCTAACAATTGCTATGTCTTGAAGCCTGCTGTGGATTCAGTCTTTTTGTCACAGGTTGAAACTGCCAAGTTGTGGCATCAAAGATGTGGTCACATGAATTACAAATCACTTATCCAACTTAGCAAGTCTGGCGTTGTTCGAGGGTTGCCCAAACTACGAAGCAAAGACAAGACAGTCTGTGGTGCTTGTGCTAAGGGAAAACAAGTTCACTCCTCTCACAAGGTAGTGGATACCATTCAGACTACAAGGTGTCTTGAATTATTGCACATGGACTTGATGGGACCAACTGAAGTTCCTAGTCTTGGTGGTAAGAGGTACATCTTTGTATGTGTTGATGATTTTTCTCGTTATACTTGGGTTGATTTCTTAAAATCCAAAGATGAGGCTATCTCAGTGTTTTCTAAGTTATCCTTAAAGATCATGGCTGAAAAGGATCTCAAGATAGGGCGTATTCGATCTGATCATGGGAAAGAGTTCGAGAATCAGTTGTTTGCACAACTCTGCAAAAACCTTGGTATTAATCATGAATATTCAGCCCCTCATACTCCAGAACAGAATGGTGTGGTTGAGAGGAAGAATCGCACTCTACAAGAGATGGCTCGCTCTCTTCTCCATGACAGTAATCTTGGAAAACGTTTTTGGGCTGAAGCTGTGAATATCTCATGCTATATTATTAACCGTGTGTACATGCGACCTCAGACAACCACTACTCCTTATGAAATTTGGAGGGGAAAGACTCCAAATATTTCTCACCTTCATGTCTTTGGAAGTGTGTGCTATGCTTTGAAGGATCGTACAATTGTCAAGAAGTTTGATTCCAAATCTGATGAAGCAATTTTCTTGGGATATTCAGTGGATTCAAGAGCATATCGTGTTTACTTGAAGAGGACTTCAAAAGTTATTGAAACTGTTAATGTGGTCTTTGATGATGCTAATCTCTCTACAGGGTCCAGATCTTCTCATGATGATGACGATGAGCCTATCCGGATTGTTCCTCATGTTTCTCCTAATGCAACTCCTGAAGTAGCTCCTCCCTCGGCTCCTATTGAAGTTTCTGATTCTGAAGGAAGTGATTTAGTTGTTGACACAACTGGTGAACACCATCAGCTCCAGATTCCCCTAAAAGGAGAGGCCCTAAGCGTGGTCCACGGGCACCTAAGCATCACTCTAAGGATGATATTATTGGTGATCCCTCTGGTCCTAGACAAACTCGAAGTCATCAACTCAATATTTCTGAATTAGCAAATATGTGTTTTCATGTTATGCATTGTTTTGTTTCATCTATTGAACCTAAGAATGCTCATGAAGCCTTACAAGATGAGTTTTGGATAGCTGCCATGCAGGATGAGTTGCTACAGTTTAAACGCAATGATGTTTGGGAGTTGATGGAACAACCTACTGGAGTAAATGTCATTGGTACTAAATGGGTTTTTAGGAACAAAACTGATGAGCATGGAAAGATCATTCGTAACAAGGCTCGATTGGTTGCACAAGGATTTACTCAGATTGAGGGCCTGGATTACGATGAGACATTCGCCCCGGTCGCTCGCATTGAAGCTGTCAGGTTATTACTTGCTATATCTTGCTCTCTTGGTTTTAAACTTTATCAAATGGACATAAAAACTGCATTTCTAAATGGCTATATCAAGGAAGACATCTATGTGTCTCAGCCTATCGGCTTTGAATGTCCTGATCACCCTGATTATGTGTATAAGGTCAAACGTGCTCTTTATGGTCTGAAGCAGGCTCCCCGTGTCTGGTACGAACGGTTGTCTACTTATCTCTTGGATAAAGGTTATATGCGTGGTAATGTTGATAAGACGTTGTTCGTACAACGTACAAACAACCATCTTTTGGTAGCACAGATTTATGTGGACGACATTGTTTTTGGCTCAACCTCAGATGCTCTTCGAGATGCCTTTGTACATTCTATGCAGACTGAATTCGAGATGAGCATGATGGGTGAACTCACATTCTTTTTGGGACTTCAGATCAAGCAAACCTCCGATGGTATTTTTCTAAATCAAGAGAAGTATGTTGGCACCATGCTTCAGAAATTCAAAATGGAGGAGTGCAAGATTGCTAGATCACCCCTTGGTCAGCATGACAAGATTACCAAAGATGAATCTGGGATTTCAGTGAATCAGAAGATGTATCGTAGTATTATTGGTAGTCTCTTATATCTCACTGCCAGTCGACCGGATATCTCTTTCAGTGTTGGTGTGTGCGCTCGATATCAGTCAGATCCCAAAGAATCTCACCTTCGTGCTGTGAAAAGGATTCTTCGATATATCAAAGGTACTCCTGGCCTTGGTCTCTGGTATTCTAAACGCTCTTCACTTGAGCTTATTGGTTATACAGACTCTGACTGGGCTGGTTGTTCCGACGACCGAAAATCAACCACTGGTGGATGTTTTTATCCTGGGCAGAACTTAGTCAGCTGGTATTCTCGTAAGCAAAATGTTGTTGCTTTATCTACTGCGGAGGCTGAGTATATAGCTGCTGCACATTGTTGTACTCAACTAATTTGGATGCGTCAAATGCTCATGGATTATGGGATTTCCTTGGATGACTTTCTTATACACTGTGACAACACCAGTGCTATTAATATATCCCGGAATCCAGTTCAGCACAATCGGAGTAAACATATTGATATTCGTTTCCATTTTATTCGAAATTTGGTGGAAGATGGCTTATGCAAGATTCAGCATCTCTCGTCGTTGGAGCAACTCGCAGACATCCTTACAAAGAACTTGGAGACTTCTCGGTTTGAGTCATTGAGGCGCAGTTTGGGCCTCTGCTTTTCTCACTAAAGGGCTATGTCTCGGGTGGGCCACCGCATTTCATGCATTATTATTATTTTGGCCCAGGCCCAAGCCCAGGGGGAGTTCTCTTAACCGCCTGAGACGGTTGCCGGTTGTCACAAACCTCCGCACGTCCACTTCTTTCTCTCTCCCCAGAACGACTCTGCACTTCCTCTCCAGTTTTCCCCTTTTCTGTGAAAATTTAAAATTCTCTTACAATGGCGTCTCGTTCCAGCTCCAATGTCAATCCTGATGAAGTTGTGGATGCTCAACCACTTGCTGTCGATGATACTCTCTATCGCGCTCGCCTTGCCGCTGAACAATCGGCTGATGATGAACGATTTGAGGATGCGCAAGAAGATGTTGATGCTGCTGTCGACGACTACTTTGCTGCTGATCCATCTGATGCTAATATGGAGGTCGATCCTACTCCGGAGAAGGGTTCTGACCCTCAACCTGTTTCGGACAATGTTGAGACAACTTCGGCTGGCGCAGATCCAAAAGCGGATGTTCCGACACCAGCAAACCCTAGCGCGGGTGCTGCACGTCCGACATCTCCTTCGGTCCCTGCCCCCGAAGTGCCTCCATCCGCTCCTGTGCCTCCCGGCTCCAGTTCCCCTTTGTCACCATCGGCTATTGCTACTGGGGATGGTTTACTCATGCTCGACCCTGAGTCGAATGCTCCACCCCATTCTGGGTCTGAGGATGTTCCGACTACTGAAGAACAACCATCCCAGGTTGATACTGATGATATCCCTCTGGACCAGATTAGGGAGCAAATCCGTGAGAAAGGAAAGCGCAAGGCTGCTCCAACACCACCCAAACAACCTACAAAGAAGAAATCTCGGAAGGCTCCTCCCAAAAAGAAGTCTATCCCTGTTCTTAAGGAATCGGATGCCCATTCTCCTTTGTATTTCTCTGCTGATGGAGAAAGGTATGCCTTGGAAACCCTTCACTCTAGAGGTTTCATTTCTGAAGAGTGCTATGTGCATCCATACTATAATCAGATTGGTTTTTCTGAGTATTTAGAGAAGAAACATTTGTCTGTTTGGGCTACTACTCTTAAACGATATTCTCCTACTGTTGTTAGAGAGTTTTATGCTAATTTGCACCCTGATATCCTTGATCCTGTGTCCCCTTGGTATTGCAAAATTTACCTTCGTGGAGAACTGCTTGATTTTACTCCCTCCTTCCTGAATGAGTTGTTGGAACTTCCCTCCAACACTGACATGAATAATCCCTTCGATCTGCTTAATGCTGAGCTAGCTACCATTGCTTCTACTATCTCTGCTTCTAAGAAATTTGCTTTTGGTAGAAAGGCTATGAGTCCCTCTGACCTATCTATGAAGTTTAATTGCCTCTTTAGAATTGGTGCTTCGAATTTCTTGCCCACTTCTAATGCTAGCCAGCTTAGTTCTCTTATGGGTAAGTTTCTGTACTCCATTGATGAATGTCCTGAGATCCTCAACTATGGTTACCTGATCATTAAGCATATGTTGAAGTTCACTCATGACAAAATTGAAAAGAACACCCAACTGCCCTACCCTGCTCTCATCACACTGTTTGCCCAGTCCTGCCATCTACTTGCCCCTAATGAAACCTACATTAAGGTCAAGAAACACCTTCCTTCTGATAAGCTTAAAGGGTTCCATAATGACTTCAAACTTGGACCCCAAAAGCTAGGCTCTGCTCTCGTTGATCATATCAGGAGTGAGCTGCAACAAGTGGAGAAGGAGTTGGGCATTCTGAATGATAAGCAGATGGGATTGAAGAGGAAAGTTCGAAAGCTGGTTGCCCTACTTCCTCATTCCTTTGATGATGCACCAGCTGAGGGGGAGGATGATTCTGAGGACACTCCCTGATCTGCCAAGTAAGGGGGAGATGCAGTGGATGGGATTGAAGGGTTGCTGATCTGTTCTTATGCTGGTATTTCTGTTATTCTGTTGATGTTGGAACAACAATCTGGTTTTTGGATTTTTATGGGTTTTGCTGATGGATATTCTGGTTCTCTGGTCTGTAATAGGATTCTGGTTTATTGTTGGATATTATTTTGGAGACTCTCTGGATATTTGGTTATGATATTATCTCGTATGGATGGATGCTTTTGATTATGCCTACTCTACTTCTGCTCCTATGATTATTGGCATGTTTGTATGTTGGTTTTTGATGCTCTCTGATATGACACTGTTCTTCTGTGCTTCATCCACTGTTTTGACTACTTGGCCCGATCATCTCCACAAAGGGGGAGATTGTTAGGGATATTTTATTATTGTGAAGATGATTCGTGATTTTTACCGTTGTTGCAACATCCTACCAACAACGCTTTATTTCTTCACTGGAAAAAGCACAGAAAAGTACAGTGACGTGGCATTTCCCCTAGCAGGCCTTAGAAGGGTTTAGATGGGCCTTAAAACCCATATATATACCTACCTTCGTCCTTGAGGGATTGTGTGTGAGTATAGCCGCAATCACAGCTCATTTTACAGAGCATTAACAGATTTCTAAGCTGTGATTATGGCGGATTGAGAGCTGAAGAAGAAACCCCAGGTCTTCGTTGTTTGCAGAAGGCACCAACAACTGTTCTGCTACTGGTATATCTTGTAGTTGCTGTGTCTTCCATTTTTTTATGGGGTAATTGGGATTGTGTTTATGCATTTCTGGGTTTATTATTTGTAAACACAATCCAGGTGTACTGTAGGTGTTTTTAGCACCATTGAGCTTTACTTGTTGATTAGCTAGATTCCACAAACACCACCTTAATACCTGCCGGTGAATTGTGTGCATTAGGGTAGATAGTTGATGCTCCCTTGTGTTCTTCTAGTCTATTTGGGTAGATAGGAGAGTTCATTGGAATGTAAGGGTATGTAAGGTGTGGTTGACTCTTGTTCAATCGGTTTGGTGGAGATTTAGTGAATCCCTGGCTTGGAGCCCCCAGATGTAGATCAGTGGATCGAACTGGGTGATCAAATTCCTTGTGTTCTTATTTTATTCCGCACTCTGTTTCTGTGTTTGCCTTTGGTTGTGGTTTGCAGGTTGTTGAGACATCGCTTAAACAACCCTTGCAGGGTTTTTCATATTAGATTGGGCCTGTCAGTTTTAAATTCTAAAAAACCATAGCCTTGCATCTCTTTAGCAAGCTCGGAGAAACCGTGTCTTGCTAGGGAGGTGTGGCGGTGATACCCCGACCTGGGTGACCAAAAAACGGGGTATTACAAGTTGGTATCAGAGCCCAGAATATTTTAAAGCTATTTATTTTAAAGAAAATATCTGATACCAGAGTGGTATCACAACCCGGCTTATTTTTAAATTAGTATTATTATTTTTAAACTATTAAATTATTATTTTTAAATTATTATTATTTTAAACCATTATTATTTTTAAATTATTATAGAAGCCCAAGTTATTATTTCTAGGAACTCCTAGCCAAAATTATTTTTGAGCCAAAAGATAATTATTTTTGACCCAATATAGTGGTTCAAAAATTTTAGTCATTATTTAGAATTTTTAAATCATTAATTCCATGAAATAATTTTTTTTTTTATTTTGAAACCCATGGAATTTAGAAAAAAACTGTGTATATAGTTACTGTATGAATTATTTTCAGGGGGGAAAATCATCATCTACATGTGCATACCACATTTTTTTCTATACCTTAGATAACCTAGAAGCGATATGTTCTAACTTAGACCTTTTGCTTGCACTAGATAACTTAGAAGTTTGACATCGAATTAGAAACGCTCACTAGAGACTGATCCTGCCTTAGTTCTAGATCGCGTTCATCTAAGCGCACGCCTAAGCATAACAAATCTCGGCCTTAGCCATTCCTATCCTTGTACGAATTAGAAAAATTTCCTTAGGTGGAACAGTAAAAATCAAATTTTTATTAAAACACTCTCTATCCCAAAAATCTTGTTTGGTTTCCCAAACAACAAATCCGAAAATTCGAAATTCACGATTCTCACGAAAAAAAAAAAAAAACTGAACAGCCCCCTATCCAACCCCAAAAAAAAAAAAAAGAATTCACGATTTCCTGTCTAAACAATCTAGCAAAATCCTTGGAAACTAATCTATACACGTTATAACAGAAAATGGCGCCTAGGAGAAAACCAAGGAAGGTGAGTCCAAACGGCACTGACGCTAACCTCCCCAATACGTCCAACAACAGTGGAAGTCCTCAGAACCTAGGAGAACAAGTGCCTCATGCGCCCAATAATATGGAAGAACGTTTAAAAACTGTAGAGGAACTCCTTGTAGCATTAGGAGATGCCGAGGTGCATAGGACACAAACAATACCTCCGCCAGTAGCTCAAATAAACTATCTAGCATTGGTGAACCCCTACCATCCACCCCATTAGGACGGCCAAAAGGATCCGGCCAAGTTGGAAGGTTGGATCCGTACCTTTGACAAGCTCTTAAACGCTATCAAATGCCCTGATGAGGAGAAGATACACGTAGCGATCTACTACCTAGGAGGCGAAGCTGATGAGTGGTGGCAAAACCTTCGCGCGAATTCAGAGGAAGACGAAGAGGCCTACACCTGGGAAGAACTTATGTAACACCCCGGTTTTGGTAACCCAGGCCAGGATGTCACAGCCACACCTTCCAAGCAAGACGCGAACCATTTCGAGCTAACTTGAAAGATGCAAGGGTAGGTTGTACCAAAATTTAAAAATAAAATCCACTTAAAAATATGTCCCGGAATAAAAAATCATTTGTCGATGGTTTGTTTAAGTAATCTTCTTTGCGCTTACGGAAAGTAAAATAAAATAAAGAAAAGAAAATGCATATCCATAATATAACAAGTAATTAAATGTGCGACATGTGTTTGATAAATTATTTTCCCCTTCCCGATGCATATGCTTGATGCCTTCTTCTGATATCTGTAAAAGAAATTGCACAACATTTATCAGTACAACGGTACTGAGTAAGTCAACCCTAACCACACCAAGTGATGGGTTTAAAAAAGGATTGACTCATTTTATACAATATAATACTTGATAAAAAAAACACGCTTTGAATTTAAAAATATAAGCGATTCTTCACCACAAGAATATTTGTTTTTCCATTGGCCTAGAAAGAGGACACCACATAATGTATTTCTCGATTGCAAGGCAATCTCTTCAGTATTTCTTGATTGCAAAGCAATCTCTACGATATTTCTCGATTGCGAGCAATCTCTACACGGATCCAAATATTTCTCGATTGCAAAGCAATCTCTACACGGATCCAAAATATTTCTCGATTGCAAGACAATCTCTACAATGATGCAATGCAGCGGACTCATACACAGACACACTCCGGAGCCTTAGGCAACCCATACGGATCCACCTAAGAGTGTAGACTCATACATGCATAATATCTCAAATGCCGTCATGGCAAGAGGGGGGCGGCTTTTACAGCACATGCCAATGCACATAACCCTCCAATATCTCGCAGGTGGCATCAAACTCAATCTAGTCTAATGGTTTAAAAAAGATAAACTTTTATTTAATTTAAGATTTTAACTTTTCCAAATATTCTTATTTCATTTCACAAATCTCATGAATATCCAAACAACACATTTTTCAAAGATCTCTCAACTCATGGATCCTCATGAACAATATTTTAATTTCACGGATGTCCATATTTCTCACCTGTCAAAAATCTTATCGTCATTTTTATAAAGTATGTTCCTATAAAATCATCTTTCATAGAATCCATAGTCATGATCCATATATATACTCATTCAAAATACACAAATTTCCATACATCCATAAAGAATATATATATTTAGTTAGTCAGGAATAAGATATATATCTATATATACACGTTTCCTATCACATATTTCCATAAATAATCCATAGGATTAACCAATTGTTTCAAATTCGTCATGTTCAGCCACAGCAGAAAGATGGGCGAGTTTAAAAATGCAAACGGAAGGAGATTGCTATGAAATTTGGACTGGAGATAGCCAAGACATAGAGGATCAATTCTCATGAAGACACCTTTTCAAAATAAGTAACGGAAATTGTTCAAAAAGATGGAACTTTACAAACGTAAAAAGCTGACAGATTGTCTTAAATTTTATGTTACAACCAGATGTGATTTGGGAGTTCAAAAAGCGTCCAAAATTCATGAAATTTAAAACACATAATCTTGAAGATGTGGGGAATATGTTTTGTGAAGAAATTTTTCCGAGATACGGTCTCTAAGTTATCCAAAAATAGAGATTAAAAAGATTGCGCATGAATACGGTAAATCTGACAGATTTGGTATATAGACTAAGGTGATGGATTTCAGATTTATACACTTAAAAACCATGGATTGGGATCTCCAAAACATGATATAATGAGAGTTAACTTACATTAGAAGTGATTGGGGTGAGATCTTTCGAATTTGGAATCCTCAAAAGACGGAAATCAGTCCCTACATCACCGAAACGCAGAGTTGCTGCACTCTGGGACATGATTCGAATTTCAGTTTATAATCCATCAAATGAGCGAATTGGAGTCGGGTTAATTCAATGGAATGATAATATACTTACTAAAGATGGGATCTGCATTGCTGGAACTCAGATTTGAAGGCTTCAACTTTGTCCACAAAATCGCACAACTCACAAGAACACTCAAACATTCTGGAATTTCGCAGAGATGGAAGAATGGATGAAAATGACTTGTGATTGAGGGATGGATGGTGTAAAGGGCTGTAAATCCGTCCAAGATGATGTCTTGATGCATCCTAAACATTGAAGGATGAGTAAATCTCGAGATTTGGGGCTGTCTTGATGAAGAATTTTCAAGGACTCACCAAGAACTCTTATGTTCTTCAGAAGATGATGGTAAGTGTTAAGGAATTTGCAGAGATGGGAAGAGATGGGGAAGAGAGACGAAGGGTTGGAGTTGAATCAATGGCAGGTAAGGATTCGATAATGCTTAATTTAAATGGCACACGCGTTTTCTCTTCGGGCAATAATGCAAGAATGGTTCTTCAGGCAATAATGGCACTTTAAAAAGGCACATGCGTTTTTCTTCAGTAATTGCAATTCTTAATTTTGGCTTAATGGTTCCTCAACCGACCCAAATTGCAAGAATCCATATTACTGCAACCCTTACACTTTCCTATTTGCCAAATTTAGCAAAATCCTATCCAATCCTTACAAATGTATATTACTAGTTAGTGCCAAATGGGTAATAATAATAATCTATATATTAATAAAACCATTAGTGAACAATTTATCCTACATTTAATGTAGTGTCTCCATTTCAAATTTCTAATTTTTATAGAATTTATTAATTTTAAGGTCTCTTATTTATTTATTTATTATTCCTTATAGATTTTCAATTTTTGAAATATATGGAATTTTGAATTTACAGAATCCCACAATATTGTTTACTATTAAAAAGATTTGAGAGATTTGAAATTTAAATTTAAAAAGATTTGAAAGATTTTCAATTTTAAATTTATATATATAGAATTTCCAATTCCAATTTATAAATATTATACTATATAATTAATATGTACTTATATCATTCTAAGTGTAAATACTTCTTCTATATTCAAATATCTTTTACGGACCCACTTTTCATACAGTTCAATTTATATTTTAAATCATGAATAACTCTAATTTAGTACAAGTAAAAATTTTAAAAGTTCGATATTTAAAAACTACATGGCGAGACGAATCTAACAAGATCTCACTTGGCTATATTTAAACTTGTATAACTATGATAAAACTTTAAGTGAAAGTCTGTTTGTGAATAGTAGCAATTTAAATGTCAACAATATTTGAATACGGAGGTGGTAATATGAAACTTATTTATATTTTATTATATTAAAAATTATACAGAACATTTATAAATATTAAGTAAATTGTAAAAATTCATATTATGTGAATAATTGGTTTACAATAAATTAATTATTTCCGTAAAAATAGTATTAATAAAATAATGAGGGTGTATAAAGGCTTATCGGAGTGTGAATATATCCATTATTAAATAAGAAAGAAAAATTAAATTTATTTAATCTATTTTTTAAGGAAGAATTCATTAATCTATGTTTTAACAGATTTGCAATTGACAGGAGAACAAATAAAAAATCTAGCTTTGTTAAAAATTGAAAAGCTAATTGCTGCAAATTCTATAAGTTTGAAACTTTTCTCTGGAATGCCGGTACCGGACAAAGTTTTAACGTCTGAAATATAGAATCTACTAATACTAGAAGATTCATATTATAATAAGAAAAAAATAATGACCGGTCATACTAAGCTACTACCTTTGTTAATTGATAATCAAAGAATATTTATAATAAGGTAATGTCTGCAGTTGATAGTGGTGATGGTGGATTCTTTATTCTTTACGTGGTGGAACTGATAATACATTTATCTGGAAACCATTATATTCAGCCCTTCGTGGAGGCGTGATATTATATTGCTTGTAGCATCCAGTGGAATAGCATCACTACTTCTTTCAAGAGGTAGGACTGCACATGCTAGATTCGGTATTCCACTAGATTGTGATGAAAATTCTACCTACAAGAAAATTACCCCAAAAATTTAACCTCTCTTCCAATTAAAACAAAGTTCATTATTTGGGATGAAAATTCTTGATTGGTATAATGATTATGAGCTCATCTGATTTAGCCAAATTTCCCATTCGATTTCAGAGGAGAAAATTCTCACTCGCAGTTTGTTTTGCTATGATTATAAATACAAGTCATTTTCAATCTTTAAAAAATGTTGGACTCTATGTTCCAGAACCATTTTTTAGAGGGGACACGAAGCATTAATATGCAATTAAGATGGATCAACTCATACAATAAGAAATGTTGTCTATAATGAAATTCATATATGCCAAAAAAAATTATAAATGAATACTTCATGCAAGTGATGGTAATTGGTAAAACTGGTATTGATCTGGAGATGTACAATCAGGTGTGGCATTTGAAGATGATTTTCTTATGAATTATACGGGTCGACAATTGTTGAGATTATATATACAAATATAAATAGTATCACTTCAAATCCGGACATTTTTAAAGATGTTGCTAGACTAGCCTCTGCAAATGAGATATATATACGATCAATGATTACATCATGAAACATATGTCTGCAAATAAAAAGATATATCTCAGTTCTAACAATATTTGTCAAGATGATGAAAGTATATATAATGAGAATGAAATATTTTCACTAGAATATCAAAGTATGATCAAGCTTTCAGGATTACCGAATCATGAAATAAAGTTGAATGAGGATTGCATAGTCATGCTTCTTAGGAATATAGATCCATCAAATAAATTATGAAATGGAAGCACATTGATAGTAACAAGATGCGGAACCATACAATTAAGGCTAAATAATTTTGGAAAACAATGAAAGTAGAAAATTTTTGATAGAATAATTATAAGCCTGTCGGATTTAACCAAATTCTCATTCGATTTTAAAGGAGAAAATTCTCACTTTGTTTACTATAATTATAAACAAAAGTCAATGTTAATCTTTAAAGAATGTTGAACTCTATTTTTCAAAATCAATTGTTTACTTTGAACAATTATATATTGTGATATCTCGTGTCACTAGCAAGAGAGGAATCAAAGTATTAATATTTAATTAAGATGGAATAACTGAAGATACTACAAGAAATATTGTTTACAGTAAAATTTATATAAAAAGATTTTGCAATATGGACACTTGATTTAGGTGATGGTAAAACCAGTATTGATCTTGGAGATGTAGTCAGATGTGAAATTTTCGAATAATATTCTTATAAACTCTACGGGTGATCCTATATAAGCATTTTTTAGTGTACATATACAAGTATAAACTACATCACTTCCAATGTAGACATTTTTAAAGATAGGTGCTATCGTAGCCCATTCCAATGAGATGGGTTGATACAATTAATGATTACATCATAAATGTCTGTCTGCAAATGAAAATGTATATCTCGGTTCTAAAAATATTTGTCAAGAGGATGTAAGCATGGGTAATGACAATGAAATATTTTTATCAAAATATCTAAACACAATCAAGTGTTCTGGACTACTTAATCATAAAATAAAGTTGAATGAGGGTTGTTAGTCATTCTTTTTAGGCACATAGATCCATTAAATAAATTATACAATGAAAGCAGATTGATAATAACCATGATGCAAAACCATAATTGAGGTTAAAATAATTTTGGGGAACCATAAAAGTAGAAAATTCTTGATTGGTAAAATGATTATGAGACCATCTGATTTAACCAAATTCTCCATTCGATTTCAGATGAGACAATTCTCATTCATAGGTTGTTTTGCTATGAATATAAAGAAAAATCAATATCAATCATTAAAGAATGTTGAACTCTATCTTTCAAAACCAATTTTTAGCAATAAATAGTTATATGTTGCGATATCTCGTGTCACTAACAAGATGAGACTCGGAGTATTAATATTTAGTTAAGATGGATTAATTCAAGATACTACAAGAAAACGTTGTTTACAGTGAAATTTTCAGCAAATTGTAAGGAAAATTTTCATATCATGCTTAATACTTATTTAAATTTATTTAATTTCAAATTAAATAAAATATAATTTTATTATTTATTTTTATTGATCTACTAGGTTTGTACGAGACAAGCCACAAGAAGACGGTTTAATATTATTTCTCTATTAGTTTTAAAAATAATTAAATTATAATTGTCATATATTCTCTATTAGTTTCATATTATATAAGTATAAATTATATAATTATACCCGTCGAGTCTCGACGGGTTACTTACTAGTAATAATAATAATAATAATAATAATAATAATAATAATAATAATGATAATAATAATAATATAATAATAATAATAATAATAATAATAATAATAATAATAATAATAATAATAATAATAATAATAATAAGTGAAATGGAATTCCTTTGGGAGATTTCTCGGGTATTACATTCTACCCACCTTAAAAATTAACTTCGTCCTCGAAGTTGTGTAGTGCAAATGGTTCTAAAGTATAGCATCATTCGGACAATGGTTAAACATGGTGCCCTTGCCATGTGCATTAGCTAAGTTGTCACGATTCTCGTCGAACTTAATCCTCAAAACTTAGTTCTCAATCCAAGGTCCAAGAGCAACCAAAACTCATATACTATACTAGGTTGCTCGATAGGTCATAGCGTAGTGTCTAGGCGAAGAGCTACACGATAGGAACGAGAAAGGCAAGAAATAGATAAGTGCACAATGATCGATATAAATAACAATCTAGACAGGGGAGGAAAATAAAATTTCAATCCTCTTCATGGATTTATTGAAGTTCTTATCGGCATAACAAGTCAGAGAAGAGATCGATCAGAGGCGAGCAAGATCTAAGACTAAGTCAATCTAAGATTCATATTCAACAATACTTCAATAATAATATTTAATAATAATAACCATAACAATGCATGCCATGTATGCATATGAAACCCCCCAAAAAAATTTTCATGCAATTGTTTAAAATATATCATAATAATGAAGAATTTTTTTTAATTATTTTTTTTTCCATGGGGTTTTAAAAATATTTTCCATGGAAATAATATTTAAAACAATTCTTTAAAAGTTTTTGGGCTCTATAATTGGCCGAAAAAATAATACCTTTAAAAATAAAAATAAAATTTTCGGGCTCTGATACCACTCTGTAACACCCCGGTTTTGGTAACTCAGGCCAGGATGTCACCGCCACACCTTCCAAGCAAGACGCGAACCATTTCGAGCTAACTTGAAAGATGCAAGGCTAAGTTGTACCAAAATTTAAAAATAAAATCCACTTAAAAATATATCCCGGAATAAAATCATTTGTGGATGGCTTGTTTAAGTAATCTTCTTTGCGCTTGCGGAAAGTAAAATAAACTAAAGTAAAGAAAATGCATATCCATAATATAACAAGTAATTAAATGTGCGACATGTGTTTGATAAATTATTTTCCCCTTCCCGATGCATATGCTTGATGCCTTCTTCTGATATCTGTAAAAGAAATTGCACAACATTTATGAGTACAACGGTACTGAGTAAGTCAACCCCACCACACCAAGTGATGGGTTTAAAAAGGGATTGACTCATTTTATACAATATAATACTTGATAAAAAAACACGCTTTGAATTTAAAAATATAAGCGATTCTTCACCACAAGAATATTTGTTTTTCCATTGGCCTAGAAAGAGGACACCACATAATGTATTTCTCGATTGCAAGGCAATCTCTTCAGTATTTCTCGATTGCAAAGCAATCTCTACGATATTTCTCGATTGCGAGCAATCTCTACACGGATCCAAATATTTCTCGATTGCAAAGCAATCTCTACACGGATCCAAAATATTTCTCGATTGCAAGACAATCTCTACAATGATGCAATGCAGCAGACTCATACACAGACACACTCCGGAGCCTTAGGCAACCCATACGGATCCACCTAAGAGTGTAGACTCATACATGCATAATATCTCAAATGCCGTCATGGCAAGAGGGGGGCGGCTTTTACAGCACATGCCAATGCACATAACCCTCTAATATCTCAGGTGGCATCAAACTCAATCTAGTCTAATGGTTTAAAAAAGATAAACTTTTATTTAATTTAAGATTTTAACTTTTCCAAATATTCTTATTTCATTTCACAAATCTCATGAATATCCAAACAACACATTTTTCAAAGATCTCTCAACTCATGGATCCTCATGAGCAATATTTTAATTTCACGGATATCCATATTTCTCACTTGTCAAAAATCTTATCGTCATTTTTATAAAGTATGTTCCTATAAAATCATCTTTCATAGAATCCATAGTCATGATCCATATTTATACTCATTCAAAATACACAAATTTCCATACATCCATAAAGAATATATATTTAGTTAGTCAGGAATAAGATATATATCTATATATACACGTTTCCTATCACATATTTCCATAAATAATCCATAGGATTAACCAATTGTTTCAAATTCGTCATGTTCAGCCACAGCAGAAAGATGGGCGAGTTTAAAAATGCAAACGGAAGGAGATTGCTATGAAATTTGGACTGGAGATAGCCAAGACATAGAGGATCAATTCTCATGAAGACACCTTTTCAAAATAAGTAACGGAAATGGTTCAAAAAGATGGAACTTTACAAACGTAAAAAGCTGACAGATTGTCTTAAATTTTATGTTACAAACCAGATGTGATTTGGGAGTTCAAAAAGCGTCCAAAATTCATGAAATTTAAAACACATAATCTTGAAGATGTGGGGAATATGTTTTGTGAAGAAATTTTTCCGAGATAGGGTCTCTAAGTTATCCAAAAATAGAGATTAAAAAGATTGCGCATGAATACGGTAAATCTGACAGATTTGGTATATAGACTAAGGTGATGGATTTCAGATTTATACACTTAAAAACCATGGATTGGGATCTCCAAAACATGATATAATGAGAGTTAACTTACATTAGAAGTGATTGGGGTGAGATCTTTCGAATTTGGAATCCTCAAAAGACGGAAATCAGTCCCTACATCACCGAAACGCAGAGTTGCTGCACTCTGGGACATGATTCGAATTTCAGTTTATAATCCATCAAATGAGCGAATTGGAGTCGGGTTAATTCAATGGAATGATAATATACTTACTAAAGATGGGATCTGCATTGCTGGAACTCAGATTTGAAGGCTTCAACTTTGTCCACAAAATCGCACAACTCACAAGAACACTCAAACATTCTGGAATTTCACAGAGATGGAAGAATGGATGAAAATGACTTGTGATTGAGGGATGGATGGTGTAAAGGGCTGTAAATCCGTCCAAGATGATGTCTTGATGCATCCTAAACATTGAAGGATGAGTAAATCTCGAGATTTGGGGCTGTCTTGATGAAGAATTTTCAAGGACTCACCAAGAACTCTTATGTTCTTCAGAAGATGATGGTAAGTGTTAAGGAATTTGCAGAGATGGGAAGAGATGGGGAAGAGAGACGAAGGGTTGGAGTTGAATCAATGGCAGGTAAGGATTCGATAATGCTTAATTTAAATGGCACACGCGTTTTCTCTTCGGGCAATAATGCAAGAATGGTTCTTCAGGCAATAATGGCACTTTAAAAAGGCACATGCGTTTTTCTTCAGTAATTGCAATTCTTAATTTTGGCTTAATGGTTCCTCAACCGGCCCAAATTGCAAGAATCCATATTAGTATATTACTGCAACCCTTACACTTTCCTATTTGCCAAATTTAGCAAAATCCTATCCAATCCTTAAAAATGTATATTACTAGTTAGTGCCAAATGGGTAATAATAATAATAATAATAATAATAATAATAATAATAATAATAATAATAATAATAATAATAATAATAATAATAAGTGAAATGGAATTCCTTTGGGAGATTTCTCGGGTATTACAACTTAAGGAAGCCTTGAGGGAAAGATTCTACCCACTGAGCACCAAGACTGCAAAATACGAGGAATTCATCAACCTAAAGCAAGGTGCGCGAACAGTGCAAGAGTACTACACCAAATTCAAGGAGCTAGTACGATTTGCTACGAGGCTAGTACCAACCGACTCTGACAAGGCTCAGAAATTCGAGATGGGTCTGAACCTTAGTATCCGAGAGATACTTGCAGTAGGACAATTCACGAGCCTGCAGACGATATACGACCGCGCTGTAGCAATTGCTCGAATCCAGCAGTTGAAGCGTAAGGAACATGGTGTGTCGAGCAAGAACTCGCAAGGGCTGGAGAAGAAGGGTAGGAGTGACAACAATAACAACTCTAGGAAAGACAATGGATCCCGAAGGAAAGGAAATAAAGGTCTCAACAATGGGGGAGACGACAACCGTGGTGCGTTTATACCACGTTGCCCACGATGCAACCATGCACATCTGGTGCGCCAATGCCCGAAGCCTGGAACCTGCCGTAGGTGCGGCAAGCTTGGTGTAACACCCCGGTTTTTGATAACCCAGGTCGGGATGTCACCGCCACATCTCCCTAATAAGGCACGGTTTCTCCGGGCTTATTAAAGATATGCAAGGCTAGGTATTGCAGTATTTAAAACATTTAAAAACATTCAAACAGCCCATACAATATAGTTCGAAAATAATAATATCATTGCGCAGCGGAAATAATATCTAAGTATAATATAGCATTGGAAAATGTAAATAGGGCCAACACGGCCAAAACACGGGTTAAACAGGCCCGTTCATAATATAATCTAAGGTAGTCTAATGTACGAAATTAAATAAAACAATGTCCCCAAAATCCCATGCATGAATCGTGCTCATACATGCTCATTCCACATACTCTGTAGGAAAAAGAAATAAACAGTTTGATCAGCACAACTTGCTGAGTAAGTTAACACAGACATGATCGTAGGGTTTAAAAGCCATTAATTTAATAATTTCACAAAAGCATGATAATAAATATAACATCTCAATTTAATTTAGCTAGCAATTTAGTTTGCATAATTTAATTCAGGGTTCTATTTCACAACACATTTCACATACTTCAGAATAAAAGCCATAATTTAAATAAAGCATCTAAATAATTTAATTGGACCACATAATTTAATTTAATTTAATTTAATTTATTATCCCCATTACATTCCCGATTTGGTATTTCAAAGTTTCACGATAGCATCGCGATGTCAACAAGTTTAGCCGGTAGCCCGGCGGCCGCAACCGTATCAGCCATACCCAGTTCCACTCCGGAGCCTCGGGAAACCCATGTGGATATTCTCGAGAGTGTAGGCTCTATATTTCGCCGCTTTGGCAATATCATATCTCAATTTTTAACACGCGGGGTCACCATCGTCCATTAAGGCACGAAGTGAATCGTTAGGGGGCACCCTGCAGAGCACTCACCCCTAATTTTAATTTATCAAGTTTGTAAGGGGATTTAATTTCAAAATCTGATTTCAGTTTCAATCAATTTAAAATAATATTTCAATTTATTTCAACCCTAAAGGTTAATCTCATATCTCAACAAGATTTCAAGATTTCAAGCTTTGGTTTCCGATAAACCACAGTTTACTCTAAAATTCGTCAAAAATCAGGTTTAATTCCAAAAATTCCGAAATTTCACGACTGACTCATAAACATCGAGATCTACAACTTTCGTGTTTTATCTTTTTCAATCCGAGATACCGAAACAGGTCAAAAACACAGATTTTCACAGAAACTTAAATCTGTCCGGATTTTACAGACCACAGTTTAAAGAATTCGAGTTTTACCATAGCAAATCAACTCCAAATTTAATGAAATTTTACAGAGACCGTCTTAAGACATTTATCTACAACTTTCATGTTTGGTAAAAGATCTAATTCGGTCTAGAGCCTATATCAAAAACGTGATCAAGATCGGACCTAAGTTCTGTCAAGACTTTCAAGATCTAGATTCAAGCAGTTCGGTTTCGGTTGGTTCTCACCTATCAAATCGTCTCTAAAAATTCTGAAATTTTTACAGTAGATAGATCTACATGTTAGGAACGTTTTTCGTGTTTTAAGTTTTTCCGTTTAAAGTCGTTTTAAGGTTCGGAAAAATTCAACAAAACTGTTGCTCCGTTAAAAAAACATTACGTTGACAGATTTTCGGTTTCTTGTTTAAATCTTTTAGTTTTGAACGTTTTAATTCATCCCAAAACCATGTAAGGTTAACTTACAGATTCTATGAATGTCCGAGGCATCTATTTCAAAGGCGTGGCTTCCAGTACTTCTTTCTCCTCTCCGTTCGTCGTGTTCTACGTTCTAGATCCAATTTCGAGATGTAGAAAGGAAAAGAAGATGATTAGGATTCGTTTTCGAATCGTTTATGGAATAAGAATTGGATCGAGACTTACCACAACCTTGGAGATCTCAGAGAATTCGTCCAAGCTACTGCCTTGGTGTTTAATGCCTTCGTAGACTCCGGGTTTTAGGGTTTCGCGTATAGAGAGAATCGTAGGGTTTTGAAAAAGTGTTTGGAGTTCCCAAGGGGGTTTATTTATAGATAACTAAGACCTAGGGCGTCCAAGGTCTGACCCCAAGGGTCTTGAGCCGTCACATGTTCAACTGAAGTCGAAAAATCCGCGTTCGGGCGGGAGATTCACGCAACGGGCAAATCTGGGAGCTGGCGCGGGGTTGGCGCGGTAATCCCCCCTTTAGCGCGCGGCCAGCGCGCGACTCACGCCTGGACTTCGGTCCGGGCGCGTCGTGCGATCCGTCGTGCTTTTCCACCTCTCTTTCGGGTTTCTATCCCTCTATGCTCTCGGATTCCGATTTCCGGACTCTCTTTGGGTTTCTATTTCGTGTCGTTATTTCTTTCGGGTCCAAATTTACGTTTTGGCACGTGTATCGACTTATTCACCTTTATTTAATTTCTTTATTAAATTCCTTTAATTGGTTTCATTTCTCATTTCGTCTATATTTATTTATTTCATTTTAATATATTTACTTATTGTATTTATTTATTTAGTTATTTATTGTATTTATTTATTTATTTCTGTTATAAAATTCACGGGTATTACAGTCTACCCTCCTTAAGAATCAACTTCGTCCTCGAAGTTGTGTTCCGGCTTTTCTCGTGCTAAGGTCTTTTGTTTATTTTATTATTTTGTGACTGAACTTAGAATTAAAACTTCTAAGCTGCCTACGTACCCGGTGAAGGGATCAAGCCATGATGTAGTTCAAAACAATTTGAATTTGTTTGTTCGATTTCAAGAATGTGCGAAAATACATGGTATGACATCCTCTCCCCCTTAAGATTGCAGTTATGTCCCCATAACTGTGTCGGTATCGGTTTGGAACAGTGTCGGGTAGCGTTCTCTCATGTCGGCTTCTACTTCCCAAGTTGGCGTCTCACTGTCATGGTTCGACCAAAGAACCTTGACCATCTTGACGGTTTTATTTCTTGTTACGCGCTCCTTTTCATCCAAGATTCGCACTGGGACTTCTTCATAAGTCAAATCTTCGTCGAGTTCGATTGTTTCAGCTTGAAGGACATGTGTCGGGTCCGGCACATACTTCTTTAGTTGTGAAACATGGAAGACGTTATGAACTCGATCTAATTGTGGCGGTAAAGCCAATCGGTAGGCTAGAGTTCCGACTCGTTCTAGAATTTCGTAAGGTCCTATGTATCTAGGACTCAATTTTCCTCGTTTGCCAAAGCGCATCACCCCCTTCATGGGTGATATCTTTAGCATGACCCTATCTCCCACTTGGAATTCTAGGTCTCGTCGTCTTACGTCGGCATAACTCTTTTGACGGTCTTGTGCGGCTTTCATTTTTCCGTGAATCACCTTGATTTGTTGAGCCATGTCTTCGATAAGTTGTGGTCCCACCACCACGGACTTATCATTTTCTTCCCAGCTCAACGGGCTTCGGCACCTTCGTTCATACAACGCCTCGAATGGTGCCATGCCGATGCTAGCATGGTAGCTATTATTGTAGGAAAACTCAATTAATGGTAAGTGAGATTCCCAATTTCCCTTAAATTCCAACACGCATGCTCTCAGCATGTCTTCTAGTGCTTGGATTGTCCTCTCAGTTTGTCCATCCGTCATCGGGTGGAATGCGGTGCTCATTTTAATTTGAGTACCGAGTGCTTTTTGTAACTCCGTCCAGAAATGAGAGACAAATCTACTGTCTCTATCGGAAATGATATCATGTGGTACTCCATGTCGTCGTACCACATTATCAATGTAGGCTCGGGCCAATTGGTCCATAGTCCACGTGTCTTTCATTGGGATAAATAAGGCCGTCTTCGTTAGCCTATCCACAATCACCCAAATTTTGTTCATGCCTTTAGGTGACCGTGGCAATCCTGAGACAAAGTCCATCGAGATGCTATCCCATTTCCAACTTGGAATTTCTAGTGGTTGCATCAATCCTAGGGGTTTATGTCGCACTGCCTTAACCCTTTGGCAGGTGAGACATTTCGCTACGAAGTTTGCCACTTCCTTCTTCATTCCCGGCCACCAATAGATCTTCTTCAGATCTTTGTATAGCTTGTCGTCTCCGGGATGTACGGAATATGGCGTGTTGTGCCCTTCCTCCATCAATTTTTGCTTCAATTCGGCACACTTCTGAGGCACACACCATCTCCCTTTAAAACGGATGCTTCCATCCTCGTGGATAGCAAATCCGATTGCCTTTCCTTCGACAATGTAACCCTTTATCTTCTCCCATTTCGCGTCGCCCGGTTGAGCGAGTCGAATCTCGTCCAATATAGAAGTTTCTATAACCATCGCATTGATCGTTTCACTCACAGTGCCCGGATGTACAAGTTCTAGATCTAATCTTGCTAAGTCCATGTACAATGCCGGCGGAATGACCAACGAGTTTGTCACGTGTTGGGTTTTCCGACTTAAGGCATCGGCTACCACATTCGCCTTCCCTTCGTGGTAAGCTATCTCTAAATCGTAGTCTTTGATGAGTTCCAACCACCTTCGTTGTCTCAAATTCAACTCCTTCTGAGTGAATATATACTTCAAACTCTTGTGGTCGGTGAACATTCGACACTTTCGCCCATAGAGATAATGTCTCCATATCTTTAGAGCGAAGACGACCGCTGCCAACTCCAGGTCGTGTGTCGGGTAATTCTCTTCATGAGGTTTAAGTTGACGTGATGCATAGGCTACGACTCTCGAGTCTTGCATCAAAACGCAACCTAGACCTTCCTTCGAAGCGTCGCTTTAGACTTCGAAGTCACCATTTTCCGATGGTAGTGTTAATACGGGTGTGGTTGTGAGTCGTTTCTTCAATTCTTGAAACGCAGTCTCACATGTCTCGGTCCACTCGTATTTTGCGGAGCAGAGGAGGAGTAAATGATTAGGAAAAATCAAAAAAAAAAAAATATCATTTTTGTGACCCGCGCGGGGTCCGCGCGGGGTTAGTGGGTTTAGCGCCCGGCCACCGCGCGGCGCCACCAGGGTGAAGAAATAGGGCTCGCGCCCCGCGCGAGCCATTTCATCCCGTCCGATTCCGAAATTCCTCCCAATTTCCTCTCAAATCCGCCCTCTCGTGCCCCGATTCTCTTAGTTTCGACCTCGATTTCTCTTTGTAAGGTATGTAACTTCTACTTTCACTTGTCAATTTCAGTTTTTATGCCTTGATTTGTTAGAATTTGGTTAAATCGTAGAACTAGGGTTTTGGCATACGAATTTGGGGATTTGAAATTTTCGGCTTAATCCTTGCAAATTAGTGAGTTTATATCATACCTTGACGCCATTTCTGTTGTTTAGGAAGTATTGGTGTGATAACCTATACCTAAGTTGTGGAATTTCTTGCTAGAATTTGGGCGTTTAGGAAAATTATGAATTTTTCGATTTTGTTGGTGTTGTTGGTATAAAAGTGGTCTCATTGGTATTGTTTATGTATACTTTATGATTACGGTTCGTTGTTTAAGTGATTGCTTGGGTTTGGAGTTAATTGTCATGCGTTTACAACAAAACTTTGAACTTAGTTTATTACGCACGTTAAGTGCTCGACGAAATGCCACAATGGGTTTTAGAGTTTGTTTCGGCACACTCCTTGGTTTAGTCATCTTCTGATATATATTGGTAAACTATTGGGTTTGAAATCCTCCTAGATTCTTCCCGTTGGAACTTTACATTTATGATGTTTTTATGTATTGGACGTTCGCAGGTTGTTGCTTTCCCTGTGGTTCATCTTGGCGTTCCTTATGGTCCTTCCGGGGGCCAAGAGACGTGCTACTAGACGTGATGCAGCCGGTCCTATCACTGCCGCTCCGGCGATGCCGTATAGTGACGACAGTGAGTCCGAGGAGGACGAGGAGCGGGAGCCGAGGCTCAGAGGTCTTCCTGATGAGGTGCGTCCTCGCCGGCACGATAGGTTTCGTTTCTCGACGATGGCCGCCCAGGACTTCTATTTCGACGAGCTTTGTCGAAACAGGTCTTATGTACCTGAGCGGGGCTTATTCCCCGATCATATGGGCGATGATCGGATCAGCGCAGTTTTGGGTCATCTCCAGTGGACAGGTCTTGCACGTCATCCTGAGGGCGTTGCCTCTGGCTATTTAGCTATGGAGGTCATCGCCAACATCAGTGGCCTTGGGGTAGACGACGACCTTTCTCGAGTCTGGGTTCGCGGTCGCTACCTAGACTTCAGTGCTCGGACGATCAACATCTATTTCGGCCTACCAGACGATGGCACTTTCCGACCACAGCCAGAGGGTCGGGTTTACGCGCCTGCCTGGGGTATCTTGTGTACCGAGGTACCCCCGCGGACTGGGTACGCCCACGAGTTGCGACTGAAGTCTATGGATGCTCCTTGGCGTGTTTTTGCTCAACTTTGGTTAGGACGCGTCCGTCCGATTACACGGAGCCATATCGTCACTGATCATGTCTTTGAGACTATTTGCTTTATCGCCCAGGGCAATAGGGTAAATGTGGGCGCTTGCATTGCGGACAACTTGAGGGGTTTACGACGAGGGCGAGGGAGTAGGGTGATCACTCACGCACACCTCATATGCGGGCTATGCGCTGCTCAGGGGATCCGTACATCTCCCGAGACGGACCCCTATCCCTTGCTTCCAGGTGAGCACTACCGTATTCCGTCCTATGCCGCCCGACGCAGTGTTTTGCGTCGTGGAGCACCTCGGGCTATACTGCGCCCGCAGCCTGAGGATGGTGGTTTGATTTTAGTTGTCCCTCCAGAGCAGCCACCTCCTCCTCCTGTGGTTCCATAGCAGGGTGGGGTCCCACCGCAGGGTCAGGACATGACGCAGGTGCTCCAGATGATGCAGGAGATGCGTATCGGTATGGACGCCGGGTTTGCAGCTGGGCAGGCTCGCTATGACGCCTTGGATGCTAGGATGGATCTCTATCAGGATCGTATGGACACACTCATTGTGAGACAGGCGGAGCAGCAGGCCGCCATGACTGACATGTATGCCTACATGCGTCAGATGGACGACTACATGCGTCGCCATTTCCCTCCTCCGGACCAGTGATTTTATGTTTTTCGCTTTTCATGTTTCCATCTGGACTTATGTCGGAAGCGATTTGGGCTTAGTATTTCCCCTTTGTGTTTTCAGTTAGGTTTGGTGTGACATTTTCTTTTTACGCAGTACTATGACGTTTTTATGATCTTGTGTATGTCCCTGTTGTGCGCTGTAGGGTTTTGCCATTTGATTGTCCAATTTGGTTATGCTGCTCCGTTATCTACTCCTTATCTATTTAGACCCTAGTTTTTTTTTTTTTTTTTGTTTTTTTTTTCAATAATATGTTTCAGAGAATCAACTCGTATTTTATTCCTTAAAAGAAATTTAATACAAGTAATAGGATGCGCAAAATGAATGTACTATCTAGGACGAAATATCCAAAAGATCTATGCCTCCTCTGGCAGGGTAGCAGGGTCTTCCATTGGATCATCCTCATCAGAGACTTGGCCGGTGCCCAGAGGTCCATAAAACATCGGGGACGGCGGATCGACGGCATCCGGGGCTGGCTCCTTTGGCTCCTCCAACTGATTCTCCCCGGGGCTTAAGTTTGGGCTTGGGTTAGGCGATGGGCGGACCATATGCGGCCAGAGCCCAAGGGTCCCGTAACGTCCACGGATAAGGCCTGAGGGGCTTTCAACTACGGGTGTTGGGCTTCGGGGTCCCATCAAATGGTATTCCACCGGGCTATAAGGCACCACGATATCAGTGAGGTCGAGCAGGTCCATCCCGAGGTCCTTGATTCTGTTGATCATCGCGTCTCCTCGTTCAGTAAGTTTTTGCACTTGAGTTTCTGAGTCTTTTATGCGGTTTTGGTCAGCATCCCTCAAGTCCAGGAAGTGCTGGAGGTCTGCTTCCCTCAATTCTCACATTTGGTGCAGATTTGCCTCCAAGTGAGCCATGCGACGTTTCATTTGTTCTATGGTTTGCTGGGAGTCAAAGTGAGCGCTCATCATTTTGATCATTAGGTTCACCATATCTTGACTAGCCATCTAGCGCGAGCAAAGATCTAAGTTAATTTCGCCAAGATTTCAAGTTCAATTCGCCAAGATTCTAAGTTCTCTAAATAAGGAAATGCAATATGCACATGCAATGATGATTTCCCCCCAAAATAATTTAACACACTGAGTATGTATATATATATATATATATATTTTTTTTCCATGGGTTTTAAAGAATAAAAATTATTCCATGGAATTTATAACTTTAAAAATTTAAACATAATTATCTTTTGGCTCAAAAATAAAAATTTGGGCTGGGAATTTTAAAAATAATAATTTGGGCTTCTATATTTATAATGATGTAAAACACTAGTTTAAAATACTAGTTTAGAAATAATAATAATACTAGTTTAAAAATAATAGTTAAAAATAAGCCGGGCTCTGATACCAACTTGTAACACCCCGATTTTTGATAACCCAGGTCGGGATGTCACCGCCACATCTCCCTAATAAGGCACGGTTTCTCCGGGCTTATTAAAGAGATGCAAGGCTAGGTATTGCAGTATTTAACACATTTAAAAACATTCAAACAGCCCATACAATATAGTTCGAAAATAATAATATCATTGCGCAGCGGAAATAATATCTAAGTATAATATAGCAGCGGAAAATGTAAATAGGGCCAACACGGCCAAAACACGGGTTAAACAGGCCCGTTCATAATATAATCTAAGGTAGTCTAATGTACGAAATTAAATAAAACAATGTCCCCAAAATCCCATGCATGAATCGTGCTCATACATGCTCATTCCACATACTCTGTAGGAAAAAGAAACAAACAGTTTGATCAGCACAACTTGCTGAGTAAGTTAACACAGACATGATCGTAGGGTTAAAAGCCATTAATTTAATAATTTCACAAAAGCATGATAATAAATATAACATCTCAATTTAATTTAGCTAGCAATTTAATTTGCATAATTTAATTCAGGGTTCTATTTCACAACACATTTCACATACTTCAGAATAAAAACCATAATTTAATTGGACCACATAATTTAATTTAATTTAATTAAATTTATTATCCCCATTACATTTCCGATTTGGTATTTCAAAGTTTCACGATAGCATCGCGATGTCAACAAGTTTAGCCGGTAGCCCGGCGGCCGTAACCGTATCAGCCATACCCAGTACCACTCCGGAGCCTCGGGAAACCCATGTGGATATTCTCGAGAGTGTAGGCTCTATATTTCGCCGTTTTGGCAATATCATATCTCAATTTTTAACGCGCGGGGTCACCATCGTCCATTAAGGCACGAAGTGAATCGTTAGGGGGCACCCTGCAGAGCACTCACCCTTAATTTTAATTTATCAAGTTTGTAAGGGGATTTAATTTCAAAATCTGATTTCAGTTTCAATCAATTTAAAATAATATTTCAATTTATTTCAACCCTAAAGGTTAATCTCATATCTCAACAAGATTTCAAGATTTCAAGCTTTGGTTTCCGATAAACCACAGTTTACTCTAAAATTCGTCAAAAATCAGGTTTAATTCCAAAAATTCCGAAATTTCACGACTGACTCAGAAACGTCGAGATCTACAACTTTCGTGTTTTAACGTTTTTAATCCGAGATACCGAAAACAGGTCAAAAACACAGATTTTCACAGAAACTTAAATCTGTCCGGATTTTACAGACCACAGTTTAAAGAATTCGAGTTTTACCATAGCAAATCAACTCTAAATTTAATGAAATTTTACAGAGACCGTCTTAAGACATTTATCTACAACTTTCATGTTTGGTAAAAGATCTAATTCGGTCTAGCCTATATCAAAAACGTGATCAAGATCGGACCTAAGTTCTGTCAAGACTTTCAAGATCTAGATTCAAGCAGTTCGGTTTCGGTTGGTTCTCACCTATCAAATCGTCTCTAAAAATTCTGAAATTTTTACAGTAGATAGATCTACGTGTTAGGAACGTTTTTCGTGTTTTAAGTTTTTCTGTTTAAAGTTGTTTTAAGGTTCTCAAAAATTCAACAAAACTGTTGCGCCGTTAAAAAAACATTACGTTGACAGATTTTCGGTTTCTTGTTTAAATCTTTTAGTTTCGAACGTTTTAATTCATCCCAAAACCATGTAAGGTTAACTTACAGATTCTATGGACATCCGAGGCGTCTATTTCGAAGGCGTGGCTTCCAGTACTTCTTTCTCCTCTCCGTTCGTCGTGTTCTACGTTCTAGATCCAATTTCGAGATGTAGAAAGGAAAAGAAGATGATTAGGATTCGTTTTCGAATCGTTTATGGAATAAGAATTGGATCGAGACTTACCACAACCTTGGAGATCTCAGAGAATTCGTCCAAGCTACTGCCTTGGTGTTTAATGCCTTCGTAGACTCCGGGTTTTAGGGTTTCGCGTATAGAGAGAATCGTAGGGTTTTGAAAAAGTGTTTGGAGCTCCCAAGGGGGTTTATTTATAGATAACTAAGACCTAGGGCGTCCAAGGTCTGACCCCAAGGGTCTTGAGCCGTCACATGTTCAACCGAAGTCGAAAAATCCGCGTTCGGGCGAGAGATTCACGCAACGGGCAAATCTGGGACTTCGGTAATCCCCCCTTTAGCGCGCGGCCAGCGCGCGACTCACGCCTGGACTTCGGTCCGGGCGCGTCGTGCGATCCGTCGTGCTTTTTCGCCTCTCTTTCGGGTTTCTATCCCTCTATGCTCTCGGATTCCGATTTCCGGACTCTCTTTGGGTTTCTATTTCGTGTCGTTATTTCTTTCGGGTCCAAATTTACGTTTTGGCACGTGTATCGACTTATTCACCTTTATTTAATTTCTTTTATTAAATTCCTTTAATTGGTTTCATTTCTCATTTCGTCTATATTTATTTATTTAATTTTAATATATTTACTTATTGTATTTATTTATTTAGTTATTTATTGTATTTATTTATTTATTTCTGTTATAAAATTCACAGGTATTACACTTGGTCACAAGGCTAGTGGATGTCGAACGCCAGAGGAGGCGATCGAAAAGAGAGTAGATTTGGTGAACCTTCGGCAAGGAGAGAGGGACGAGGAACAAGACAAAAACCCGAACCCTCTTGAGAATAACGAATAGGCAGTTATGGAGACATAACTGAAGTCCTAAGGGGGAGAGGATGTGATACCCCGTAGAAATTTATTTTTGGAGTTCGACTCAATAAAATGTATCTTAATAAATAAAGAAATTCAAATTGTTTTGAACTACGTTATGGCTTGATCCCTTCACCGGGTACGTAGGCAGCTTAGAAGTTTTAATTCTAAGTTCAGTCACAAAATAATAAAACAAACAAAAAGTCCTTAGCACGAGAAAAGCCGAAACACAACTTCGAGGACGAAGTTGATTCTTAAGGAGGGTAGACTATAATACCCGAGAATTTTGTAACATAAATAAATAAATAAATAAATAAATAAGTAAATACAATAAATAAATAAATACAAAGGAAATGGAAATTTAATCTGAAATGGAATTAAAGGTAATTAATTAATTAAAAAGGAATTAAATTAAATAAATCATCACAAACATAAATTTAGGTCCGAAGGAAATGACGATACGAAATAGGAACCCGAAGATAGTCCGGAAATTGGAATCCGAGAACATAGAGGGATAGAAACCCGAAAGAGAGGAGGAAAAACACGACGGATCGCACGACCCGCCCGGACCGAAGTCCAGGCGTGGGCCGCGCGGTGTTTGCCTAAACGGCGCGCCAAGTCCGCGCCAATGGACAGATTCGTCCGTTGCGAGATTTACTCACCCGAATCCGGATTTTCCGACTTTGGTTGTTTTCCTTTCGGTTCAAGACACCCTAGGGCTGACCTTGGGCGTTCCCTAGGTCCCATACATCTATAAATAACCATCTAAATCAATCCCAAACACTTTTAAAAACCCTACGAAATCTCCCTACAAATCAAAACCCTAATCCCGGAGTCGTCGGAGGCACGAAACCAAGAGAAGGGACTGCATTGGACAAAAATCGGAAGGCTTCTATCATCGTGGTAAGATCTGATCCCTTCTTTACCATTCCTGATTCGAAAACGAATCCTAACTCGATCCTTTTTCCATTCCACACCCCAATCCGGATCGAGAGCAAGGAACCCGACGGAATCAAGGAGATAAACGGTGGACTGGAAGCCATGCCTTCGAATCGATGAGCCGAGACGACCATAGATCTGTAAGTTAATGCTTACATGGTTTTGGGCGAAATTAAAATACATTAGACTTAAAGATCTGTCAAAACGAAATCTTTAACGGCGCAGCGTTTGTATATGATTTTTTTCGACCCTTAAGAGTGCTCAAACCAGAAAACGTAAAACACGAAAAACGTTCCTAAGACTCAGTTCTATCTTCTATATATTTTTCTGAATTTTTCGTGATGTTTTGATACCTGAAAACGACCCAAAACCGAACTGCATTAAATCTGGATCTTGAAATTCTTGACAGAACTTTAGATCGAACTTGTTGGTGATGTCTACCTTAGATCTAAACCGATCTAGGCTTGGCGTGAACATAAGAGTTGTAGATCTATACATTAAGAACACCTCCGTAAATTTTTGGAATTTTTCGTTGAGGTTTGATATTGGAATTTGTCTCCAAACCGAACTGTTCTAAATTTAGATCTTGAAATCTTGACAGATTCTTGGCCCGAACTTGTTGGCGTTTTTGACAATAGATATAGAGTGAATTAGATCTTTTGTTGAACATGAAACTTGTAGATATATGTCTTAAGCATCTCCCTGTAAAATTTCATCAAGTTTGGAGTTGGTTTGCTATGGTAGATCTCGAAATTTAGGACTACTGTCGTAAAGATTCGGACAGATTTGTAACCTGATAGGAATCTATGTTTTTGACTTACTTCCGTATCTCGGTTCGAAAAACTTAAAACATGAAACTTGTTCATCTCTATGTTTTTGAGTCACTGGTCAAATTTCAGAACTTTTGAACTTAAAACCGATTTTTAATAAATTTTGGAGTAAACAGCAGTTTACCGAGGTCAAATCTTGAAATCTTGTTGAAACGGTGAAATTAACCTTTAAGGTTGAAACGAGTAGAAATTCTTTGAAATAAGATATACGAAATGAGAAGATTAAAACATTGCGGGTTATGACTAGGCTAGATACTGTCAATGTTCTCTGCGGCTTGGGACATAAGAGCCCAAGTGTATGTCTAGGTTGACGTAAGAGCCCTAGCGAAACACTGATCGTATGGCTAGTGGACGGAATAACTCTATTAAAAGATTGACCATGATACCTGTGGACATAAGAGCCCAGGCGTAAGGCTGGCGGACATAAGAGCCCTAGCGGTGGTGAACTCTAAAAGAAATGAAACGAGAAGTTTATGAGAATTCCAAAATTAAATCCGTATTAAATTGTGTTTTTAAATTTATGACAATTTATTTAATTATCTTGCAAGTTATATTTATGATCTTATGAAATCCATGTCTTTTAATTTAAGCCATTAAATTATTATTAGATAAACGAATTAAATTATGGGGTGTTATGCACATGTTTTCTAAAAATTTAATTAAAGGCTTTGAAACCCCATAATCATGTATGTGTTAACTTACTCAGCACGTAGTGCTGACCAAAACCATATTTTTTTTTCTGTTTCTTTCAGAGTTGAAGAATATGCATCATCATATGCATACGTGGGAATTTTGGGAAATTACATTATATTTTAAATTTTGCGTTAGACTAGAATTTGCATGAACGGGCCTGTTTAACCCGTGTTTGGCCATGTTAGCCCTATTTTTAAATTCCGCTGCATTATACATATGTAAATATTACTTCCGCTGCACTTATTTAATATTATTTTCAAATTATACATGAATTGGTTGTTTGAATGTTTTAAATTCTGAAAAACCATAGTCTTGCATCTCTTTAGCAAGCTCGGAGAAACCATGTCTTGCTAGGGAGGTGTGGCGGTGACACCCCGACCTGGGTGACCAAAAAATGGGGTGTTACACGATCAATCCCTCTTTAATGGGCTTTTGGATTGTGGGCTTGGGCTATGGGAATTCGGCTCCCTACCCTTTTTTCTTATTGATTGTTGGGTTACTACTCTTCAATTTAATGTGTTCAACTCTCACTTATCTCTTATGATTAATCCATATAGGCTATATTAATTAATTAATTATAATTAAATAAGTTAATTATGAATTAATTAATCAGGATGTTACACGTACCCCTCCAGTCGAACCCGGCCTCTCCAGCTTTGAATTTGCCCATTTGGTTCCCTTGTTGAACCCAAGTCATCCGTAACCACTTTATCCAATTTTATTTGTTGGTCTAGTTAATCTCCCACTTAAGCATGTCATTAGTTTATCACAAAAGGAGGGCTAGATATAGCCATTCCTCCACTATTGTCAAGACACTTCTGAAATTTCTTTTGAATATTGTACTCTCTTTCGAAAGTCATCCGATATTTCTCCTCTCATTCTCCTTGTTAATCCTTTGGTAAAATTCACTCAATTGAGAATTCAAAGCAACTCTCGATGGAATCAACCAGAGACATGTATCCAAGGAGGGGATGTGTCCAATCTTAGGGGTTTTTCTCATTCCAAATTCAAACTTCAATCCGGTTCGCTTCACCTCAAATTAAATTTTGTTTGTTGTTGTTCTTTGATCGATGTTAGGAGCTTAAGGTCCATGACAAAACACAAATCTAATTTCCATTCATAATAATTAATAAAAGATTACAATATGTTTGTAGCAATCAGCCAAGTACAATAGGCAATTATTGCCATTATTTATTTTTTATCATTGCAGTTATTGCCATTACTTTTTTTTATCATTGTCAACAATCATAGGTGCATGTGCATGTCCACCCATAAATAGTTAAACTACAAGTTGACCTGGGGTTCTTGCCACTGTAACCTCTCAGACACACTTCCCTGCAATTATTTCTCGAACCACAATCCTTAAAAGGCTCGCTGGTGCATCTTTTGCCTCTACTTACCTGCAATATATTTTTATAATCCATCCATAATTTTAGTATACTCAGATGACCAACGCAATGTATGTTAGGGGATGAGAATTCAATAGTATATATATGCCTTTAACACGCCCCCTCACGCATGCACAGGGTTAGACAAACAATCCAGATGGAACCCTCCAAACAAAATCCAAAGAAACAAAGCTCACAATACAAATAAAAATGAGGACGTTGGAAATCAAACTCGAAACCCTTGGCTTTGATACCATGTAGTGAAATAACTCTCATAAAAGATTTAGCTGTTAGGAAGATGAATCCAATAGCATGTATCAGTCTTGTAACAATCTTTTTGCAGGAGTGTTCAAATAATATTTTTGGTTGCCTTTAGCAAAACTATAGAGTGCAAAAGATTTTTGGCTAAAAGTTTTTTTTGAAAAAAAAAAAAAACAAATTAGGTGAAAAGAATAACAAGATGGAGGATTCTATTTAAGAATAAAGATTGCTGAGATTGATTTGCTGATAAAGAATTTTGTGGTATGCGATAAAATTTATATGTATTGAATAATAAATTGTTACCAACAAAATGTACCTTTAGGAAAATTGCATTTTATACTACTAGATAAGCCAAACGCAATTTATAGCAATAAAATTACTATCATAATCGGACGTAAGAACTGCCATCTATACCACTATCCTTAGTCAATTCAATCAGTTAACAAATTTTTTTTAACACATTGACGCGTATGTGTCGGCAATTAGAAAGACACAAAATACAAAAAGTTAACTAAATACTCCTAGTTACTAATTTTTTTTTTTTTTTTTTTTACAAATAATATAGTTGCCAATGAAATATTCTTACTAAACTGGGAATGGAACTTGACCCCAGTGGTCATCTTCCCTGACTTTTAACCATAGATTGGGGGTTCCATTCCCACCCGGCCCCATATCCCTTCCCTTTATCCCCCTTTGTAATTGTGTGGTTTGAACTCCCAAAAACCTTTGACAACTCATATGTGTCAATGTTTAAAAAATAAAGAATAAAAATAAAAAATAAATCGTACTAAACTCTTTTACCAATAGAAGAATACCTTTTAATTCGAACTAAATAATGATAAAAGTTTAGAAAGTAATGGTGAAACAAAAACTTTATTTGCAAATATATATATACCCTAACTATTCATTTGCCCACACAAGAAACATGAAAAAAGGGACTGAAAATATAAACAAAATGAAAGAATAATAATAAAAGAGGCCAATATAATATACTTCGACATGTCATTCGACATATCTTGCAATGTCATTCGACATATCTTGCAATGCACTGTCCTTACAGTGACTTATTGTAATATTTCTTTCAAGAATAAAATACAATGAAAAACTAAAGTAGTAAAGTAACAACAATAATAATAATCAAATTTTAAAGATGAAAATAAGCAATTTGGAAGAATGAAATGGAATGCAAACTGAAAGTAAAATTGTCACCTGAATTGATGACATAAGCAAAAACACAACAAAAATAAGCTTAAGTTCTTCCATTCCCACTTTCTCAAATTCTTCAAAATGAACACCTCTTCACATTTTGAAAACATTATAAGATGCAACATATATATATACACACAATTTAAGAGAGAATTTGCTTACATTTTATGTTTGATATTCAACTTTTGATGTAATTATTATTATTATTATTATTATTATTATTATTATTATTGTTGTTATTATTATTATTATTATTATTATTATTATTATTATTATTATTATTATTATTATTATTATTATTATTATTATTAGATAATGATAATCAATTGATGTAATGTGATATACCGGGGATGTTTGGAAGCCGGCATATTTAGGAGCATATAGCGGTGTAACACCCCGGTTTTTGGTCACCCAGGTCGGGGTGTCACCGCCACATCTTTCTAGTAAGACACGGTTTCTCCGGCTTACTAAAGAGATGCAAGGCTAGGTATTCCAGTATTTAAAACATTTAAAGCATTCAAAACAGCCCATACAATATAATTCGAAAACAATAATATCATAGCGCAGCGGAAATAATATTTAAGTATAGTATTGCAGCGGAAAATGTAAATGAGGCCGACATGGCCAAAACACGGGTTAAACAGGCCTGTTTATTCTAAAGTCTAATGCAAAAATAAAAATCAAAATATCCCATATCAAAATATCAAAATATCAAAATGTCCCCAAATTTCCCATGCACGAAGTGCTCATGTTCATTCTACATACTCTGTAAGAAAAAGGAATAAAAATGGTTTTATCAGCACACTTGCTGAGTAAGTTAACACATGCATGATCGTGGGGTTTTAAAGCCATTAATTTAATATTTAATCAAAGCATGATAATAACATAATATTTAATTTAATCTAATCAACTATCCAATTGCATAATTTATTCCAGACTCTATTTAACAACACATTTCGCATGATTTAAAATAATAGCCATAATTTAAATAAAGCATTTAAATAATTTAATTGGACAACATAATTTAATCTAATTTAATTAAATTAATATCCCCATTACATTCCCGATTTGGTATTTCAAAGTTTCACGATAGCATCGCGATGTCAACAAGTTTAGCCGGTAGCCCGGCGGCCGCAACCGTATCAGCCATACCCAGTACCACTCCGGAGCCTCGGGAAACCCATGTGGATATTCTCGAGAGTGTAGGCTCTATATCTCGCCGCTTTGGCAATATCATACCTCAAGTTTAGCGCGCGGGGTCACCATCGTCCATTAAGGCACGAAGTGAATCGTTAGGGGGCACCCTGCAGAGCACTCACCCCTAATTTTAATTTATCAAGTTTGCAAGGGGATTTTAATTTCAAAATCTGATTTCAATTTAGTTTCTTTCAAACGTATTTCAACTTGTTTCAACCCTAAAGACTAAATTCATGTTTCAACAAGATTTCAAGTTTCGATTTCCGGTAAACCACTGTTTACTCTAAAATTCGTCTAAATTCAGATTTAATTCTAAAAATTCCGAAATTTCACTACTGACTCAGAAACATCAAGATGAACAACTTTCGTGTTTTAACTTTTCCAATTCGAGATACTGAAACATATCAAAAATACCAATTTTCGCAGAAACACAATTCTGTCCGAATTTCGCAGACCACAGTTTAAAGATATTGAAATCTACCATAGTAATTCAACTCCAAATTCGATGAAATTTTACAGAGACCATCTTAGGACATTTATCTACAACTTTCATGTTCGGCAAAAGATCTAATTCGGCTTAAAAACATATTCAAAACCGCGATCAAGATCTGACCTAAGTTCGTCAAGAAATTCAAGATCCAAGTTTCAATAGCTCGGTTACGGGTGGATTTCACATATCAATTCGTCTTTAAAAATTCTGAAAATTTTAAAGTGGATAGATCTAAGCCTTAGGAACGTTTTTCGTATTTTAAGTTTTTCTGTTTGAAGTCGTTTTAGGGTTCGGAAAAATTAATCAAAACTATTGCGTCGGTAAAAACACTACGTTGGCAGAATTTCGGTTTCTTGTTTGAATCTTTTATTTTCGAACGTTTTAATTCATCCCAAAACCATGTAAGGCTAACTTACAGAGATTTTGAACGTCTGGGATTGTCTATTTCGAAGGTGTGGCTTCCAGTCCACCGTTTCTCCTCTCCGTTCGTCGGGTTCTACGTTCTAGATCCGATTCGAGGTGTAGAAAGAAAAAGAAGAAGGTTAGGATTTCGTTTTTGGATTGAAACTAAGATGAATCTGATGGAGTAGAACTTACCACACGTCGGGGATCCTTGGATTTTCGTCCAAAGCTGCTGACTTGGTGTTTAATGCCTCCGTAGACTCCGGAATTTAGGGTTTCGAATGTATAGAGAATCGTAGGGTTTTGTAAAAGTGTTCGGGGCTTCCAAGGGGCTTTATTTATAGATTTCTAAGTCCTAGGGTGTCCAAGATCTGACTCCAAGAGTCTGGAGCCGCCCCATGTTCAACCGAAGTCGAAAGATCTGCGTTCGGCGAGAGATTTACGCAACAACCATATCTGTGGTCTGGCGCGGGGTTGGCGCGGGTTTTCCCCCTTTAGCGCGCGGCCAGCGCGCCAGACTCGCCTGGACTCCGGTCCGGGCGGGTCGTGCGATCCGTCGTGCTTTTCCTCCTCTCTTTCGGGTTTCTATCCCCCTATGCTCCCGGATTCCGATTTTCGGCCTCTCCTCGGGTTCTTATTTCATGTCGTCATTTCTTTCGGATCAAATTTTGCGTTTTGGCTCGAATACTCGAGTTTATTGATGTCGGGTTCCCGTGTAACGACTTATTTAACTTAATTTAATTTCTCTTGTTTAATTTAATTAATTTCATTTTCCATTTCGTCTATAATTATTTATTTACTGATTTATTTATTTATTTATTGTATTTATTTATTAGATTTATTTATTTATTGTATTTATGTATTTATTTATATTATAAAATTCTCGGGTATTACAGTCTACCCTCCTTAAGAATCAACTTCGTCCTCGAAGGTGTGTTTCGGCTTTTCTCGTGCTAAGGTCTTTTTGTTTGTTTTATTAATTTATGACTGAACTTAGAAACAAAACTTCTAAGCTGCCTACGTACCCGATAAAGGGATCAAGCCATAACATAGTTCAAAAGAATCAAAGGTTTGTAAAATGTGCTGTGTGACATCCTCTCCCCCTTAAGATTGCAGTTATGTCCCCATAACTGTGTCGGGGTCGGTTTGGAATAAGGTCGGGTAGCGTTCTCTCATGTCTGATTCTACCTCCCAAGTTGCCGTCTCACTCTCGTGATTCGACCAAAGAACTTTGACCATTTTGACGGTCTTATTTCTCGTAACTCGCTCCTTAACGTCTAAAATTCGCACTGGAACCTCCTCATAAGTCAAATCTTCGCCGAGTTCAATTATCTCCGGTTGGAGTACATGTGTCGGGTCCGGCACATACTTCTTTAGTTGTGAAACATGGAAGACATTATGAACTCGATCTAATTGTGGCGGTAAAGCCAGTCGGTAGGCTAAACTTCCGACTCGTTCTAGAATCTCATAAGGTCCTATGTATCGAGGACTCAACTTTCCTCGTTTGCCAAAGCGCATCACCCCCTTCATGGGTGATATTTTTAGCATGACCCTATCTTCTACTTGTAATTCTAGGTCTCGTCATCTCACGTCGGCATAACTCTTTTGACGATCTTGTGCGGCTTTCATCTTTCCTTGAATCACCTTGATTTGTTGAGCCATGTCTTCGATAAGTTGTGGTCCCACCACCACGGATGCCTCGAAAGGTGCCATGCCGATGCTAGCATGGTAGCTATTATTATACGAGAACTCGATTAAGGGTAAATGCGATTCCCAATTTCCCTTAAATTCCAACACACATGCTCTCAGCATGTCTTCTAGTGTTTGGATTGTCCTCTCGGTTTGTCCATCCGTCATCGGGTAGAATGCGGTGCTCATCTTGATTTGAGTACCGAGAGCTTTTTGCAGCTCCGTCCAGAAATGAGAGACAAATCTACTGTCTCTATCGGAGATGATATCATGTGGTACTCCATGTCGGCGTACCACATTATCAACGTAGGCTCGGGCCAGTTGGTCCATAGTCCACGTGTCTTTCATTGGGATAAATAAGGCCGTCTTCGTTAGCCTATCCACAATCACCCAAATTTTGTTCATGCCTTTAGGTGATCGTGGTAATCCCGAGAAAAAGTCCATCGAGATGCTATCCCAATTGCAACTTGGAATTTCTAGTGGTTGCATCAATCCTAGGGGTTTATGTCGCACTGCCTTAACCCTTTGGCAGGTGAGACACTTCGCTACGAAGTTTGCCACTTCCTTCTTCATTCCCAGCCACCAATAGATCTTCTTCAGATCCTTGTATAGCTTGTCACCTCCGGGATGTACGGAATATGGCGTGTTGTGCCCTTCCTCCATCAGCCTTTGCTTCAATTCGGCACACTTCTGAGGCACACACCATCTCCCTTTAAAACGGATGCTTCCATCCTCGTGGATAGCAAATCTGATTGCCTTTCCTTCGGCAAGGTACCCCTTTATCTTCTCCAATTTCGTGTCGCCCGGTTGAGCGAGTCGAATCTCATCCAATATTGGAGTTTCTACGACCATCGCGTTGATCGTTTCACTCACGGTGCCCGGATGTACAAGTTCTACGTCCAATCTTGCTAAATCCATGTACAATGCTGGCGGAATTACCAACGAGTTCGTCACGTGTTGGGTCATCCGACTTAGGGCATCGGCTACCACGTTCGCCTTCCCTTCGTGGTAAGATATCTCCAATTCGTAATCTTTGATGAGTTCCAACCACCTACGTTGTCGTAAATTCAACTCCTTCTGAGTGAATATATACTTCAAGCTCTTGTGGTCGGTGAACATTCGACACTTTCGCCCATAAAGATAATCCATATCTTTAGAGCGAAAACGACCGTTGCCAACTCCAGGTCATGTGTTGGGTAATTCTCTTCATGAGGTTTCAGTTGGCGTGATGCATATGCTACGACTCTAGAGTCTTGCATCAAAATGCAACCTAGACCTTCCTTCGAAGCATCGCTATAAACTTCGAAGTCACCATTCTCTGATGGTAGTGTTACTACGGGTGTGGTTGTGAGTCGTTTCTTCAATTCTTGAAACGCAGTCTCACAAGCCTCGGTCCATTCGTATTTTGTTCCTTTCTTCAGTAGCTGGGTCAAGGGACGGGTGATTCTCGAGAAATCCTTCACGAATCGCCTATAGTACCCAGCTAATTCAAGGAAACTCCTGATCTCCGTTGGACTTGTCGGCTCTGCCCACTTAGTTACGGCCGAAACCTTCGCCGGATCCACTGATACTCCATCAGTGGATACTATGTGTCCGAGAAATGCCACTTCCTTTAACCAGAAGTCGCATTTTGACAACTTGCCGTATAACTTGGTGTGAGTGTTGGGCATGCTCTTCCTCGCTCTTCGAGTAGATCAGAATGTCGTCGATAAACACTACGACGCACTGATCTAACAATTCTCGGAACACGTTGTTCATGAGATTCATGAACATGGCCGGAGCATTTGTTAACCCGAAGGATAACACTGTGAACTCGTAATGGCCATATCGCGTCCGAAATGCCGTCTTTGGAATGTCCTTCTCGGCAATTCTCAACTGGTGATACCCAGATCGCAAATCGATCTTCGAGAATACTGAAGCTCCCTTCAGTTGATCAAATAGATCCTCAATTCTCGGCAGGGGGTATTTATTTTTGATGGTTACTTGGTTCAATCCTCGGTAATCTATGCAAAGACGTAGTCCTCCGTCTTTCTTCTTGACAAATAAGACCGGTGCTCCCCAAGGGGACGTACTCGGTCTTATGTAACCTTTTCCCAACAGTTCCTCGAGTTGTTCCTTTAACTCCTTCATTTCTAGTGGTGCCATCCGGTACGGAGCTTTCGAGACAGGCTCTGTTCCCGGAATGAGATCTATAGTGAATTCAAGATCTCTCTCAGGTGGCATGCCCGGGACGTCTTCAGGGAACACGTCCGGGTATTCTCTTACCACTGGGATGCTGTCAACCTTGTTCTCTTCCGCCTCAAGGTTGTTCACATAGCACGCATATAGCGCATACCCCTTACGCATCAAGTTACTTAGTTTTAGTGCGCTAACGATTTTGTTACTCTTCTTAGGGGGCTGAGAGTAAAAGATAACTCTCTTTCCCCTACTTTTTGACAAGGTGATCTTTTGCTTTTGGCATTCGATCACCGCCTTATACTGGGATAACCAATCCATCCCCAGTATAATGTCAAAGTCTCTTAAGTTAAATTCTACTAATTTCGCGAAGAATTCTACGTTCTTTATCACTATAGGAATTCCGTTATATCGTTTAGAGCAAGATACTACTTCTCCTGAAGGCAGTTGAATTCCTAAGCTAATTCTCTCGCACTTAGGTAGATCTAACTCAGGCACTATTCTTGATGCTATGATTGAGCAACTAGCTTCAGAATCAAATAAAACTCTAAGGGGCGTATTCAAAACATGAAATGTACCTGCCATCACTTCTCCTTGCGCAGGCACATCCGCTTGATTAACCACGTTAAGCCTCTCCATGGGGCGTCCCTGATTGCCCTGCTGATTCGCATTCGGCTGCTGGTTTTGCTGTTGGTTTTGATTTTGAGGGGGCGGAGGTCGTTTGTTCTGTTTCTGATTCTGCGGCCTATTTTGAGGGGGTCTGTACCCCTGGTTATTCCCGTTCCGCCCGTTTTGATTCTGAGGCTGTTCATGCCCCTCGACCAAATCGTCCCTTTTTGTTATGTTCTCGACCCTGGTTTAGCAATCCCGTCGAATGTGACCCATTCGACCACATCGGAAGCAAGCTCCCTGTTGCAGGCATCCCCTCGCCAGATGGAGTCGTCCGCATCTTGGGCAGGGTGGTACCGGATCTTCTTGATTGAACCTCCTCCCATTGTTGTTTTGTTGGGGTCTATTCGACCCTCTCCGCTGTTCGTTCCTTCCAGTGTTGTTCTCGCTTCTCGAGTCCCGGTTTCTCTTGTCTTGGGGACCGCTGCTGGACTCCCCACTCACTCTTCTCTTCAGCTGTTGCACACGCGCTATTGCCACAGCGCGGTCGTACACAGCTTGCAGATCGGGGTAGTGTATCCCCGCGATCACCTCGCGAACAGACAGGTTCAGTCCCATCTCGAACTTCTGTGCCTTTTCAGCATCAGTGGGCACCAGCCTTGGTGCGAATCTCACCAGCTCCTTGAAACGTGTGTAGTATTCTTGCACAATTTGGCCTCCTTGCTTCAGCGACAGGAACTCTTCGTACATCGCTGATTTGGTACTCAGGGGATAGAATCGATCCCTGAGCAGCTCCATCATTTCCGCCCATGAGTAGGGCTCGTCATCCTCCGTCAGTTTGGCTTGTGTCAACTGCCACCAGTCATCAGCTTCGCCTCCCAAGTAGTATGAGGTGACGTGCACTCTTTCTCCTTCCGGACACTTGACTGCTCCCAGCAGCTTGTCGAAGGTCCGGATCCATTCTTCCAGTTTGGCTGGATCCTCCTCACCAGCATAGTGGGGCGGCTGGTAAGGGTTCACCATCGCCAAGTAGTTGGGGCGAGCTTAGGGCGGAGGTACCGCCGCAGCTTGGCCCTGGTTGACTTGCGCATTTCCTAGCGCAATCAAAACCTCCTCTATCGTCCGAAGACGATCGCCCACATTGTTCGGTGCGGGGGCGTCCTGCGCACCTTGGGGTTGTTCCTCCTCAGGTTGAATCGGTTCCGTGACATTTGGTGGTGTCTCAGGTTGGGCTCTCGCTCTTCCTCTGGGGGCCATTCTGTTACAAACGGTATAGATTAGGGTATATTAGTGTTTTGTTTAAGCAAGGAAATTTAATATGTTTATATCTTCTCGCATATTGCTTGATTAAGCTAAACAATTAAGTTTTAAATTTTTTTTTTTTTTTCGTTCGGACAGTCTGCCCAGAGATTTTTTTTTTTGGGTCGGACAGTCTGTCCAGTTTTTTTTTTTTTATAAATATAAATAAATCTTGTATTTTATTTCCTCAAAAGAAATTTTTAGTACAAGTGATAGGATATGCCAAAAATAGTAATGTTTCCTTAGCAAAAATAGTAGCTACTACAAATAGAATCTCTAACGACTCAAAACGTCCTCGGGTGGGGTAGCGGGATGCTCCTCCGGGTCCTCCTCCTCCGAACTCGGCGGCACCAGGTCGTCAAAGATGTGGTTGAGGTCCTCGCCATGGGCATCAACGTGTTCTTTCAATATTAAGTTTTGTGTAGTGAGGGTTTGGACTTGATGTTCGAGTTGGTTTATACGATGGTGGTCCGCCTCTCTCAAGTTGCCCATATGGTGCAGATTTGCCTCCAAGTGAGCCATGCGTCGTTTCATTTGTTCTATGGTTTGCTGGGAGTCAAAGTGAGCGCTCATCATCTTGACCATTAGGTTCACCATATCTTGACTAGCCATCTAGCGCAAGCAAAGATCTAAGTTAATTTCGCCAAGATTCCAAGTTAAATTCGCCAAGATTCTATGTTTTCTAAACAAGGGAAGTGCAATATGCACATGCAAATGATGATTCCCCCAAAAATAATTTAATACACTGAGTATATATATATATTTTTTTTTCTCCAAGGGTTTTAAAATAAAAATTTCTGCATGGAAATAATACTTTAAAATTTAAAATAATAGTCAAAGCATTAATAATAGTTTAAAAATAATAGTTTAAAAATAAGAACAATAGTTTAAAAATAATAGTTTTGGTTTAACAATAATAGTTTAAAAATAATAGGTTAAAAATAGCCGGGCTCTGATACCAACTTGTAACACCCCGGTTTTTGGTCACCCAGGACGGGGTGTCACCGCCACATCTCTCTAGTAAGACACGGTTTCTCCGGCTTACTAAAGAGATGCAAGGCTAGGTATTCCAGTATTTAAAACATTTAAAGCATTCAAAACAGCCCATACAATATAATTCGAAAACAATAATATCATAGCGCAACGGAAATAATATTTAAGTATAGTATTGCAGCGGAAAATGTATGGGGCCGACATGGCCAAAACACTGGTTAAACAGGCCCGTTTATTCTAAAGTCTAATGCAAAAATAAAAATCAAAATATCCCATATCAAAATAACAAAATATCAAAATGTCCCCAAATTTCCCATGCACGAAGTGCTCATGCTCATTCTACATACTCTGTAAGAAAAAAGGAATAAAAATGGTTTTATCAGTACACTTGCTAAGTAAGTTAACACATGCATGATCGTGGGGTTTTAAAGCCATTAATTTAATATTTAATCAAAACATGATAATAACATAATATTCAATTTAATCTAATCAACTATCCAATTGCATAATTTATTCCAGGCTCTATTTAACAACACATTTCGCATGATTTAAAATAATAGCCATAATTTAAATAAAGCATTTAAATAATTTAATTGGACAACATAATTTAATCTAATTTAATTAAATTAATATCCCCATTACATTCCCGATTTGGTATTTCAAAGTTTCACGATAGCATCGCGATGTCAACAAGTTTAGCCAGTAGCCCGGCGGCCGCAACCGTATCAGCCATACCCAGTACCACTCTGGAGCCTCAGGAAACCCATGTGGATATTCTCGAGAGTGTAGGCTCTATATCTCGCCGTTTTGGCAATATCATATCTCAAGTTTAGCGCGTGGGGTCACCATCGTCCATTAAGGCACGAAGTGAATCGTTAGGGGGCACCCTGCAGAGCACTCACCCCTAATTTTAATTTATCAAGTTTGCAAGGGGATTTTAATTTCAAAATCTGATTTCAATTTAGTTTCTTTCAAACGTATTTCAACTTGTTTCAACCCTAAAGGCTAAATTCATGTTTCAACAAGATTTCAAGTTTCGATTTCCGGTAAACCACGTTTACTCTAAAATTCGTCTAAATTCAGATTTAATTCCAAAAATTCCGAAGTTTCACTACTGACTCAGAAACATCAAGATGAACAACTTTCGTGTTTTAACTTTTCCAATTCGAGATACTGAAACATGTCAAAAATACCAATTTTCGCAGAAACACAATTCTGTCCGAATTTCGCAGACCATAGTTTAAAGATATTGAAATCTACCATAGTAATTAAACTCCAAATTCGATGAACTTTACAGAGACCATCTTAAGACATTTATCTACAACTTTCATGTTCGGAAAAAGATCTAATTCGGCCTAAAAATATATTCAAAACCGCGATCAAGATCTGACCTAAGTACTGTCAAGAAATTCAAGATCCAAGTTTCAACAGTTTGGTTACGGGTGGATTTCACATACCAATTCATCTTTAAAAATTCTGAAAATTTAATAGTGGATAGATCTAAGCCTTAGGAACGTTTTTGGTGTTTTAAGTTTTTCTGTTTGGAGTCGTTTTAGGGTTCAGAAAAATTAATCAAAACTGTTGCGTCGGTAAAAACACTACGTTGGCAGAATTTCGGTTTCTTGTTTGAATCTTTTATTTTCGAACGTTTTAATTCATCCCAAAACCATGTAAGGCTAACTTACAGAGATTTTGAACGTCTGGGATTGTCTATTTTGAAGGCCTGGCTTCCAGTCCACCGTTTCTCCTCTCCGTTCGTCGGGTTCTACGTTCTAGATCCGATTCGAGGTGTAGAAAGAAAAAGAAGAAGGTTAGGATTTCATTTTCGGATTGAAACTAAGATGAATCTGATGGAGTAGAACTTACCACACGTCGGGGATCCTTGGATTTTCGTCCAAAGCTGCTGCCTTGGTGTTTAATGCCTTCGTAGACTCCGGAATTTAGGGTTTCGAATGTATAGAGAATCGTAGGGTTTTGTAAAAGTGTTCGGGGCTTCCAAGGGGCTTTATTTATAGATATCTAAGTCCTAGGGCGTCCAAGATCTGACTCCAAGAGTCTGGAGCCGCCCCATGTTCAACCGAAGTTGAAAGATCCGCGTTCGGCGAGAGATTTACGCAACAACCATATTTGTGGTCTGGCGCGGGGTTGGCGCGGGTTTTCCCCCTTTAGCGTGCGTCCAGCGCGCCAGACTCACCTGGACTCCGGTCCGGGCGGGTCGTGCGATCCGTCGTGCTTTTCCTCCTCTCTTTCGGGTTTCTATCCCCCTATGCTCCCGGATTCCGATTTCCGGCCTCTCCTCGGGTTCTTATTTCGTGTCGTCATTTCTTTCGGATCAAATTTTGCGTTTTGGCTCGAATTCTCGAGTTTATTGATGTCGGATTCCCGTGTAACGACTTATTTAACTTAATTTAATTTCTCTTGTTTAATTTAATTAATTTCATTTCCCATTTCGTCTATAATTATTTATTTACTGATTTATTTATTTATTTATTGTATTTATTTATTAGATTTATTTATTTATTGTATTTATGTATTTATTTATATTATAAAATTCTCGGGTATTACAGTCTACCCTTCTTAAGAATCAACTTCGTCCTCGAAGTTGTGTTTCGGCTTTTCTCGTGCTAAGGTCTTTTTGTTTGTTTTATTAATTTATGACTGAACTTAGAAACAAAACTTCTAAGCTGCCTACGTACCCGATAAAGGGATCAAGCCATAACGTAGTTCAAAAGAATCAAAGGTTTGTAAAATGTGCGGTGTGACAAGCGGATTCAATCAGCATATTCTCTCACAATTCTCTCTCCAAATCTGCTATCCGCTAACGGATCCGCTCACTCCCGAACATCCCCACCCCATTATACACATACGAGTATATTGAAAATTTTAAAAAATATTACTCCCTCCGTCCCTCTAAATGTGTCCAAAATTTTTGGACACGGTATTTTATGTTGGAATGGTTAATATTTAAAGTAAGGATAGATTAGTGTTGAAAGTAGGGATAAATTAGGAATTGATGTGATGTGATTCTAATGAGTTTGAATTTTTAATTAATTTATTTATGTGTGATGTGATAGTTGTGTGTTTAAAATTTAGTATATATTTATTTATTGATGTGATGTGATGGGAGTGGATTTATTAATTAAAGTATTTAATTATTTCCTAAAAAATATACTCTGTGACAATAGTAATGGGACGGACCATAAAGGAAAGTGAGACGGAATTAGTGGGATGGAGGTAGTATTATACTTGTACACCCACTCTGAGTAATACGCGGGATATGGATAAATGATTTGTGATTTTAAAAATTAAATCTCAATTAATATAATATATCGATAATTTTTTTGGGTCCTTTCACATCCGATATTTTATTACATTTGAAACGACATGAAAATTTTAAACCATTTTTTCGTGACGTCACTGTCATGTAATGTCATTTATGTCAGCCACACAATTAAGATTCATAAATGAAGCAGAGTATTATACATTAACATAAAAATGAGTTACAACCAAGTACACATAAGTCACAAGTCTTTACGCAAATCCTAATACATAAGTGGGTGTAGATGTTTGCAAAGAACATAGGACATGCTACTTCAGCTGTCATCTTACTCCGAAAATAGTATTTACGAAACCAGTAGATATATTCATCTACTCCGAAAATAGTATTTACGAAACCAGTAGATATACTGCACAAATACTTCTTAACTCCATACCCAATAGTGCTTGGGTATAGACCTTAATTTTTTCGGTTCTCTGTTCTTCAAAATAACCATCTCCTAAAAAATGAGTTTTGAATAAGAGGCCAAATCTTTTGCAGATTGTGCATTTGGATTCTCCTTCGAGTATTTGCGCGTTTAAAGCCGCCGTGGAGTTTTTCCAGCCCAGCTTTGCCGATCCTTCGAGACTTAGCTCTATTAATCTGACAAAGTTTTCTTTATTGAGATCCAGAGTGATTGCTGCAATCTTCATTGAAGCTACCGATTCGTCGATCAGCTCTTCGATGTTTCGGAAGTCGATAACGTCGAGGTTCAGTGTTATGCCATATGGATTTAATGGTTGTAACATCATCTTGGCCCACAGTGTGGATTCTGGTGTTCTACTTGGGTTCCGTCCTGGGTTTCGTCTTGCATTGAGATGCACCTCAGGATACATGTTCATGTGGAAGTCTGTACTTTCCCTCATTTGGGACATCAGGCAGTCCATCGTGGGTCACGTTGGATCCCGATCCTTCCGTATAGCCCAACTGAAGAACTTCATTGGGTTTCAAATTCACTAGATCCATAATCTCAAGCTGGGAAAATGATTCTGCAAGTTCTTGTAGATCTGATAGATATGCCCTAGATATACTCATTTCGATTGTTTTCAGGAGATCAATAATCAGATCTTCTTGTGTTTCTGCCTTGGGACCATGGTTGCTTTACCATTTTGGTGTAAAGCTTGTACTGGTCCATCTCTAATATTTGTTTGGTTATTCTTGGAAGATCCAGTAATATCTTTTTGACTTTTCTTGACATCTGAAATGTCAAATTTCACTATAAGCTTTAAACAGAGTTGTCTTGTTGTCTCAATGAACCAAGATAGGCATTGTTTTTGGCCATAGTGGAATTTCATAAACTAAAACCCGAAGCCATACAAACAATATTTAAACCTGTAGGTTAATTAAACTTAACATGAACGTACCATTGAAAGGTACCCAAAACCTACAAAAACAGATACAAGTTTATATATAGCCGGATTTATTTAAAACAGAACAAAAAGCTAGGTTCTTTCTTAACGTAGGAACATAGAGAACATTACTTAAAGTAATTTTATTCCTAGAGCTAAACTCAGCATCACGTTTACACGTTCTTTAATTGCAACATAATGATCATTGCCAGTGTATAAGATTGAACTATCATCCACTAGATGAAAATCTTTAAACTAACAGCGACCTTTATACACGTGAAAAGTGGCTCCAGAGTCAATCCACCACGCAAGCAAATTATCCTGCGAATCAACAAGTGCTTTAGAAGTTAAAGACACTCCAAAATTCATAATACAAGAACTTTCAGATTTATACAAGAATTTCCCAGTTGCATACCTTGGGAAGGGTTGGCAGTACCCTTTCCAGTACCACTTGTGCTAGCACCATTCTTGTTTTTCTTAACACTGCAATATTCCTTTGAAATGTCCAGATTTGCCAGAATTCCAATATTCTTTTTTGAACTTTTTTTTTAGAATTATTATGATTCTTTCCAAACTCACGTTTCTTGCCCTTATGGAATTCTTTCTTTGATTTTTCAACCATGTTGATGGTAAATTTCCGACAACATTTTCCTTTTCATTTTCTTGAGCCCTCAAGTATTCTTCGATCCGAATATGGCTACCGAGTTCAACCAAGTTCATCTCCTCTTTCTTGTGTTTGAGGGTTTATCAATAATGCTGGAAACCGCAATTGGTTCATCCATTTTCAATCCATGTTGATTAAACTGTCCAAGGATTTTAAGCAACTCATTGTATTGCCCATGACTGGTCGGGTATGGACCATCCTGTAGTTGTTAAAGTCCATAAATTTTCTTGCAGAGGCATCTTCAGCCATGTATTTGGCTTGCAACTCATCCCATAATTCCTTGGCAGTATCGACATTTTGATAGATATGAAAAAGATTTTCCGCCATGGCATTCAGGATATGCCCACAACATATGTAATCGTCATTGATCTATTTCACTCGGACCCTTGCACTCTCAATGGGTTCATTGTCTGGATCATGAGGTTCCGCAGGCATTGGTATGCTTAGAACGTATACCACTTTCAACGTGGTCATTTTCTTTTGCCAAGATCGACAATCAACCCCATCAAATTTGGACAGCTTTCCGAATTTTGAGGTCATATCACCGATCGTTTCCATCACGTTTCTGTTCAGTTAAATATTGTATAACAATGTTAGAAAATGTGTATAACAATGTTTAAAAATATATAACAATAAAATTAAACATTGTAGACACGACGGGGTAAGAACAAAACGCAGGAATATCACGATCTTGGATTTGCTTTGAGGCGCTTGAAAGCTTTCGTTATACAATATTTCAACCCCACCTTACGCCTTGGGTTTCATGAAATTTGTATATGGATACAACAAAATAAACACTCACGTTTTAGGCGATCCAACGAGAGCAAGTAGAAAAATCAGAAATGATGATAGTAGGATGAAGCTTTTTCACCGACAAGCAGAATGTGTATTCTGCAATATTTATTTCGATGATGAAGATTCTGTGTTCTCTATGAAAATGAAGACAACAAGGCTATTTATAGAATACAAATAGTCATCACTTTGTTGAGCCAAAGGCTGTATCCCTTAAGTTGTAGCCGAATGCATTCAAATTAAATATTTGAATTTCATTATTATGAAACCAAAATTGACGGCTATGTATGCACTCATTCAACTCAAATTAGAATTTGAATTTTCAGATTTTGTAATCAAAATGCATAGTCGTACCCTTTCACTTCAATTTTGAAAATTGGATTTCAAAATCTATAATTATTTATATTTGAATTTAAAACTTAAATTCAAATTTTAGCTCAACATATTGTCTAATTTGAGCGTGCTCCCCACATGATCCCTTCTCAAAGTTGCTTAAACTATCGATATTCATGTCTTCGAATAAATCCAACCACGATCAAAATGTCCAACAGAGAGCAGATTTGAGGTTGGAGGACGTCGAAGGGAGGAGGTCACTGGTGGTGGATTAATCTGCCTCTCCACCATTGCATACGGTAATTAGCCTCTTAGCTTGATTTAATCAAAATTGATTCAAACTTTGATATTGTTATACCGAAATTGCGTTTGTGAACTTTTTCAAATGTCTGCCACTCCATTGCCACTCATTTCAGTTTCTGAACTTTGTTTCGAAATTTTGTTGCTGTAATATTTTTCCCCAGTCCGTTCCATATCCGACAAGAAACTGGTAATGGAAGCTTAACTTTCAATATTTGATATCGTGTTATGTTGTTTAGTTTGCTGTTAATTAAAGTTATTAATTCGTTGTTGATTCTGTAAACCGATTCGTGTTCAATTTGTGTTAATTTCTCCTTTACATTTCTTCGATTGATTGGGTAAAATAACTTATTTTTTCTTGGTTATTGAAGATTTTACATTTGATTATGAAATATTAGTTATGGATTGTTTGTAGAAATTTTGGGCATATGTTCCAATTCTAGAATGTGGGATTGATTCTATAGCATTGGAAGTTTTAATGAGTAATATGTGTAATTCATGAATTTGAGTTACTTGTCTACTTGAGACATTGAATATTTGAAGGAAAAAAGGTTAAATATGTCCTTTATCTTTTCAAAAAATCCGAATCCGTCCCTTTAAAATTTTATTACCGAATTAGTCCGTTACAAATGTTAATTATGTCCGAATCAGTCCATTGTTCACTAATTATGCCCTAATTGCTGACGTGGCAAGGATTTAAATTTTAATCAGATACGTGGGCATAATATTAGTCCATTTTCTTTTATCTTTAGTCAATTCATTACTAAATTTTTGTTTTGTTCCATTTAGTCCTCTACCCAAACAAGTCATTTTTATATTAATTTGACTTCAACCTTTTTATTTCCTTTCAGCCCCATATCCTTAAATTTTTTTTATTATTAGTCAATTTTTCAAATATATGTCAAACATGCTTCCGTAAATAAAATTAAATACCAAACCTCATACATCGGTTTGACTGCCTTGTTACCGGGTCTTTCGAGCTCCAGGATTTAACAGACTCCCTTCAACCACACGTCCGCAACCGATGGTTCATCGGTTCTGGTTTCCTTTAGCAACAATCATGACAGTCCAATTTTGTTTCCTACCTTATGGCGTAGCAAGGTTTGGGTTAATGATTTAATTTTAATTTTTCGAAGGACATGGATACCGAAAGCTGGAAAAATAAAATTCAGGCTAGTAATATTTTTAATATTTTTTTTCAATAAAGTCCAGGATTTAATATTTTTAATATTCTAAATTTTTCAATGAATTTCGGGTGGTTGGAGGGAGTCTGTAAAATCCTAAAGCTTGGAAGACCCGGTAATAGAGCAGTCAAACCGATGTATGAGGTTCGGTATTTGATTTTATTTACGTAAGCATGTTTGAAATTTATTTGAAAAATAGACAAAAAATAATAAAAATTTAAAAGATATGGGGCCGAAAGGAAATAATTTAAAATGTTGGAGTCCAATTAATATAAAAATGACTTATTTAGGTAGAGGACTAAATGGAACAAAAAAAAATTTTAGGACTGAATTGGCAAAAATAAAAGAAAAAGTACTAATATTATGCCCACGTCCTTATTAAAATTTAAACCATTGCCACGTTAGCAATTAGGGCATAATTAGTGAACAATAGATTGATCTGGATATAATTAGTATTTGTACCAGACTAATTTGGTAATAAAATTCAAAAAGGACGGATTCAAATTTTTTGAGAAGATAAAGGGGTAATGTAACTTTAATACCCATCTTATCTTCTTTATTCAAGATGAGCGCGGCTATCTAGACACCGCTTTTCTACTAAACGCACACCATTTATTTAATACACACCGTTCTTAGATTTAAAAAATTATCATTTACTAATACACACCATAAATATTTACTATTATACCCTTATAATTATCTATAAAAACTAAACAATATTTACTCTCTACTTTACTAAGATACACACCAAAATCTAATTCCCAAAACCCTATCCACCAATCTCGCGCCTCCTCCATTGTAAGACGTTGCTTCATTCCATACACCTCCACCAACTGAATCCTCTCATCGCCGCCCACCTTCGAATCTTCAGTCCCACTCCCGCATTCTCGCCGCCCTTGCCCGACTCGCCTCGCCTCGTCTCCCGTTGGCTCATTGCCTCGCATCCCGATGCTCGCTGCTACGCCCGCTCTCCGTCGCCTCATCTCGCCATATAAAATATATTAAACCCGTTAACTTGAATATTACAACTATGTTCGGGATTATTTTTTCAACGAACGTTCCATGTTCAGGTTTTTTTCCGAACAAAGCCTTTCTGTTCAGCTTATTTTCTGGGCGAACATTCCGTGTTCAGAATTTTTATTCGAATAGGTCTGACGCAACTTAATAAAATACAGTATATACCCACTGTAACACCCCGATTTTAGTAACCTAGGCCGGGATGCTACCGCCATACCTCCCAAGCAAGACACGACTTCATTCGAGCTCACTTGAGAGATGCTAAGACTAAGGGTTTCAAAGTATAATTTAAAATCAAGCCCAATAGTTTAATTCAAAAATAATCGTATAGCATCGGAATTAAAGTACGGGCCAACATGGCCAAAGCGCAGTGTATGATTAAATTTCAGATAAATGCGACATAAAGAATAGTGTTTTTCATCCCGAGCCCGAATGCATGCACGTGCTCATATGCATTCGTACCCTGAGAGAAAAGTTAAACAACGAGTTTTATCAGTATATAAAATACTGAATAAGTTAATTCCTAACATAACAATAATGGGTTCAAAAATTTAATTAATAAAAATTCACCTTTTTACTCATGCACATTTTATAATATAAAAATATATTTTGACAACATTGATAATAAGAATTTAAAGGCATGATTCTAAATTAAAGAGGCGTACAAGAATATTAAGCATATTAATTTAGAAGATTAATTTATTTAAAAAGGAATTTATAAATATACGGAAAATTTAAACTCACAGGATAAGATATTTATTTTCGCATAAACCAAAGTTTCATTCTTTTACCATTCTTTCAATATGATCGAGGAGACCCGTCCTTGGGGAATCGAACCCGCAAGAACTCAAATACATCATAGCGAATTGAACCTATAGGAGTCAACAATATCCTGGGGAATCAAATCCGCAGGGAAACATACACCTTGGGAATCGAGCCTTGCAAGGTAAGTGAATGCGGACCCTATACTAACACACTCCGGAGCCTATATAACTCATACGGATACATCTAGGAGTATAGACTCATACATCACCAATCATGATGCCGTTTTGACACGATTATCATAAAAGGGGTCACCATCTTCCGTTTAGTTAGAGGGGAACCCTGGAGAGCACTCACCTCTAATTAGTACGTGGAGATTTAACTCAATCTATTGCAATGGGTTTTTGAAATCATTTTTTTATCACTTTGACTAGTATTTCAATCCACAAGTTTAGAAAATTCCATCTCAAGGTATATATCAAGTATTCATGTCACAGTTCACGCCTTTTTAATTTAAAAATTCATTTTAAAGGTGAACAACTTGAAATTTACACAGTATATCAAAAACATCCTAATGAACAACTTTCATGTTTTGAGTTTTCCGGAATAAAGTGAGGAAACAAGTCGAACTTTACAATCTTTCCAAAAATCATAATCTGTCATATTACCGGTAACAGCGCACTGTTTTTAAAATGCGTTTTCGACCTAGCAAACGAACTCCAAAAATTATGAAATATTACGGGCACGCACACGACACGAAATTGAAAAAGTTTTGTTAGAGGCATTTTATCCAAAATCAGATTAAGTCAGGTTCGCACATCAAGTTCAATAAGTAAATCTGTCACTGCTTCTTTTGAAATCACAGAACAACCAAATCACTTTCGGAGGTTCAAATGTTAACGAAAACTAACGAAATTTTACAGACACATTCTTGAGGCAATTAGCTACAACTTTCATTTAACTCAATCTATTGCAACGGGTTTTTGAAATCATTTTTATCCTTTCAACAAGTATTTCAATCCACAAGTTTAGAAAATTTCATCTCAATTTATATATCAAGTATTCGCGTCACAGTTCACGCCTTTTGAGTTTAAAAATTCGTTTAATAGGCAAATGACTTGAAATTTACATAGTATATCAAAAACATCCTAATGAACAACTTCCATGTTTTGAGTTTTCCGGAATAAATTGAGGAAGCAAGTCAAAAATCAAGTTTTCTACACGAAAAGTATGCTGTCAGGGTTCAGGTTCGTTATACTGTTCAAAACTCGAATTTTGGACTCATCAAACGGACTCCAAAAATTCTGAAATTTTACAAACACATACTAGACACGAAAATGATCAACCTTTATTAGAGGCTTCATATTTGAAAAGTGCTCGGATCAAGTCAGAATCGTGCATCAATTTCGAGCTTTCAATTCCGTCGGCTGCTCCCGGATTTGCAGAGACGCAGATCGCACCAGATCCATTTTGTGGGGTCCGAATATTAAAGGAATTTTTTGAAATTTTACAGGAACAATCTAGATGAAATTATCTACAACTTTTGTTTACATTGCAAGAGCTAATTCTGACCGAATCCATTGGAAAATCACGGATCTAGTTCGAAGACCAACACTGTCAGATTTTTAAAGTTCAACAGAAATGCAGAGACAACCAGACGCGTTTTGAGGCATCAAACGTTGATGAACAATTCCCACATTTTTACACGGCATAGAATAAAGTCTTAGGAACAGAATCTTAGTTTTCACTTTTTCATTTTAAGCACTCGAGAAGGTCCGAAAAATTATATTTTTAGAAATGCGCACCCTTGGATCTTTTATGACAGATTTTACGTTTGATAATTAAACTTACGTTTCGTTCGATTTTAAGCCACCAAAATTGATACGGTAAGAGTTAAATTACAGAGGGTGAGTTTTCGAGTCCTAAGATTCATCGGGATGGTCTCCGGGATCAATGAGCAAGTCCTAAACACCTCGTCTCCTTCTCTTCGGTCCCGATTTGTGAATATGAGAGGAAGAACTAAAAGTTAGATCTTAGGTCGACTAGGGACCATGAAAAACAGATAAGAACTTCATCCTGACCACTGCACGGCGCTCAACAAGTGCGTGGTCTCGTCCAACTTCGTCTTCTTCGTCGGATTCCTTCGTCGGGTGGCCTTTGAATGCACAAACTGGGGTTTCAAAGGGATGAGGATTGAGAGGGGTGGTGGGAAGGTTTTGGGGCAAATCTTGGCTGCTAAGAAGGCATAAAATCGTCCTAATAATGAGCCATAACTCCCCCTATACGACTAAGGTAAGTTTCCATGTTCGAGGTCGAAAATCGGGGCCAAGATCGCGTGTTTCCGTCCTTGTCCGCGTCTATCCGTTTTGCTGCTGTGTTGGCGCGGTGTTGGCGTGATTTTCCCCCAAAAACGCGTGAGGACCGTGCGAGCCTATCTTTGGCTTCGGCCTGGGCCGGCCGTGCTATCCCATTGGGCCTTTTCTCCTCTCTTTTGGGCTTCTATCCTCCTACGTTCTCGGGCTTACGTATTTGGGTTATTCTAGGGCTATAAATTTCTATTTTAAATTCGTTTTGAACTCGAACTAATCTCGTATTCAAAATCTTGAGTTCGTTGACTATCGGCTTTCGTGCAATAATTTATTTAATTAAATTATTTCCGACTTCACGGGTTTTTGGAATTAAATTTCTTTTTGATCTTGAATTTAATTCCATTTCTTTTTATTAAAATCGTGGGTATTACAGTCTACCCTCCTTAGAAATCAACTTCTTCCTCGAAGTTGTGTCATACTCGAAATGATAATGCCAAGAATAAGATTATTCTCATTGCGCTACTCCAACGTGGACAAACAGTTGTACGCACAAAAATATTGAGGTCCTAAAAATTAAATTTTTACCTCGGTGCGTGACGACTCGTAGCGGGATGTCACATCCTCTCCCCCTTAGGATGTCAGTTATGTCCCCATAACTGCCTATGAATTAATCTTAAAAAGGTTCGGATAGCGTTGACTTATATCGGTTTCCACTCAAAGTCTCTAAGGTCAAATTACCTAAGGTTCGCAAAGAATTCTAAGTTCTTGATTTACTATCGAGATTGCATCATATCTCTCAGAACATGGTAACATTTTCCCCAGATGTAATTAAATTCCTAAGCTAATAGCTCTGGGTTTCGGTATGTTTAAAGCAGGTAAAGTTCTGGTCGAAATCAAAGAATACTAGTATTGAAGTCAACTAAATCCTTGATAGGTAAGCTTAAAGCAGTAAACGCACATGTGATCGTTCCTCATTGAGCTGGCAAATCAGCTTAATCGATGACATGCAATCGTCCTACTACTCTTCCTTGATTTCTTTGCTACTTGTGATTCTGTTGTGGCCCTTGTGCCTGATGAAGCCTTTCCCCTTGATTATTGGACTCATTTGGCAAAACTAGTTGATTCTTTGTTAAGGGTGTACTAGATCTAGCCTCTTCTCAATTATCTCCTCACGAGTATTACATTCTCTAATTATGTGGTCTTCTCGACCACATCTATAACAAGTTCCACGCCTTGGGCATTCGCGCACTAGATGGGCTTTGTTGCATCGCGGGCAACGTGGTAAGACTGTACCATGGGTGCCATTTCTCCTATTATTGAAACATTTATTCTCATTCTTCTTTGGTTCATTGAGCCTAGCTTGACCATTGTTCTTCCTAAAATTGTCATTGTTTTTGTTTCAATTTTTTTTCTCAAATCCTTGCGAGCCCTTGTTCGACTCACCATTGTCCTTACGCTTCAACTGCTGGACGCGAGCAATCGCTACAGCTTGGTCATATACGGCCTGCAGAGTCGTGTATTGTACTCCTACAAGGATCTCCCAGATACTGAGGTTCAGACCCATCTCAAATTTCTGAGCCCTGTCGGAGTCAGTTGGTACTAGCCTCGTAGCAAATCGTACTAGCTCCTTAATTTGGTGTAGTACTCTTGCACTGTCTGTGCACCCTACCTTAGGTTGATGAATTCCTCGTACTTCGCAGCTTTTGTGCTTAACAGGTAGAACCTCTCCCTCAGAACTTCCTTAAACTCATCCCAAGCATAGGCTTCATCATCTTCCTCTAAATTCCCTTGGAGGTTTTTCCACCACTCGTCGGCTTCACGTCCTAAGTAATAGGTTGTTACATATATCTTTTCCTCATCCTGGCATTTGATAGCATTTAAGAGTTTATCAAACGTACGGATCCACCCCTCTTGTTTGGCGGGATCTTCCTGTCCATCATAGTGTGGTGGTTGATGAGGATTCACCAAAGCTCGATAGTGGATTCGGGCTACCGCCGGTGGTACGCCCGCTTGTACACGTTGCACTTTCCCATTTGCTAATGTTATGAGAACTTTCTCAATAGTCCCTAGACGCTCATCCATATTGTTGGCAACATGAGGCACTCGCCCTCCTGCATTCTGAGGAATCTTATTGTTGTTGGGGAGGTTAGCATCAGTGTTGTTTGGGATTACATTCCTTTGTCTTCCCCTAGGTGCCATTTTTTGCTATAAAAGCACGCGAAGATGAGTTTCTAATCTAAGGTACGTTAGCAGTCAGGAATATCTAAATGATAGGAATGGCAAGAGGAGAGAATAGATAGGGGCACGCTATGTATTCTTGATCAAATCTAAGACTAAAGCAAATTAGTCTCAAGTTAGCACTTCTAAGTCGATGTGTGATACCCATAAAATATATAATAATAATAATAATAATAATAATAATAACAACAACGGTGGTATTAATAATTGAATAAATAAATAAATATGAGGGATATGAGGAATAGTTGCAAGCTAATAATTAGTAAATTTATTTTCCTATTTCCTCTATTATTTCCCAACAATTAGTGGAGCTGTTATGGGATTAAATTCCATAAAAATTGGGATTCAAACCCAATGTCAAACCATAACTATTTAGGAATATGAATCCTAACTAGGAGCCGCAACCCTAAAACAAATCCTCCGTCTAGTCCCTGGAAGCGTGAGGCTGGTCTCGTGTGAAAGTGGAGCGTCAATTCTTTCCTGGTCATCACTCTCGCCTAGACAATTTTCATCACAGTAAGTTGGCCTCATCTTCCTATATTCTTTTGTTTTAATCGTTCTCCCTGGGAATTTTTTTTGTATAAAGCCGTTCCTTTGCCCAGCCGTCCAGTTGTCTTGTCTGGTTTTATACAACTGTTCTTTTGTTTTAATCGTTAAAAATATTGGTGTTGTGTAGGTTCATCAAATTGTCCTATATCTATCAAACTTTATCTGTCAAATAAGTTCAGTATAGGCTACGCTTGTCTCCGTTCTTAGTTTAAAACTCCTACCTATGCCAGTATATTTTTCATGTTCAGAGTTGTTAATACATTGCTTTGACAACTTAACCTTGTTCTTTTCATTGACATGATTTCTCAGGTGTTGGCACATCTGGTTGACGACGACAGTTAACTCTGCTGGAAGTTATTTTTGTACTTATTTAAATACTGCAGAGTCTGTAATCTTAGATAGGATTTTTGAGCGATTTTATTTTGAATCATCTTAGAGATTACAGAGTGAGAGAGTCTTGTAAATGTTCTTCCAAAATTCATAGAGATTTTATTAGAAGAGCAAGATTAGAGATTGAGTTTACACAGTGAATATCTGAAGATACTGTGATCTCAACATTCAATATTTCTGGAGATATTCAGCGACCAGATGAAAGCCATGCTGAACGACAAACAGTGATTGTGCCTTTGAAGATTCCAATTATGGTGAGTTCCCTACAGACGTGTTAAGGGGGAGTCCCAACGACGTTTGTGTAATACCCGTGAATTTCATAACATAAATAAATAAATAAATACAATAACCAAATAAATACTATAAAGAAGTAAATATATTAAAATGAAATAATTAAATATAGACGAAATGAGAAATGGAATTAATTAAATTAAACAAGGGAAATTAAACAAAGTCGTACACGGAAACCCGACATCAATAAACGCGAGAATTCGAGCCAAAATGTGAAATTAGATCCGAAAGAAATGACGACACGAAATAGGAACCCAAGGAGAGTCCGGAAATCGGAATCCAGGAACATAGGGGGATAGAAACCCGAAAGAGAGGAGGAAACGCACGACGGATCGCACGACCCGCCCGGACCGAAGTCCAGGCGAGTCTGGCGCGCTGGCCGCGCGCTAAAGGGGCAAATGGCGCGCCAACCCCGCGCCAGCTCCCAGATTTGCCCGATTGCGTGAATCTCTCGCCCGAACGCGGATTTTCCGACTTCGGTTGAACGTCTTGCGGCTCAAGACCTTAGACTTGGTCTTTGGACGCCCTAGGACTCAGACCTCTATAAATAAACTCCTTCGGAGACCCGAAAACACTTTTTCAAAAACCCTACGATACCACACACAAAAGCGAAATCCCGGAGGCCACGAAGGCACCAAGAAGGCACCAAGGCAGCACCTTTTGGACGAAAGTCGACAGATCTCCAACGTTTGGTAAGCCCCGATCTAATCTTTTTCAATACATAATTCGAAAACGAATCCTAACCCCCGTCTTTTCCTTTCTACACCACGAATCGAATCTAGGACGTAGAACCTGGCGAACGGAGAGGAGAGGAGGTGAACTGGAAGCCACGCCTACGAAATAGACATCCCCCGACATCCGAAAATCAGTAAGTTAATACTTACATGGGTTTGGGTGATTAAAATCTGTTGAACTAATTTAAATTAATCAAGAACATAAAATCTGTCAACATGGAAACCCTACCGGCGCAACAGTCTTGATGAATTTTTCCGAACCTTAAAACGACTTCAAACAGAAAAACTTAAAAGACGAAAAACGTTCCTAAGGCGTAGATCTAGGTACTGTAAAATTTTCAGAATTTTTAAGAACGTTTTGATATGTGAAATCCATCGAAAACCGAACTGTTAAAACTTAGCTCTTGAATTTCTTGACAGAATTTAGGTTAGATCTTGATCGCGTTTTTGAACATGTTTTTAGATTGAATTAGATATTTTTCTAAACATGAAAGTTGTAGATAAACGTCTTAAGATGGTCTCTGTAAAATTTCATCACATTTGGAGTTGAGTTGCCATGGTAGAATTCGAAATCTCTAAACTGTGGTCTGTGAAATCCGAACAGATTTAAGTTTCTGTAAAAATCTATGCTTTTGACCTGTTTCGGTATCTCAGGTTGAAAAAGTTAAAACATGAAAGTTGTAGATCTAGACCTTTCTGAGTCAGCTGTGAAATTTCGGAATTTTTGGAATTAAACCTGATTTTAGACGAATTTTGGAATAAACTGTGATTTACCGGAAACCAAATCTTGAAATCTTGAAATCTTGTGGAAACGTGAGATTAACCTTTAGGGTTGAGACAAATTGAGATATTGTTTTTAAACTAATTAAAATTGAAAGCAGATTTTGAAAGAAAAATCCCCTTACAAACTTGATAAATTAAAATTAGGGGTGAGTGCTCTGCAGAGTGCCCCCTAACGATTCACTTCGTGCCGTAATGGACGATGGTGACCCCGCGCGCTAAACTTGAAATATGATATTGCCAAAACGGCGGGATATAGAGCCTACACTCTCGAGAATATCCACATGGGTTTACCGAGGCTCCGGAGTGGTACTGGGTATGGCTGATACGGCTGCGGCCGCCGGGCTACCGGCTAAACTTGTTGACATCGCGATGCTATCGTGAAACTTGAAATACCAAATCGGGAATGTAATGGGGATGTTAAAATTTGATTAATTAGATTAAATTATGTTGTCCAATTAAATTATTTAAATGCTTTATTTAAATCATGGCTATTGTTCTAAATTATGTGACATGTGTTGTGAAATAGAGCCTGGAATAAATTATAGTTACTTAGATTTAATTGGATATTATGTTATTATCATGTTTTGATAAAGTATTAAATTAATCGCTTTAAAACCCCAAAATCATGCATGTGTTAACTTACTCAGCAAGTGTGCTGATAAACCCGTTTTTATTCCTTTTTCTTACAGAGTATGTAGAATGAGCATGATCACTTCGTGCATGGGATTTTGGGAACATTTTGCTTTTGATATTTGATAGTGGACATTTGATTTTTATTTCTGCATTAGACGTTAGAATAAACGGGCCTGTTTAACCCGTGGTTTGGCCATGTCGGCCCTATTTACATTTTCCGCTGCGATACTATACTTAAATATTATTTCCGATGCGCTATAATATTATTATTTTCGAATTATATTATATGGGCTGTTTTGAATGCTTTAAATGTTTTAAATGCTGAAATCACTAGCCTTGCATCTCTTTAGTAAGCCGGAGAAACCGTGTCTTACTAGAGAGGTGTGGCGGTGACACCCTGACCTGGGTGACCAAAAACCGGGGTGTTACAAGTTGGTATCAGAGCCCGGAATATTTTTAAACCTATTATTACTATTTTTAACTATTATTTTCTAAACTATTACTTTGAAACCATTAGCATTTTTAAACTATTATTACTATCAATATTATTATTTTACAAACCCATGGAATAGATTTTATTTTAAAACCCATGGAAAAAAAAATATATATATATATAGTGCATAAATTATTTTTGGGGGGGGAAACATCATTGCATGTGCATATTGCATTTCCCTTGTTTAGAGAACATAGAATCTTGGCGAATTTAACTTGGAATCTTGGCGAAATTAACTTAGATCTTTGCTTGCGCTAGATGGCTAGTCAAGATATGGTGAACCTAATGGTCAAGATGATGAGCGCTCACTTTGACTCCCAGCAAACCATAGAATAAATGAAACGTCGTATGGCTCACTTGGAAGCAAATCTGCACCAAATGGGAGCATTAAGGGAAGCCGACCTTCAGCACTTCCTGGACTTGAGGGATGCTGACCGAAACCGCATAAAAGACTTAGAAACTCAAGTGCAAAAACTTACTGAACAAGGAGACGCGATGATCAACAGAATCAAGGACCTCGGGATGGACCTGCTCGACCTCACTGATATCGTGGTGCCTTATAGCCCGGTAGAAGACCATTTGATGGGACACCGAAGCCCAACACCTGTAGTTGAAAGCCCCTCAGGCCTTATCCATGGACGTTACGGGACCCTTGGGCTCTGGCCGCATATGGTCCGCCCATCGCCTAACCCAAGCCCAAACTTAAGCCCCGAGGAGAATCAGTTGGAGGAGCCACAGGAACCAGCCCCGGAGGCCGTCGATCCGCCGTCCCCAATGTTGGCTGGACCTCTAGGCACCGGCCAAGTTTCTGATGAGGATGATCCCATGGAAGACCCTGCTACCCTGCCAGAGGAGGCATAGATCTTTTGGATATTTTGTCCTAGATAGTACATTCATTTTGCGCACCCTATTACTTGTATTAAATTTCTTTTAAGGAATAAAATGCGAGTTTGATTCTTGAAAAAAAAAAAAAAAGGGGGGGGGGGTCTAAATAGACACGGGATAGATAACGGAACAGCATAATTGGACTACCAAATGGCGAAACCCTACAGTGCACAACAGAGACATACGCAGGATCATAAGAACGTCATAATACTACATAAAAAGAAAATGTCACATCGAATCTAACTGAAAACACAAATGGGAAGTACTAAGCCAAATTGCTTCCGACATAAGTCTAGATGAAAACATAAGAAGCGGAAAACATAAAATCACTGGTCCGGAGGAGGGAAATGGTGACGCATGTAGTCGTCCATCTGACGCATGTAGGCATACATGTCAGTCATGGCGGCCTGCTGCTCCGCCTGTCTCACAATGAGTGTGTCCATACGATCCTGATACAGATCCATCCGAGCATCCAAGGCGTCGTAGCGAGCCTGCCCAGCTGCAAACCCGACGTTCATACTGACACGCATCTCCTGCAACATCTGGAGCACCTGCGGCATATCCTGACCCTGCTGGGGGACCATACCCGGCTGCGGTCCCACAGGAGGAGGAGGTGGCTGCTCTGGAGGGACAACTAAGATCAAACCGCCATCCTCGGGCTGCGGGCGTAGTATAGCCCGAGGCGCTCCACGACGCAACGCACTGCGCCGAGCAGCGTAAGTCGTGACGCGATAGCGCTCCCCCGCAGCTAAACCATACGGGTCCGTCTCGGGAGACGTACGGATCCCCTGGGCAGCGCACAACCCACAGATAAGGTGTGCGTGGGTGATCACCCTACTCCCACGCCCTCGTCGCAAGCCCCTTAGGTGGTCCGCAATATAAGCTCCCACATTTACTCTACCACCCCGGGCGATAAAGCAAATGGTCTCATAGACATGGTCTATGACGATATGACTACGAGTAATCGGACAGATGCGTCCCAACCAAATCTGAGCCAGTATACGCCAAGGAGCGTCCAACGAAGTCAGTCGTAGCTCGTGGGCGTACCCAACCTGTGGAGGTACCTCGGTGCACAAAACACCCCAGGCGGGAGCATAAACTCGGCCCTCTGGCTGTGGGCGGAACGTGCCATCATCGGGTAGACCGAAATAGATGTTGATCGCACGCGCACTGAAATCTAGGTAGCGACCACGAACCCAGACTCGAGAAAGGTCGTCTTCTACCCCAAGGCCGCTAATGTTGGCGATGACCTCCATAGCTAGATAACCGGAGGCAACGCCCTCAGGATGACGTGCGAGCCCTGTCCACTGAAGATGCTCCAAAATCGCACTGATCCTGTCATCACCCATATGATCGGGAAATATACCTCGCTCGGGAACATAAGATCTGGTTCGACGGAGCTCGTCGAAATAGAAGTCCTGGGCGGCCATCGTCGAAAAACGGAACCTGTCATGTCGGCGAGGACGCACCTCATCAGGGAGACCCTTGAGCTTCGGCTCCCGACCCTCGTCCTCCTCATCATCCTCGGACTCACTAGCGTCACTATCCGGTATCACCGGAGCGGCAGCACTAGGACCAGCTGCATCACGCCCAGTAGCACGTCTCTTGGCCCCCGGAAGGACCATAAGGAACGCCAAGATGAACCATAAGAAAAGCAACATCCTGCGAACACCCAATATCAACGGTAAGGCAAATCCCCACACATTAACTCACAACAAAAGTACATAATAACACCATAAAGGGAGAGTCCCAACGGGAAAAATCTAGGAGGGTTTCAACCCAATAATTTACCAATACATGTCGGAAAATGATGAAACCAAGGAGTGTGCCGAAACAGGCTCTAGAACCCATTGTGGCATTTCGTCGAACACCTTGTGTGCGCCATAAATTAAGTTCAACATTTGGTTATAAGCACTTCGCAATTAACCGCAAAACCAAACAATTACTTAGACAACAGTTCATAATAGCTAAGGGTCAACAAAACTATACAAGTGTACCCACGTTTGCACCGATAATACCGACAAAATTGAAAACTTCATATTTTCTTCAAAAATTCAAATTCCAACAAAAGAATTTCACGACTTAGGCATATGCATTACCACACCAACACTTCCTAAACAATAGAAGTGGCACCAAAGTACTATATAAACGCACTAATTCGCAGGATTAAGGCGAAAATTGCAAATACCCAATTTATAAACCAAAACCCTAATTTTTGCAATTTAGCCAAATTCTAGCAAATCAAATCACCAAAAACTGAAATTGACAAGTGAAAGGAGAGAATACATACCTTACAAAGAGAAATTGAAGCCAAAATCAGGAGAATCTGGACACGAGAGGGCGAAATTGAGAGGGAATCGGGGGAAATTTCGGAAGTGGAAGGGGGGAAGTGGCTCGCGCGGGGCGCGTGCCCTATTTCTTCACCCTGGGGGCGCCGCGCGGTGGCCGGGCGCTAAACCCCCAAACCCCGCGCGGACCCCGCGTGGGTCCGAAGGGACGAAATTTTTTTTCTTTTTTTTCGTTTTTCCCTCTTTCTTAGTTAGTTACTCCCCATTTGCTCCGCAAATTACGAGTGGACCGAAGTATGTGAGACTGCGTTTCAAGAATTGAAGAAACGACTCACAACCACACCCGTGTTAACACTACCATCAGAGAATGGTGACTTCGAAGTGTATAGCGATGCTTCGAAGGAAGGTCTAGGTTGCGTTTTGATGCAAGACTCGAGAGTCGTAGCATATGCATCACGTCAACTTAAACCTCACGAAGAGAATTACCCGACACACGACCTGGAGTTGGCAGCGGTCGTTTTCGCTCTAAAGATATGGAGACATTATCTTTATGGGCGAAAGTGTCGAATGTTCACCGACCACAAGAGTTTGAAGTATATATTCACTCAGAAGGAGTTGAATCTGAGACAACGAAGGTGGTTGAAACTCATCAAGGACTACGATTTAGAGATAGCTTACCACGAAGGGAAGGCGAACGTGGTAGCCGATGCCTTAAGCCGGAAAACCCAGCACGTGACAAACTCGTTGGTCATTCCGCCGGCATTGTACATGGACTTAGCAAGATTGGATTTAGAACTTGTGCACCCGGGCACTGTGAGTGAAACGATCAACGCGATGGTCGTAGAAACTCCGATATTGGACGAGATTCGACTCGCTCAACCGGGCGACGCGAAGTTGGAGAAGATAAAGGGGTACATTGCCGAAGGAAAGGCAATCGGATTCGCTATCCACGAGGATGGAAGCATCCGTTTTAAAGGGAGGTGGTGTGTGCCTCAAAAGTGTGCCGAACTGAAGCAAAGGTTGATGGAGGAAGGGCACAACACGCCATATTCCGTACATCCCGGTGGCGACAAGCTATACAAAGATCTGAAGAAGATCTATTGGTGGCCGGGAATGAAGAAGGAAGTGGCAAGCTTCGTAGCGAAATGTCTCACCTGCCAAAGGGTTAAGGCAGTGCGACATAAACCCCTAGGATTGATGCAACCGCTAGAAATCCCAAGTTGGAAATGGGATAGTATCTCGATGGACTTTGTCTCGGGATTACCACGATCACCGAAAGGCATGAACAAAATTTGGGTGATTGTGGATAGGCTAACGAAGACGGCCTTATTTATCCCAATGAAAGACACGTGGACTATGGACCAACTGGCCCGAGCCTACGTTGATAATGTGGTACGCCGACATGGAGTACCACATGATATCATTTCTGATAGAGACAGTAGATTTGTCTCTCATTTCTGGACGGAGCTACAAAAAGCTCTCGGTACTCAAATCAAAATGAGCACCGCATTCCACCCGATGACGGATGGACAAACCGAGAGGACAATCCAAACACTAGAAGACATGCTGAGAGCATGCGTGTTGGAATTTAAGGGAAATTGGGAATCCCATTTACCCTTAATTGAGTTCTCGTATAATAATAGCTACCATGCTAGCATTGGCATGGCACCATTCGAGGCGTTGTACGGACGAAGGTGCCGAAGTCCGTTGAGCTGGGAAGAAAACGATAAGTCCGTGGTGGTGGGACCACAACTTATCGAAGACATGGCTCAAAAGAGTTATGCCGACGTGAGACGACGAGACCTAGAATTTCAAGTAGGAGATAGGGTCATGCTAAGGATATCACCCATGAAGGGGGTGATGCGCTTTGGCAAAAGAGGAAAGTTGAGTCCTCGATACATAGGACCTTACGAAATTCTAGAACGAGTCGGAACTCTAGCCTACCGATTGGCTTTACCGCCACAATTAGATCGAGTCCATAATGTCTTCCATGTTTCACAACTAAAGAAGTACGTGCCGGACCCGACACATGTACTTCAACCAGAGATAATTGAACTCGACGAAGATTTAACTTACGAGGAAGTTCCAGTGCGAATTTTAGACGTTAAGGAACGAGTTACGAGAAACAAGACCGTCAAAATGGTCAAAGTTCTTTGGTCGAATCACGAGAGTGAGACGGCAACGTGGGAGGTAGAATCAGACATGAGAGAACGCTACCCGACCTTATTCCAAGCCGACCCCGACACAGTTATGGGGACATAACTGCAATCTTAAGGGAGGGAGGATGTCACACCGCACATTTTACGAACTTTTGTAAACTTTTGAACTACGTTATGGCTTGATCCCTTTATCGGGTACGTAGGCAGCTTAGAAGTTTGTTTCTAAGTTCAGTCACAAAATAATAAAATAAACAAAAGACCTTAGCACGAGAAAAGACGAACGAGAAAAGCCGAAACACAACTTCGAGGACGAAGTTGATTCTTAAGGAGGGTAGACTGTAATACTCGTGAATTTTATAACATAAATAAATAAATAAATACAATAAATAAATAAATAAATAAATACAATAACCAAATAAATACTATAAAGAAGTAAATATATTAAAATGAAATAATTAAATATAGACGAAATGAGAAATGGAATTTATTAAATTAAACAAGGGAAATTAAACAAGTCGTACACGGAAACCCGACATCAATAAACGCGAGAATTCGAGCCAAAATGTGAAATTAGATCCGAAAGAAATGACGACACGAAATAGGAACCCAAGGAGAGTCCGGAAATCGGAATCCAGGAACATAGGGGGATAGAAACCCGAAAGAGAGGAGGAAACGCACGACGGATCGCACGACCCGCCCGGACCGAAGTCCAGGCGAGTCTGGCGCGCTGGCCGCGCGCTAAAGGGGCAAATGGCGCGCCAACCCCGCGCCAGCTCCCAGATTTGCCCGATTGCGTGAATCTCTCGCCCGAACGCGGATTTTCCGACTTCGGTTGAACGTCTTGCGGCTCAAGACCTTAGACTTGGTCTTTGGACGCCCTAGGACTCAGACCTCTATAAATAAACTCCTTCGGAGACCCGAAAACACTTTTTCAAAAACCCTACGATACCACACAAAAGCGAAATCCCGGAGGCCACGAAGGCACCAAGAAGGCACCAAGGCAGCACCTTTTGGACGAAAGTCGACAGATCTCCAACGTTTGGTAAGCCCCGATCTAATCTTTTTCAATACATAATTCGAAAACGAATCCTAACCCCCGTCTTTTCCTTTCTACACCACGAATCGAATCTAGGACGTAGAACCCGGCGAACGGAGAGGAGAGGAGGTGAACTGGAAGCCACGCCTACGAAATAGACATCCCCCGACATCCGAAAATCAGTAAGTTAATACTTACATGGGTTTGGGTGATTAAAATCTGTTGAACTAATTTAAATTAATCAAGAACATAAAATCTGTCAACATGGAAACCCTACCGGCGCAACAGTCTTGATGAATTTTTCCGAACCTTAAAACGACTTCAAACAGAAAAACTTAAAAGATGAAAAACATTCCTAAGGCTTAGATCTAGGTACTGTAAAATTTTCAGAATTTTTAAGAACGTTTTGATATGTGAAATCCATCGAAAACCGAACTTTTAAAACTTAGCTCTTGAATTTCTTGACAGGATTTAGGTTAGATCTTGATCGAGTTTTTGAACATGTTTTTAGATTGAATTAGATCTTTTGCCAAACATGAAAGTTGTAGATAAACGTCTTAAGATGGTCTCTGTAAAATTTCATCACATTTGGAGTTGAGTTGCCATGGTAGAATTCGAAATCTCTAAACTGTGGTCTGTGAAATCCGAACAGATTTAAGTTTCTGTAAAAATCTATGCTTTTGACCTGTTTCGGTATCTGGGGTTGAAAAAGTTAAAACACGAAAGTTGTAGATCTAGACGTTTCTGAGTCAGCCGTGAAATTTCGGAATTTTTGGAATTAAACCTGATTTTAGACGAATTTTGGAATAAACTGTGATTTACCGGAAACCAAATCTTGAAATCTTGAAATCTTGTGGAAACGTGAGATTAACCTTTAGGGTTGAGACAAATTGAGATATTGTTTTTAAACTAATTAAAATTGAAAGCAGATTTTGAAAGAAAAATCCCCTTACAAACTTGATAAATTAAAATTAGGGGTGAGTGCTCTGCAGAGTGCCCCCTAACGATTCACTTCGTGCCGTAATGGACGATGGTGACCCCGCGCGCTAAACTTGAAATATGATATTGCCAAAACGGCGAGATATAGAGCCTACACTCTCGAGAATATCCACATGGGTTTCCCGAGGCTCCGGAGTGGTACTGGGTATGGCTGATACGGCTGTGGCCGCCGGGCTACCGGCTAAACTTGTTGACATCGCGATGCTATCGTGAAACTTGAAATACCAAATCGGGAATGTAATGGGGATGTTAAAATTTGATTAATTAGATTAAATTATGTTGTCCAATTAAATTATTTAAATGCTTTATTTAAATCATGGCTATTGTTCTAAATTATGTGAAATGTGTTGTGAAATAGAGCCTGGAATAAATTATAGTTACTTAGATTTAATTGGATATTATGTTATTATCATGTTTTGATTAAGTATTAAATTAATGGCTTTAAAACCCCAAAATCATGCATGTGTTAACTTACTCAGCAAGTGTGCTGATAAACCCGTTTTTATTCCTTTTTCTTACTGAGTATGTAGAATGAGCATGATCACTTCGTGCATGGGATTTTGGGAACATTTTGCTTTTGATATTCGATAGTGGACATTTGATTTTTATTTCTGCATTAGACGTTAGAATAAACGGGCCTGTTTAACCCGTGGTTTGGCCATGTCGGCCCTATTTACATTTTCCGCTGCGATACTATACTTAAATATTATTTCCGCTGCGCTATGATATTATTATTTTCGAATTATATTATATGGGCTGTTTTGAATGCTTTAAATGTTTTAAATGCTGAAATCAATAGCCTTGCATCTCTTTAGTAAGCCGGAGAAACCGTGTCTTACTAGGGAGGTGTGGTGGTGACACCCCGACCTGGGTGACCAAAAACCGGGGTGTTACAGTTTGCTCGACTGGATTGATCATCTAGTGGTAGAGTTTGGTTTCAGGTGTTAGGCATTTGTTAGCGTGTTTGTGTTCTTGGTTTTTAGTCTAGTAAAGGTTGCCTGGATTGGTATCCCCCAGATGTAGGTCGGAAGGACCGAATTGGGTTAACAAATTTGTTGTGTTCTTTACTGCTTTTGACAAACCGTAGTTAGAACATAGCATCAACACCAATAACTGAATCTTGATATTAAAGGGGACCGACAGATTGGTATCAGAGCTAATCCTCAAAAGTACCTGAGGAATTCCATTCATTCAAGATTCAAGAAACATGAACCGAGAAGGAGCGTCTAACACCCGTCCGCTGTTGTTCGATGGAAATGACTATGCCTATTGGAATGCTAGGATGCGGAACTATCTTTTGGCTCAAGGAGATGGAGTTTGGGATTAGTTCTGGAGCCATGGACTCAACCGACAAGACAGGTTCGCACTGGTGAAGGAGAAACGGCTACTACAACAATCCGATCGGCCACCAACGCCGAACTCACACAGGCCGAGAGAACTGCGAGACAAGCAAATTACACAGCTCTTAATGCTATCAGTGGTGCCATGGATGAAGCGCAATTCAGGATGATCGCTAATTGTACGTCTGCCTACGAAGCTTGGAATTTCTTGGAGACTCAACATGAAGGTTCTGAAGATGTCAAGACAACCCGGCTACAGCGGATATAATCGATCTTTGACAGCTTGTGGATGACAAATGATGAGGATATCACATCGTACTTTGGTAGATTTCAAGATATCGTGAATCAAGCCACAGCCCTTGGAATGACTTTTGAAGGATCTAAGCTTGTGAGAAAGTTTCTTAGGACCGTTTTCAAGAAATACTCAGCAAAAGTGGCAGCCCTTGAAGAAGTCGAGAAGATCAAGACAATGTCCTTGAGGGAATTAGTTGGTATTCTTCAAACTTATGAAATCAATCATTTAGCCTCAGAAAAATCAAACAAGAACATTGCATTCAAAGCCGAAGATGAGCCTACTGAAAATTTTGAAGAGGAAGTTTCTTTACTTTCCAAAAGGATTGGAAAGATGCTTCAAAATAAGCATTTTAAGAAATTTCAGAAAAAAAAAATCGATGTTCTGACAACCAGGTGACGACTGAGAAGCAGAACAACAGATTTGAGAAGAGAACTGATGGAAAGTTGAGAAGGCCTAAGAAGGATAAAGATGATGATAAATCTGACAAATCTTCCGAGATTAGATGTTTTGAATGTGAAGGAAAAGGCCATGTGAGAGCTGAATGTCCTACTGCTAAGAAGAGGAAAGGGAAAGCACTTCAAGCCACTTTGAGTGATGACTAATGAAGCTGAGAAGGATCAATCAAGTGATGATGAAAATGTCGTTGCATTCGTGACAAGAAAAGCCAGTCCTACCCCTTCTAAAGGTAACTCTGAGTCAATAAAATTAATTAGTGACATTTTTTCTATTGTTACAGCTGAATCAGGTAGTCTCTATAAAGAACTAGTTGATATCTATGAAGAACTCAAAGAGGAGTATGAAGAAGCTGTACAGGAGAATGAGCAGTGACATCGGTCTGACTTTGGACAAAGCTGAAGCTGAAAAACTTAAGGCTATTGATGATCTAAAAGTTCTTAAGGGAAAGTATGATGAAGTGAAGCTTCAGGCTATCACTTTAACCAAAGAGAAGGAATCTTTCAGGGAGGAATCTATCAAACTGAAAATTCGAGTTGCTGACTTGGAGAAGATGACTAAAGGGAAAGGCAAATGGGTTGAAGTTCTGTCCATTGGAAAGAGCTACAGAGATATGTCTGGAATTGGTTACAAGAATCAAGCATCTACTGGAAAAGACTGTTTGTTAGTGGTGGAAACTTGAATGCTGAATCAAGCTCACTGTCACATGAGGATGTTCCTACATCACCTAAATGACGTAGAAATTATCTCTATTGTAGTTTACCAGGTCACACTGTTGAAACCTGCATGAGAATTGTTCGTGATCTCATGAATGGTCGCCCTGTTGTTTGGCCCCATGAAGATTTAAAGAAGAAGATCAGAATTCAAATGGAGTGGGTGCCTAAGAGAAAGGAGAGTCAACGCCTCGTTGTTCTATCATCGCAACAACAACCACGGTCCATAAAATGGTATTTTGATTCAGGTTGTTCAAGGCATATGACAGGTAGTAAGGATATTTTAAATAACTTTACAGATAAAGATTGTGGAGATGTGGTTTTTGGTGATGGTGCTAGAAGCAAAATCACAGACTATGGTAATGTAAAAGATGGTGAACTTTCTAAACTTTCTAGAGTTTATCATGTTGAAGGGCTTACTACTAATCTCATTTCAATTAGTCAATTATGTGATGAAGATTCTATTGTTATCTTTAATGAGCATTTTTGTCAAGTATTTAATTGCAGGAGAGACAACATCATGACAGGTAAACGTTCAAAGAACAATTGCTATACTTTGGAAGCTAATCTAGCTCAAGCATTTATAAGCATAGATGACCACACAAACTTATGGCACAAAAGGCTTGGACATCTCAACTATCAAACACTGTACAAACTGAGTTGTTCGGCTGCTGTAAGAGGTCTTCCTAAACTACACAATAACAAAGACCTTACTTGTGTGGATTGTTCAAAAGGAAAGCAAACCCGAGCTCAACATAAGAAGACTGATGGAATCTCTACAGATCATTGTCTAGAACTAATCCATATGGATCTTATGGGTCCAACAGAAACTGAAAGCCTAAATGGCAAAAGGTATGTTTTAGTTTGTGTTGATGATTTTTCGAGATTTATTTGGGTATGTTTTCTCAGGAGCAAAGATGAAGCCTTCCAACACTTTGAAAAGCTAAGCCTGAAATTGATGAATGAAAAGCAAGCCAAAATCCAAAGAATCCAATCTGATCATGGATGAGAGTTTGAGAATCAGGAGTTTGAACATTTCTATAACAACCATGGAATTTTTCATGAGTACTCAGCCCCAAAGACACCACAACAGAACGAGATTGCTGAAAGGAAGAACATAACACTTCAGGAGACGGCTCGTTCAATGTTGCATGCTAGTGCCCTTGGGAAGTCATTTTGGGCCGAAGCAATTCATACAGCGTGTCACTTCATCAATCGTGTGTTGTTGAGACCTCACACTAACAACACTCCATATCAAATTTGGAATGGTAAAACTCCCACTGTTAAACATTTTCATACCTTTGGATGTAAATGTTTTGTCTACAGGGATAGAGAGCAAATTAAGAAGTTTGATGCTAGAGCTGAGGAAGGTTTGGCTTTTGGGTTACTCCAACAACTCAAGAGCTTATCAAGTTTATCTGATTCAATCCAGAAAGGTTACTGAAACAGTAAATGTCCTATTTGAGGATAAGTATTCTTAACCTAGAGGAAAGCATGATGATGATACAGCTCCTAGTGTTGATACTGCCTCAGAAAACCCTGATGTTGGTACATCCAGTCAACAACAGTCTGAAGGAATAGTTATTGATGATGATGAAGAAGCTGATCATGAGGAAAATTCAGAGAATGCCGATTTAAGTTCTAAAGCTGATATATCTGATAAGAAAAGAGGTCCAAGGACTCTAAAGCATCACTCACAGCAAGATACTATAGGTGATCCAAGTGCTCAACGACTTACTAGAAGCAAGAAGGTTAATTACAGAGAATTAGTTGGATTAAATTGCTTCATATCTAGAGTGGAGCCTAAGAATGTGTCCGAAGCACTCAAGGATGAATATTGGATAGTTGCCATGCAGGATGAGTTGATCCAGTTTGAAAGAAACGATGTTTGGGAATTGGTTGAACAACCACAGAACATCAATGTTATTGGTACGAAATGGGTCTTTAGGAATAAGACTGATGAGCAAGGGAACATTATAAGGAATAAAGCTCGCTTGGTAGCTCAAGGTTTTACACAAATAGAAGGATTGGATTATGGAGAAACATTCGCACCTGTAGCAAGAATGGAGGCTGTCCGAATATTATTAGCCTTTGCATGTTCTATGGATTTTAAGTTGTATCAATTGGATATCAAAACGGCTTTCTTAAATGGAAAGATCAGAGAGGAGATTTTTGTGGCACAGCCTGCTGGTTTCGAAGATCCGACTAGACCAAACCATGTGTATCGAGTGAAGGGTGCACTTTATGGACTTAAGCAAGCCTAGAGCTTGGTATGATCGATTATCCTCTTTTCTCATTTGCAATGGTTACAAGAGAGGAGAAGCTGATAAGACGATGTTTATAAAGCATGAGAACAACCACTTCATAATTGCACAGGTATATGTTGATGACATTATCTTTGGTGCGACGTCAGAACATCTCATAAACAACTTTGTTAAAGCTATGCAGTCAGAGTTTGAAATGAGCATGTTAGGAAAGTTAACTTACTTCCTAGGACTACAAGTGAAGCAAATGAAAGATGGAATATTTCTTAGTCAGGAGAAGTATGCACGTAATATGCTAAAGAAATTTAAGTTCGAAGATAGCAATTTGCTAGGACTCCACAAAGGTCAACAACAGAAACTCTCAAAAAGATGATCAAGGAGCAAGTGTAGATCAGAAATTATATAGAAGCATGATCGGCAGTCTACTTTACTTAACAGCCACTAGATCCGACATCTCTTTTAGTACGGGAGTTTGTGCTAGATTTCAAGCAAATCCTAAGGAAGTGCATTTGAAAGCTGTTAAGCGTATCATGAGATATGTGAAAGGAAATCTTGGGTTAGGAATCTGGTTCTCTAAAAGATCAAGTTTGGACTTGATAGGGTACACAGATTCGGACTGGGCTGGCTGTTGTGATGACAGACGGTCGACGACAGGAGGCTGCTTCTATCTTGGGAACAACCTTGTGTGTTGGTTCTCTAGAAAACAAAACATAGTTGCACTTTCAACAGCGAAAACAGAATACATAGCTTCAACTTGCTGCTGCTCACAGTTGATATGGATGAAACAAGTTTTGAGTGATTATGGGAATAAGAAGGATGACTTCAAGGTTTATTGCGACAATACTAGTGCAATCAACATTTCGAAGAACCCTGTTCTACATAGTCGCAGAAAACACATTGATATAAGGTATCATTTCATAAGAGACTTGGTCGAAGACAGTGTGTGCAATATTGAACATATTGGGATGTTAGAAAAACATGCTGACATTCTTACAAAAGCACTTGACTGTGAAAGGTTTGAAACACTTAGATCTATTATGGGCCTTTGTTGTTCTTGTTAAATTTGATCATGTTTATGTTTATTTTACATAATTTACACTTGATCTAGCCCATGAGATTTTCAGACCCAAAGTACTTTTTGGATAGAATTTGAAGAAACCATCGTCCTCCCAGTAATGATGACTGCAAACTGACACTTTTCACTCACGTCGCACGTCAGGGGGAAACTGTCTCTCTTGCCTCTTCATCTTCGTTTTACTCTCTTTAAATTCGATAGTTTGTGTTTCATTCTTTCATATTTCAATTTCTAAGTTTGATTTTTCAGTTTATACATCGAGATGGCTTCGTCTTCCTCCACAAATCACCCTGAGAAGGTCACCGATCAAGCCCCAACTAGTTCGGAACCTCCCATCACCTCAGAAAACCCAAATCCTAGTGAAAATGTTGTTGAGGAACCAAATGCCACACCCGAAAACACCACTCAAACTAACTCTGAAACTGTGGAAACTCAGATTATCGAGTTTGCTGAGAATGCTGAGCCCTTGATTACTATGTTTCCTTCTCCTCGAGATCCTACTCAAAACCCTCCTCCAAACCCTGCTAAAGAACCTACTGGGAATCCTATTGAAAACCTTCCTAATCCCACTGAACCTGGAGCGGAAAATGTTCATGAAGAAGATGATCACATTCTGCCGCACGATGAACCAGAGGTTCCTAATCAAGTTGGAGTTGAAACAGAGGTCCGACGACCATCTACCAGATCCACTCAGAAGAAGAAGCGAAGTACTTCTACAAGCGATGTTGGCACAATGGCCAAACGACCCAGAACGCGCAGGACACCAGAGAAGTCACAAAGGGATTTGCAAAGGATCTTGTCAACAGGAAGTTTATTCCAGAAGAGACATTTGTTCATACTACTTACACCGAATTAGGGTTTGATGAATTCCTTGAAGAGAGGCATTTGCTAAGTGGGCACGAGTCGTCAAAGCCTACTCTCCAACTTTGTTCAGGGAGTTCTACACAAATTTACACCCTGAGATTCTGAACAAAAGCTCTCTTTGGTTTGGTAAGATGTACATTCGTGGCAAGTTCAATGATCTAACCCCTGCTGCTATCAACTCGTTGTTAGAACTTGCGCCCAACGATGACCTTGGAGATCCTTTGGAGTATCTACCTCATTCGCCTGTTGACATAGCTTACACTGTCTCGAATGAGAGGGCTTTTGACTTTGGTCGAAACAAGTGCAGCGTCTCAGATTTGACCATGAAGTTTCACTGCCTGTTCTACTTTTGTCGTGCCAACATTCTCCCGACATCCAATGCTTCATAGCCTTCTCTTGAGATGGGTAAACTTTTATTCTGCATTGATTCCGGTATTGAACTAATGAACTTTGGTCTTCTTGTTCTAAAAAGAATCTTAGGTTACTCTCGAGATTTGATCTCAAAATCTGCAAGTCTACCCTACCCTGGTCTTATAACACTCTTGCTGCACCACAATGGAATCAAAACGAAGAAGGATGATCTGATTAAGATCAATGTGCATTCACCTTCTACTGATCTTCGTGATAAACACAATGATTTCAAAGAAGGACCACCACCATCTGGCGCTGATCTTATACAGCAAATCAAGTCTGAGTTGCTTGTTCTGAGTGACAAACAGACCAAAATTAGCCAAGAAGCGATAGCCACCAAGCGGAGAATTGCTCAGATTGTGAGTATGCTTCAGGCTCACTATCTCCTACCCGCAAGGCTTCTTCAAGTGGAGCTCGTTCTGAGGAGTAAAATTCCTTTGCTGATGAAGAAGAAGATTCTTCTGATGGAGTTGTGTGATCCATCAAGGGGGAGAAACAAGCTGACGCTGGTGTGTCTATTCTGGTATTGGTGTGGTAAGGATGTTGACACATTTGGGTAACGATTTTCTGACTGAAACTTTTAATGGTTTTTGTGATTGTCCAATGGATGTTGAAACTTTCTGCTGATGACACTGTATTTTGATGATTGTGTTTTGTTTGTTTTTGGATGGACTGTGATGGACTATGGACTCTCTGAACTGTCGTTTTTTTTTGTTTGATGTTTTACATTGATGATATTTTGCTATATTGTTTGATGTGCTTGCCTATCCAGTTCTTATTTGCTTAATGCTTGCATTATTGATATTTTTTATAGACACCTTGTTTGATGGATCATCATCTCCATGAAATGTGGGGGAGATTGTTAATACATTGCTTTGACAACTTAACCTTGTACTGTAATACCCGAGAATTTTGCAATATAAAATAAATAAATAAATATAATAAATAGAGAAAGAATCATAAGGAAAGGAGAAATGAAATTTAATTTAAAAAGGAATCAAAATTCCGAGAACCCGGGAAGCCGAAGACAATTTAATTAAATAAATTGTATCATGGGAACCCAACACCGATGGACTCAATAACTGAAGCTTTTTGGGGAAATCCCGAGTTATCCTCATCTATACATGCTTAGATGCACCAAACTCTCACTATCTCTAAAATACAACGCTTAATAAGATAGTTCAAGAATTTGGCCAATTTCCCCTACCGAAAGCGCACGGTATCTAGCTGCAATATTTATTTTATTGTCGGGATCGTTCATTTCGAGAGTTACACGATAGAAGTGTTTTGATAGAATCATAAATCTCAGAATTAAACATTCCTCTTTCTGGTTCATATATGATGTGTTGATGATTAAACTCAACTAAAGTAAAAGTAAATGCACAAAAACATCAAAGAATTGATAACAGACTGAATTTAAAGCGGATGCATGCAGATGGTATTATGATTCATGATTTAATAATAGTGCGAACCAAAAGACAAACAAATGAAATACAAATATGGCAGAATCATTACACTTCAATGGTTTAATTAAGAATGAGAGCTCATTGAGATAAAACCAATCTTCTATACAGATTAATCAAATTCTTCATGTCCTCAATCACTTTCCCAAGACGAGTACTTGTGATCTGGTGTCATGACATTTTAGCTTTGAAATCATTAGTTACCCTTATCTCAGAATGATCGGTCAGACTCATCCTGAAATAACAGCTCCTAGAGTTATCACTTAATCTGTCTCTTTCGGATTCAAATTAAGCCTTTGAAAACTCAAGGTCACATCCAACTCATCCTTACTTATCTGAACTTGAAGTTGTCCTCTATATTACTCTGAGATTAGTAGCAATTGCATAACCTATATTGGATGTCCTCTATAAGAAATGAAAGAAAAGCATGTATTTAAATCTATCATCCAATGGTTCAATACAACATCACTCCTCAGAGTAATTCCCTCAAGTATTTGTAAGAAATAATAGTTCTGTAAGCTTATCAGGATGAAATTACTAATTAATTTCCCTGACTTATCTGAACTACTCAGAATTGTAAAGATGAATTAGCATGAATAATCTCTGTAAACAACCCTAGATACTAACAATTTGACTCAGGACTAATGAGATTCCGCAGAAACTCATTCTCCTACTCATAGCATGTGATAATGAATCATAAAGCTATGACCCCTGGAAATTGATTCTACCAAATCCTCATTAGTTAATGGGACAAAAGATGGTTTTTGAAACATCTTTCCCTTTTAACTGACAGGTACTGAATGTTCAACTGAAGAACAAGTTTGTTCTTAATCATCCTGAGTAAATGATGATTTGAAAAGTCTTATATCATTATTCCTCTCAATGGCTGGTGCAAAACATCAATGAGAATTACAAATATGTATATGAATTTGACATATAAGAAGTAATAATGCTCGGCATATTCTGGAAAATATCCCAAAATATCATACATATAGGTAGTAATATATGTATAAAGAAACGTAGAGGGTTTTGAGTCCTCTTTAATCAAAATGCTAGGGTGCTCTAAAATATAAGCAAGAGCTAGACAGAATTAGGAAATAACTTCCTAAGAAAAAGATTTGAGAAATAAATCTGCAAAATATATGTCCAGGACAGCTCGCAGTAACTATCCCAGGGTTTAAACTATGAACATTCTCATTTTCCGCGCGCTATATCTGAACATCAGAATATTGCGTATTAGAACGGAGGAGTCGAAAGAAACAATGGATAAACGTCGACATCGGATGAACAGAAGCATTCCGATAGCAAATCTTCCTTTCCAGAGTACTTCGAACTAATCTACCGACTGAAATCGAAATCTAAATGCAGAATTGAAAATACAAATCTGAAGAACAAGAATTAGTGCAAACTAGTAATCCTAACTACCTACCTAAGAAAAACTCTAAAGACTAAAACGGGAGAGTAAACTGAGCTAAACTCTGCGTCCTTCCAGTTGTTCTTGGCTGATCTCCCAGAGGACTTATTTATAGATGCATGTGAATAACTTCCATCCTCCTGGAAAATAACCGCTCACAGCAGAGTAACTCTCCTCACGCTCCGTCCCTCTTCCTTCAAAGCGTGAGTTGCAATGAAATTATCTATTTCATCAAAGCGAGGAAACCTTTCCTTCTTCAAATGACCTTCTCTCGCCTTGACTCTTGTGACTTCTTGGGCTTGCATGGCTTTTCTCTCATGCGATGTTGATTCAAGACATTGCGTAGCCTTCAACTGTATGTGTTCACTTGAGCTTTACGCTGATTCTTCCTTGAGATTCCCGCAACATTCCTATTCTTCCCTCGCGACATCTACTGCGAGCTTACACTTGTATCCTGCTTAACAAACAAAGCAAGGATTACTGCACTAAAAACATGGCGAGGATTTCTTATGGAAAAATCTACAACTTTCAAGCTATTTTATGCAATTTTCCATATATTTCCTAAATCTCATACTTTCCAAAATCTTTCATATCTTCTTCCATGTCTTAACCAAAAATGTAGGAAAAATACGATCAAATGCTATTTCCAAGACACAAAATTGGACGAAAATGATAGTCACAAATGACTGTCATCACCATCCTCACATTTAGAACCACTTGTCCTCAAGTGGTAGGAAACTCATTGAGTTTCAAAGAACAAGTCCAATTTGTGGCTCAAAATTGATTTTATAAAAGACTCATCCTGGATCATCACCTTCTCTTTTCCAACTGTCTCAAGCTCAATCTTTTCAACTGATTGATGCTTCATACCTGATTTAAAATTCACCAGACTTTATAAAAGCATTAACAGGGGTGATTTGCATTTCTGTGTAATATTGTTATGCTCCTTAATCAGTCAAACTTCTCCTCTCACGCTCAATCCTATCCAACTTATGTGTATACCTTGTGCTTCTGAATCCTTGGCCAAAAAGCTATGAAAATATTTTTTTTTTTTCGGCATCAAGGAGTGGTTTTCCGTGGCTTTCAGTAACTTGGTTTCACATTATTAGGAGGAATCGCATGTTTTGACATTGCAAATGAAACTTCAACTCCTCTACCCTTGACTTTGCTCTTTTTAGAGATTTTCAACTCTTAAGCCAAAGGGGTAGCTGTGCCAGTTACTTATATCCACATTATTTTACCACGTTTGTTTCTGAATTAACCCTTGTTCTGGCCTTGGACTCATACTTCACTCAATATACACACTCATCTTCAAAGAGAGACTAGATCAGATTAATTCTTCTGACCTTAGTGCAATTGTTGATTATAGTATGCAAATCACTCAAAGTAATACAATCACAAAATCTTCAAATCATTCATCTAGTAATGACATCAATCAATCTCAAAATTCAAGCTCTAAACAGTTGTCAAAAGCGGCTCTGCATGCAGTTAGATTTTAAAAGAGATAAATGTTTCTGTAATCAGCCACTCAGACTTAGTCTTCTACTACTTGTTGATTTTCCTACCATCCTGAGATACTAGTCCACATTATGAAAATTCAGACTACCTTATGCAATATAACCTTCATGGAACAAACAAAGATTTAAAACTAAAACCGAGAAGATTAAGAAGAAAAGAAAAGTAAGAAAAAAAAAAAAAAAAAAAAACAAGGAAGAAAATCAAACAGAAAGAAATAAAGTTCCAGAGAAACTCCCCTGTGATATCAGGATGGCCCTGCATCACTGCTTGGATCCTTTGGTGAGGATGAAGGTGGTTTCTTCAAATCTGATACTAGATTGACAAGGATGTCGACTAGTCTTGTGCTGTTCTGCTGCTCCTGCCTCCTCATTTCCATTTCTCTTTCTCGTTCCTGTCTCCTTTCCTCAAGTTCTTCTTTTCTCAATCTTTCAAATCTCTCCATTTCTTCCCTTCTCATCCTTTCTTGCCTGTCCCATTCTTCCTTCCTAATTTTCTCCTGTCTGATCATCTCCTCCTTCCTGAGTTTTTCTTCAGTTTGAACTCTGACATATTCGAGTTCTAATCTCTTCTGTTCCATCTCCCTTTGAATGTGCTTATCCTCTGACATGGTTTTCACCAACATCTCCATGGATTGTGCAAAACTTTGGATTGAAGTACTCATGTTCTGAGACTCATCCACAGATACTGTATTCCTTAATGGTGGCCTCAAAGGTTGAGATGGTGCAGAAGTGTTCTCATATTCCTCATCTTCAGGAATAGGATTCAATGCAGGAGATGCTGCTGTAATTTTCTTCCTCTTCACTGCAGTTCTAGATAGAGATGGTTTTGACTTTGAAGGAAGCTTAGTTTGTTTCTCTTGAGGAGATGGCACTTTAGATCCTGACCCCTCAGAAAGTTGTTCTTCCAAATCTGGTATTTGATAAACTAATTCTCCCCTTCAAGTGTCTATTGGCAATGGAATAGGAGGATCTATCCTTATGATTTCAGTTAAGAATGGTGTCATTGATACTCCTTGCTTTTCACAAAGCCTTCTTATGAGATTTGGGTATGCTAACGCAGCATCTTCTCCAACTCTGGATTTTATAACATTAAGTACATGATGAGCCGCACTACACTTCCTTCCTGACCAAAGTAAAGCAAATCCTTCAAAAGTTCCAGCAGATGGTCCTTGGAAATTAGTAGTGGGTCTGAGTTTTGAGTAATAAAAATCCAGTGTTGGTAAATATTCAGGCTTCAAATTCTTCAAAGGGATTTTGTTCTGTTCAGTCCCTCTATGTGTTGAACAAAATCCTAATGCCATTTTTCTTGCATTAGTCAGCTTAACTCCTTGAGTCTTCTTCCTAAGAAGAATTTCAGACCTAACTTCTGGTGGCTCCAGCAAAGGTGCCTGTACCAATTCATTCAGAGCTTCCACAGTCACTTGCACTGTTTTCCCTCTGATCCAAGTTGTCTCAGCCTCTACATCAAAATTAGCATAGAACTCCCTAGTCAACTCTACATAACCACATTTGTTGTTATGCCTCATGAAAATGTCCCATTCATTAATCCTTCTCCAGTAATTTATACTTTTATGACTCAAGTACTTAGGATGGAATCCTTTGTCTGGAACAATCATTTTAGACATTGCTAGGTAGTTCTCCAATGCTTCTTTTCTCCCATTAAACTTAACCTTGACTTCTTCTTCAGTAAACTCAGTTTTCTTCTCTATGCTATCAGGGATTGACAACCTCACTTTTGGACTATTCTTCCCCCAGTAACTCAAGGGCAACAATTCTGGTACTTCCCTCCCTGGTGAAGATCCTTCAGAAGTGTCTGATTCACTTCCTTCTGATTCCTGTGCTCCATCCTGATTATTTTCAGCATTTTGATTATCCTCATCCTCAGATTGATTTCCTTCCTGGTCTGGTTCTGCATTGTCATGCTGAATGTGTTCTGGATTTCCTTCTTGAATTTCTTCAAATTCATTGTTCTGGGGATTACCCAAATCTGACTCAAGAAGTAATGTTGTGCTAGTATCTAATTTCTCAGTAACCTCTAAACTTTGCTGATTCAAAGTTTCTGTGGCCTCTTCCTGTATGGATTCATTGAGAAGAAGTATAGCAGAAAGATCTGAGGCATCAGTATTCTGAATTCCAAAATGTTCCTCTGATTTCTTCCTCTGATCTTCTACCCATTCAGGATTGTACATTCTTGAGATTGCTCTCTGAAAAACTTCATTTCTGATTTGAGGTGGGAGAATCCATGAATTCATTTGACTCCCATCAGCTGCCAATGTGTCTCTCTGATGGTATTCCTCTTGAATTAGAACCAATTGCTTCCCTTGGTTTTCCTGAATCTCATTTCTCTGGATCTCCTCTCTATAAGCTTGGAGTGCTAATGGACTTGGGTCCACTTCCTGCTCAGAGTTAAGCTGTTGCTTCACTTTTTCCAATTCTAGCTCAAGCTTATTTGCATATTCATTTGCTTGCTCTGCTGTAGTGTGTACATCTCCTCCCTCTCTGGCCAATTTTCTGAACTTCTTAATTGATCCTTCCAGAGATGAAGACATGTTCCCTACAGTGATACCGTGCAAATTCATATCCTCATAATCCTGAAGATCCTTAGAAAATCCTTCTTGAATTGTCCTTCCTACCATTTCATTAACTTGATCAAAAACTTCTTGTGTTGGTGAAAAATTCTGTCCAGACTGATTTCCTGCTTCAGGAAGATCATCCTTTTTCTCAAAAGGATCTTTAAGAGTTCGTTGCTCAACCTCTCTTTCTGGTGATCCTTCTAAATCATATTGACTCTGAATAAGACTTTGATCAACATGAACTTGCAGATTCTCAATCCGTTCTTCCAAGTTTTCTTCTACAGAAGTCTGATTCTGGTTAAGTTCAGTGATTGGAATGATTGTTCCAAGCACTTCAGAGTGATGATGGTCAGCACAAAACTTCCATCTTTCAAGATCAATGTCTCCCACATTCACCAACTCATTTTGAACAGTATGTTGTGTTTCTCCTGTAAAGGGCACTATACCTAGAGTTGGTTCAACCTTTTCTTCATCAGAACTATTATCTTGCTCCACATACCTTGACTTTCTAGCCATCATCTTTATTCTGTATTTCTTGACCGGCTTCTCAGGCTCTTCTTCTTGTTGAATCACCTTCTCAGAATTAGGACCTTGCAAAGCAGATTTCCCTGGAACAGTTTCCTGATTCTTGGGTTCTTCCGAAAAAGAATCCTGAGGCTTAAGACGCATCTTACCTTTCCTTTGATACCTCACAATTTCCTTCTCCTTCTGAGATGGCCGTATCAAATCCTTATTTTGATCCAACAATTTCTTTGTTTCCAGTGTTTCTCCAGCTGGTCCTGCAATTTCTTCAATTGTTGATTCTTCATTGTATTTTATCCTTTTAGAAAGCTGATTAGCCTTCTCAATCTCCTGTTTCTTAGCCTTACTTGTTCCTCCTTTTCTCCGCATAGCTATGGGCATCTCATCGGAAGAACTTGAAATAGGAATAACTGGTTTCCTCTTGCGACTAGAAACCTTCTTCTTACCCTTTTTCTTTTCTTCCTCTGTTTGCATGAATTCTGCCCACTCTTGATCTCTCCGTTTACAATCCTCAAGATAGTGTTCCACATTAGCTTGTAATTCATCTTCCTTGACAAACTCTTCAGGTTCCTCCTTGATTTGGAAGTTCATACCCAGGCCTTTAAGCAGCATATTCATCCCTTCTCTGTTCAAGTACTTTTCATTCCAAGCATCCCAATCATCCAGAACTACCTGCTGAATTTTTCCTTGAGCCTGATCTGTATAAGGTCTATGCTCTTTATATGCATTTTCTCTACACATGCTGTCATAACGCCTATATTTCTGGATGAATTCCTTCTTTCTCTCCTGGACAAACCCATGAACTTCTCGCTGGATAGGTGGTGGTAATTTCTTCATAACCTTGTTTGGTCTATCAGTAATGAGAAGATCTGCATCTGCATCAGTTATTTTTGGGGCTGAAGCTTTTCTGAAATTCTTTATGGGCTCCAATCCTTCATTAACAACAGATTCGCTGAAAATGCTTCTCACAATGTTCTGAGGTGTCTGCTTTGCATCTGATCTGATCTTCCTATTTTTTCCTGATCTATCAGCTTCTCTTTCTTGCGCATCCTTGACCCATGCCTGTTGTTCTGGTATCAAATCAGCAAAATTTTCCAGAGGAAATTTTTCTTGAGGTTTCCTTTCTAACCCTGGCCTAAGAATTCTTTTTGTCAAATCTTGCCCCTTAGCCCATCTATTCATATTTCTGATCCAGCTATTCCTAGCTTCTTGAATGGTCCTAAGGACATCTGGCCAAACTCTTTCACCTTTCTTAGCTTTCTAAAAGTAAGGCTCTAAAGCATGTCTCAGATTAATCCGAGCATTAATAATCTTATCCGGAGCTAGATTTGTCAGGAAATTCTGTTCAACAGGACCCTTCTTATTCAAGAACGTTGGAGGCATATATGCAGGTAGTGCTTGCTGAGGATCATAAACTCTAGCATTCCGAATTTCATGGAGTTTGCAACAATGCTTGGTGAGTCGTTTCACATATTTAGGTAATGGTTGAGGATCAAAATACTCCAATTCCAGCCCTATTTGATCTTTTGGATTAATGATTCTGTAGCAATCCTGATTCCACTCAGCCATAGCTTTCTTTTCTCTTTCCAAAAGTCTTTCAAGTCTGATTTCATTGGGCAAATGCTTATCATTAATAAGAAATATCATTTGATCCTCCCAGAATTTACTCATCCTGTCCCAGAATGCTTCCTCCAAGTCAATTGCCAGTGATTCCTGTTCTTTGTCTGGTATATGTTGAGTCATCATTGGATTGACATAGAAAATTGGAGGTGAAATTTCCATCCCTAGCCAACCACAGCTTCTCTGAATTTGTTTCACAATATCAGCTGTTCTCCTGCTTTTCATTATTGATTCATCTCTTTTATCTGACTCAATGCCTCGAGCTTTAAGTTCTTCATATGTCATCTTATGGATCCTTTAAGAAATAACAAAGAAAACTGATTAAATCAGGATCACCATCCTCACATTTAGAGATTTGCTCTAAATGTGAAGGTGTAAGAAAGAAACGCAGTGCCAAACTTAAATGTTCTAAATCCCTATATTCCATTCCCAATATTACCATACTCACATTTAGAGATTTGCTCTAAATGTGAAAATTTAAAATGTTAACTGGAAAAAGAATTTTAGCAAGCGTAGCAATGAAAAATTATCATCAAAAAAATAATTCATTACAAAGTATTGTTCATCAGGTTTCTGCAGAATTGAAGAAATTACAAAATCCATCAATCTTTAAGCTTCCTCTTATTATAAAAAGGAAGGGACTTCTCCGTGAGCACCAAGTCTGGTGAACAAATTACAATGTTCAGCAGCTAAACACCTCATACAATAAACCGAAGTGACCCCATAAAAATTCCTTGAACAACTATGATTATTGTCATAGTAGTTCCGGTAACTACAGAATCTTTTCTTGGGTTGCCCTTGGAATGGTGAAATAAATTCATCTTGGTTTGATAGCCACCCTCTGACTTGGAGTTGGAGGTCCTTCAACCTTCGTCTGTTCTTACAAAGAGTAGCAAATAGCCAAATTCCTCTCTCCTGTTCTTCAGTTTCATCCTTGCTCAGAAGCATTAATGCTTTTATGTAAATTGATGGAGGATGATTATCAGATACAGCAGGTTTTAAAAGATCAAAGGCTGCCTGTTCATTCTTTTCTTTAACAAACAAACGTAATGATTCATGCAATTGGAACATCCAATTCCCTGCACTTTTACAGTTCTCAATAAATTCTATTATTGATTCCTCAAAGGTTGCCCACCCCCAAGCAGAAAATTCTTCAAGAGAAGCCCTCTTCAGAACTAAAGGATGCTTAGAAGCTATATTGAGCGTTTTACAGGTCAATTTGCAGTTGAATACGGTATCGAGATGATCGAACGCTAGTCTGGACAAGATATTCCCAAGAACTTCATAAGGAAGATCTGTGATCCGAGTTTCCCCTGATCCAGATTCCTTTGATGAAATCTTTGGTATCTTTGAGGAACTCCCAATTTCAAAACTGACAGAATTAAAACAGTTGTAAAGATGCAATACAGGAAATGCATAAACTAGAATCAACAGAAATTCATTGTTCAAAGAAGAAAAGCACTGAAAATTACAAGCAAAAGAAAGAAACTGCTGAATGATAGAATTATTCTAAATCCAACAACTCTATCTCCTCTTGTTCTTCTTCCTGATCATCCCATTGTTCTTCCCAATCCAAGAGTACACCTTGCTCACCGGCTGCTCTTCTGAACTGTCTGACTATGTCAAGTAATTCACAAGGTATGCATTCTAGCCTAGCATTCAAAGGTAACATTTGGCGCTGAGCCAAAGAATGAGTTTTGCAAAAACTTCTCTCCTCTTGAGCAAGAAAAGGATTTGGAAATTTCTCACAATAGAGAAGCCAATGAAAAACACTGATCTTAAGAAAAGCCAAATCAAAAGCATCTTGAATTGCAGATTCAATTAGTTGAATTCCTTCTTCATCAAATTTCTGGTTTCTCTTAGAAAGAAGTAAGAGACACCTTATGAAAGCAGAAGGTTGATGCTTGTCATCTATACCCGGCTTTAAGAGCTCATAAGCTCTTTTCTCATCATGGCTATCAACAAATGCCACAAGCGCAGGTTCAATATTGAACATATAATTCCCTGCATTCTGGCATTCCTTGATAAATCTCTTTTGGTTATCAGGGTAAATGGCTTCTTTCCATAATGCACAAGTTTCCAGATTAACTCTCTTAAGGGCTAATGCTGATTTGCTTGCTGCAAGAAATTGCTTGGAAGTCTCTGAAACTCTAAGAAGTTTCCTCACACTCTCCTTTCCAATCTTGACAGAATATCTCCCAACAATTCAACGGGTAAATCAGAAATTTGAGTTCCCATCAGTTGTGGAATTATAGCATTTCTGTTTTTTTTAAAAGAAGAGTTTAATAAGGAATTATAAAAGAGAACTTCAAGAGTAATCAAGTTGGAAAGAAAAATTTTATATAATAGCCCCTTACAAGAAACAGATTACAAAAGAATCAATCTATTCCTTCCTCATCAGAAAAACCTCCAGGTGAATTATGCATGTACATGATTTCTCTCGCCATTAGCCTAAATTCAGCTACTGCTCTAGTTGCCTCGCAACAAAGACAATCAACTAGATAATGCACTTCCAACTTACAATAATCCCTCCTAATTTGTCCTAAAAATGGGTTAGGAATATTTTCCCATTCAGAAATCAGAGTGAGAAATTTATACTTAAAATCATAGCTATTAAACCTGTCATTGAAAATCGGACTTAATAGAAGAAGACCGTTATCACATTCTTCTTGAGCAGATTTACTTAAATAACAAAAAGCTTTAATAAGTTGAGAAAACAAAAGATTGTCTTGTATTCCAGCATCCAAAACGTGAAATGCCTCAACTTCTTCCCCCTGAACATATAACTCCAAGGCTCTCTGAAGGTTAATAAAATGATTTTGAGCCAGAGCACAGGATCGCAAGAAGTCAACCTTCTCCGGGGATTCAGTAGGAATGTCCTTAAAATCAGCATCCTCTAGGTTAACTCTCCGGAGAACAGTAGGATAACTGGAAGCAAATCTGAAAGTTGTGGAAACAGATTTACAATGGAGCAATTCTCTAAAGCTATTCTGCCCTACTCGTGACAAAATCTCTCCAATAATATCTTGTGGAAGATCCGTCAGTTGTAGTGCAGAGGCCTCAGAAAAATGCTCTCCGTTTTTAACACTGTTTTCGCAAGTTTTTTAAGAGAAAAGCTTTTAGTTACACGAAGTCTAAATATTCAGTAATGCAATCACTAGAGCGAACATTTTACTCATCAACAATTTATGAACCCTAGGTCTGAACGGTGTAATCTAAAAACAAATATTGCAAATTCAGGCAGTAAATGTATATAGAATGGATTAAACCAAGAAACTCACGGATTGTTTCCAGCCATGTTTACTCCAGTGAAGAATTCTGAAAACGAAACTGCTTGAGAGAATGGATAAGAACGAGACTCTTAATTTGAATTTGTGACGGTTTCTTTTTAGGAAGAGAGGAAAAGAAGAGAGAAATGAAAAGTTGGAAGTGACTGATGATGAGAATAACTGCACAGATATAGCCGACCTATTTCTGGCTGAGAGATGCAAGGGCTAAAAATGTAAATCCTGATTCAAACAAAAGTAATGATTAAGTCTAGTTTTAACCTTTTTAGACTCTGGCCTATTTAAGAGACTCAGATGATGGGATCAAGTAATCATTATGGCAAAAGAACAAAGCAAAGAAACACAATACAAGCAAAAGACTTAGATTAACAATAAAAATTAAGAGATTACAAGATCAATCAGAATCTGAATCAGATTCCCATTCTGATTCGGATTCAATTACATGTTCATTAAAAGCTTCCCTTAATTCTTTTATTAAAAAGGTGACCTCACAACACAAACAGTCAATGTTTGTGGCACCATAGTTATAATGCGGAGGCTCCCTAACCAAGTCTCTGCTGTGCGGAGCAATGTAGTCACAATAGTATCGATGCTCCTGTCCCAAGAAAGGATTTGGCTCCTCCTCACTGTCAATGAAGACCCTGCTGATCTTCTCCTTAATCTTGCGGATATGCTCCTCTTCTTTAAGGATTGAACCAAGCAAGTACAACCCTTCATCAATCTCTGCAAGGCTTTCTGAACTCAACAGAATAAAAGCCTTGATGAAGATAGAGGGATGATGATTCTCCTCAATTCCAGGTCTGAGGACGTCAAAAGCATCCTCCATTGATCCTGTGTTGCGGAAGGTGATGAGAGCAGGTTCAAGCTTAAGCATGAAGTTGCCTGCTTCTCTGCATTTCTCCAAAACCCGCCTGAAGTAACTGTCGAATATTCTTTCCGCAGTGATCCGCTTCACCACATTGGCTCTTCTCCAAACTGCTGAAGAATTACTTGCTCTGTAAAACTTCTTGCAAGTTGGGGCCAGTCTGGCCACATCTTTCATCTCATCCTTTCCTAGTCTTGAGAAAATATCTCCCAGAACTTCATCTGGGATGTCTAAAATGGAAGTTCTGGCATTAGGAGCTGCAGCGGCCATGATGTTTCTGAAGAAGATCCGATGAATGATGATAGAAATGTGGAAGAATTTGAGAGTGAAGATGGATATGTAATCAAGTATATTTATAGCAGAAAAAAATTGATTCTGCCATGATTACAGGCGGTTGAAACGACGTGTGATGTTTAGTGCAACAGGAGAAGAAGAGTCTGAAAAAGGGTATTTTGGGTTTCGAGAAGTTTGAAAAATCTATCCGTTCCAACTTTACAAATTCTCGCTCTATTAATAACAAGGCGTGATTAAGAAAACTGTTTCTCGCTTTGTAATTCACAAGGCGAGAAAAAAAAATTCTTATATGCTAAGAGAGAAAATGGCCACGCTTTGTAATTTAACATAGCGTAGACACAAATTCTGAAAGTATATGAACAAAGCGAGATGAAAGATAAATTTGACTCAAAATAATGAGAAACTCAACCTTATCTTCACGCTTCATAATTAACAAAGCGTGAGAGATAAATCGATCAAAACTCTATTATCAATTACTTAATATTCAAAACCTGGTTGAAGACTTCCTTCCTATCCTGCTCCAATTCATCACAACTTCATTTCTAGAGATTCCTGAAAAACAAAAATAAAAAGAATTAAAAGAATAAATAGTCAAAGAAAGGAATACTATTCAGTTAACCTGGATAGTATCCTCCCCCTATAAATTTTTTTTTTTTTTTTCAGTGAGCAACACAAAAGTCTAAGGATTATCCAAATATTCAGTCTGGATATTCAAATCCTGTTGACCAATATATTCTTTAAGCCTGTGTCCATTTACAGTCTTTTCTCCTTCACTAAGCATGATTGTGACTGCCCCGTTGTCATGAACGGCTACAATGGGGAATGGACCTGTCCACCTTGATCTCAGTTTTCCTGGAAACAATTTCAAACGAGAATTATAAAGTAAAACCAATTGACCAACATAAAATTCCTTATGTTTAATTTTAGAATCATGAATTTTCTTGGTTCGGTCTTTATAAATCTTGCTGCTTTCATACGCTTCCAATCTCATCTCTTCCAGTTTTGATAGATCAAATTTTCTCTTTTCTTGTCCTGAATGGATATCCATGTTGAGCATCTTAATGGCCCAATAAGCTCTGTGTTCTAACTCAACTGGAAGATGACAAGCTTTACCAAAAACTAATCTGTAAGGAGACATTCCAATAGGAGTCTTGAAAGCAGTTCTGTATGCCCATAAAGCATCATCAAGTTTCTTGGACCAGTCTTTTCTTGTAATATTCACAGAAGCTTGCAAAATGTGTTTAATTTCTCTGTTGGATACCTCTACTTGACCACTTGTTTGAGGATGATAAGGTGATCCAACTTTATGATGTACTCCATACTGCTTGAGTAATTTCTCAAAAAGTTTATTCACAAAATGAGATCCTCCATCTGAAATTATTGCACGTGGAGCTCCAAACCTTGTAAAAATATTCTTTTGAAGAAACTTGGTTACTTGCTTAGCCTCATTATTAGGCAAGGCTACTGCTTCTACCCATTTTGAGACATAGTCCACAACTACTAAAATATAATGATTGCCATATGAAGGGGGAAAGGGTCCCATAAAATCAATTCCCCAGACATCAAATATCTCTACTTCCAAGATTCCTTTTTGTGGCATTTCTTCCCTCATTGAAACATTTCCCAATCCCTGGCACCTGTCACACATTTTAATAAACTTCTGACAATCCAAAAAGATAGTAGGCCAAAAGAATCCACAGTCTAAAACCTTGCTAGCAGTTCTTGCTGGGCCATGATGGCCTCCTAAAGGATTCTCATGACACTTCCTAACAATTTGAAGTCCTTCTTTTTCATGGACACAACGCCTGATAACTTGATCTGAGCAGAACTTGAATAAGAAAGGATCATCCCAATAGTACTTCTGAATTTCTCTGAAAAATCTAGATTTCTGATGTGAATCCTTAAATTTTGGAAGAATTTTACAAGCCAGGAAATTAGCAAAATCTGAAAACCAGGGACAATCAAATTGCTGCAACTGCAAAGCATACAACTGTTCATCTGGAAATTTATCATTCACAACTTCTTCCTTTTCTGCTCTTTCTTCCAACCTAGAAAGATGATCTGCTGCTCCATTATCTTTCCCTTTTCTGTCTTTGATAACAATATCAAACTCTTGTAGTAATAAAACCCATCTTATCAATCTTGGTTTAGCTTCTTGCTTTGAGAAAAGATACCTTAATGCAGAATGGTCTGTATAGACTATAGTCTGAGCTCCAATAAGATATTGCCTAAACTTATCAAAAGCAAAAACTACAGCATACATTTCTTTCTCTGTTGTGGTGTAATTGATCTGAGCATCATTAAGAGTGTGACTTGCATAGTAAATAACATAGTGTTTACCTTCTTTATGTTGCCCCAAGACTGCACCCACAGCATTATCACTGGCATCACACATAAGTTCAAATGGAATACTCCAGTCAGGAGATTGAACTATTGGTGCAGTGATAAGCTTATCCTTCAGAGTTTTAAAAGCATCCAAACAATCTTTATCAAAGCTGAATGGTACATCTTTATGTAAAAGATTACATAAGGGTCTTGCTATTCTGGAAAAATCCTTGATGAATCTTCTGTAAAAACCAGCATGTCCAAGAAAACTTCTCACTGCCTTAATTGACTTGGGAGGTGGTAAATTTGCTATAACAGAAACTTTGGCTTTATCAACTTCTATTCCTGCTCTGGATACCTTGTGTCCTAGTACAATGCCTTCTTGAACCATGAAATGACACTTTTCCCAATTTAAAACCAGGTTAGTGTCTTCACATCTCTGCAAAATTTTTGACAGATTTGTTAAGCAATCCTCAAAGTCATTGCCATAAACACTAAAGTCATCCATAAATACTTCAATGCATTTTTCAATGAAATCAGAAAAGATACTCATCATGCATCTTTGAAAAGTAGCAGGAGCATTACATAAACCAAATGGCATTCTTCTATAAGCAAATGTTCCATATGGACAAGTAAAAGTTGTTTTCTCATGGTCCTCACTAGCAATTACTATTTGATTATAACCTGAATATCCATCCAAGAAACTATAAAAAGGTTTACCTGAAAGTCTTTCTAACATTTGATCAATAAAAGGTAATGGAAAATGATCTTTCCTTGTGGCAGTATTCAACTTCCTATAATCAATGCAAACTCTCCAACCAGTTACTGGTCTTGTAGCCACCTCATCACCATGCTCATTTGTTACAATACAAATTCCTCCCTTTTTAGGTACTACTTGTGTTGGACTTACCCATTTGCTATCAGAAATAGGATAGATAATACCTGCATCCAGAAGCTTGATTACCTCCTTTCTGACAACTTCTTGCATTGGTGGATTTAATCTTCTCTGTGGTTGTCTGGATGGTTTGTACTCATCTTCCATCAAAATCCTGTGCATACAAATATGGGGACTAATGCCTTTAATATCGGCTATAGTCCAAGCAATTGCCTGAATATGACTCTTAAGTGTACGGACCAAAGCTTGTTCTTGTTTTTCACTCAATTTAGATGAAATTATTACCGGAAGTTTCTTTTGATCCGCCAAAAAGGCGTACTTTAGATGTTCTGGTAATATTTTAAGATCAAGCTCTGGTGGATTTTCTATTGATGGAATCAATCTACTTCTTGTTTGCAATCCCAATTTTAAATCAGGTTCTTCTTGCAAAGGATCTGATTTGTCAATGTCATCCTCAGATTGCTCTGAAGATGTCATATCCTCACTTTCTGATCCGTCTTCGATTTCACCAGTCTCAGGATCAGCGAATCTAACCGCGCACAAGTAAGCAAAAGTAGCATCTTCAGCATTTGTGAGTGGAGTGATATCGTTCTCAGTTACATCAGTAGAAAAGAGATTGAAAGTACCTAAGATATTTTCTACTTCTATGCTACTGAAATCAACTCCTAATTCATTTACATAGGAATCAAAAGCATTAGAAGGATATGCTGCCATCTTCATCATGTCAAAAGTGACTTCCTGATCATCCACATGTAATTTGACAATGTCGTTCTTTGCATCAATCATTGCTCCAGCAGTTACTAAGAAAGGTCTTCCCAGAATAATGGGGATTCGAACATGCTCATCAATATCAAGGATGACAAAATCAGCAGGAAAACATAGACCTCCTCTTTTCACCAGAACATCTTCAATTATTCCCTCTGGTCTAGTGCTTGATTGATCAGCAAAGAAAAGTGTCATATTTGCTGGCTTCATCTTTCCTAATTCCATCCTTCTGGCCATAGCGAGAGGCATCACATTTATGCTGCTTCCCAGATCACATAATCCTTGCCCAGCTTCCTTATGATTTATAATGAGGGGTAGAGTAAAACTCCCTGGGTCTTCAAGCTTTGGTGGGATCCTTTGTTGCAAAACCAAGCTGCAACTCTGGTTCATAATCACCATTTGTTGCTCTCCTGCGCTTCGCTTCCCTGAAATCAATTCTTTCAGAAACTTAGCGTAAGTGGGCATTTCAGCAATTAATTCAACCAAAGGGATTGAGATTTCAATTGCCTTAATCTTTTCAAGAAATTTCTTAAATTTAACTTCTTGAAGATCATTTTTGAGTCTTCCAGGATAAGGTACCCTGGGCATATGTTCATCCAGTAAATCCTTTTTGTTACCTGTAGAGTTAGGAATAGTATTACCTCCCTCTTTTTCCTTTGGAGAAGAGTGTTCAAAAACATTCTTTTCCAATCCCTTATCTTCAAAGATTTGTCCTTCTCCAAATTGATCATCTTCTTCTACTGTTTGAACATCTTTGAACTTCTTTTGCTGTAGCAACCTTTCCCTTTTCTTCTCAAACTCAGGATCAAAGATTTCTCTTCCTCCTCTTAATGTAACTGCCTTACATTGTGGATTGGTCTCAGATGAACTCGGTAATTTCCCTTTTTCCCTTTGCTGTAGTAACTTTGCCATCTCTGTCACTGAATTCTCAACATTTTTGATTGAAGCCTGCAGTTGGTTGTTTGTCTCAGTTTGCTTAACAATGAATTCCTTCAGAGCATTCTCAATTTTTATTGAATGAGTGTTATCTTGAGCAGCAGGGTAAGGAACGGTTTGAAGTGGAAAATTTGCTGGTGAAGCAAACTGTATGAATGGCCTGTTCTGCTGATTTATTTGTTGAGGAGGTCTCTGAGGATACAATTGCTGCTGAGGATAAAATGGTTGCTGAGGACGAAATTGTTGCTGCTGATTCTGTTGAGGAGGATTCAGTAGATGTGCATTCTGTGCATTTTGAGTGTTACCATAACTCAGGTTAGGGTGTTTGTTCTGAAACCCAGTGTAATTACAACTCTCAGCCTGACCAGGTGCTTCCTGAAGCTGTGGGCATTGATCATTGTGGTGAGGTCCGGAACAAATTCCACAGTGATAAACTTGTTCCACGGTAGTAGTAGGTTGAAGTATCATCATTGGTTGTTGCTGTTGTTGATGCATTTGCTGGCTTGCCTTCTGAGCTAACTGTAGTTCTGCAATCTGTTTAGTGAGTGCTGCAAATTTCTCCTCATTTTTATCTGTATGGATAACAAGACTCTTTCTTGTAGGTGATGGAGGATCATCTTCTTGAAGAACTACTCTGCTAGCAGTCATGGTGTCTATAGTCGACCAGGCCTTGTCAATTGCCATCTGAAGTATTTGTTCTCCTCCAGTAGCATTAATCATCATTTGCCAGGTAGGAGTAAGTCCTGTAAAGAAAATCTTCAACAGCCTTCTCTCAGTGATACCATGCTGCGGGCATCTTTTAAGCATATCGAAAAATCTATCACGAGCATCTTTCAGTGATTCTCCCTTTCTCATCTTAAAACTGGAGATCTTGTCCACCCATTCATCAACTTTACTTTCAGGAAAGTATTTAAGAAGAAAATTCTTAACTAACTCTGCCCAGGTAGCTTTCTGTTGAGCATTCAATGAATCATACCATTCTTTTGCAGATCCATCTAATGAAAATGGAAACATTGCCAATTGAATGTCCTCCCTTGAAGCTCTTCCCTTTTTAACTGTTTTGCTTAATTCAACAAATTTCTTAAGATGCAGATGTGGATCTTCAGCACTTAATCCATAAAAAGCTCTAGATGATGCCAAATTTAATATACCAGGCGGTATATCAACTTCTTCATCAGTTCCTGCCAAATACTGATCAACATTTGGCTGCCAAGGTTGATACTGTTCTTCTCTAGGATCTGGAGCAGGGTTGACAAAGTTAGGAGGAAAATAGTGCTGATGAACAAATTGTGGTGCTGCATTCCTTTGAAACTGTCCTCTTGGTCGTACATCATTCTGATTTCCAGGCTGTCCGTTTGGTAAGTTTCCAGGTCCGTCATTTTGTCCATTATTGGCCATCTCAGTTACTGCTGAAAGTGTTCCTTCAACAAGTTCCTTCTGCCTCCTTCTTGCGTTTGTTCTGATTAGCCTAGCTGTTCTTTCAAGTTCACAATTGAAAGGAAGAAGGGGTTGTCTTGAGGATCTAGTTATTCTTTCGGTCATAAACTGTTGAGATTTCTGATATAGACAAAATGAAAGAATCAAAAGGATTATAAACTAATGAGTTAATAATTAAAAATGAACCAAAGAATAAATGCAATTCTAAAATTCATAACGCTACACCCTCCCCGGCAACGGCGCCATGAAGCTTTTTGGGGAAATCCCGAGTTATCCTCATCTATACATGCTTAGATGCACCAAACTCTCACTATCTCTAAAATACAACGCTTAATAAGATAGTTCAAGAATTTGGCCAATTTCCCCTACCGAAAGCGCACGGTATCTAGCTGCAATATTTATTTTATTGTCGGGATCGTTCATTTCGAGAGTTACACGATAGAAGTGTTTTGATAGAATCATAAATCTCAGAATTAAACATTCCTCTTTCTGGTTCATATATGATGTGTTGATGATTAAACTCAACTAAAGTAAAAGTAAATGCACAAAAACATCAAAGAATTGATAACAGACTGAATTTAAAGCGGATGCATGCAGATGGTATTATGATTCATGATTTAATAATAGTGCGAACCAAAAGACAAACAAATGAAATACAAATATGGCAGAATCATTACACTTCAATGGTTTAATTAAGAATGAGAGCTCATTGAGATAAAACCAATCTTCTATACAGATTAATCAAATTCTTCATGTCCTCAATCACTTTCCCAAGACGAGTACTTGTGATCTGGTGTCATGACATTTTAGCTTTGAAATCATTAGTTACCCTTATCTCAGAATGATCGGTCAGACTCATCCTGAAATAACAGCTCCTAGAGTTATCACTTAATCTGTCTCTTTCGGATTCAAATTAAGCCTTTGAAAACTCAAGGTCACATCCAACTCATCCTTACTTATCTGAACTTGAAGTTGTCCTCTATATTACTATGAGATTAGTAGCAATTGCATAACCTATATTGGATGTCCTCTATAAGAAATGAAAGAAAAGCATGTATTTAAATCTATCATCCAATGGTTCAATACAACATCACTCCTCAGAGTAATTCCCTCAAGTATTTGTAAGAAATAATAGTTCTGTAAGCTTATCAGGATGAAATTACTAATTAATTTCCCTGACTTATCTGAACTACTCAGAATTGTAAAGATGAATTAGCATGAATAATCTCTGTAAACAACCCTAGATACTAACAATTTGACTCAGGACTAATGAGATTCCGCAGAAACTCATTCTCCTACTCATAGCATGTGATAATGAATCATAAAGCTATGACCCCTGGAAATTGATTCTACCAAATCCTCATTAGTTAATGGGACAAAAGAGGAATAGAAAGGAAGGACCCGGGGCCAGAGCAAGTTGGGTTGGGGTAGAGAGCCGTAAGCGCGGTGGGGGGTGACAGAGAAGGTGCTCGTACGGTTCATAGAAGGATATGATAAACTACTTTATTGTTGGGAACTTTGACTCCTCTATATTCGAAATATGCCTCTCTAGGAGCATTACGATCTGCAGCAGCTTGGATTATCGTAGAATAAGAGGGGCCGTCTTAGGAAATGACAACTAATAACAACAAAGCTTTAAAGAAAGATGAAGAAGCCGCTTTTTCTCATCGGTACTGAATGTTCAACTGAAGAACAAGTTTGTTCTTAATCATCCTGAGTAAATGATGATTTGAAAAGTCTTATATCATTATTCCTCTCAATGGCTGGTGCAAAACATCAATGAGAATTACAAATATGTATATGAATTTGACAGATAAGAAGTAATAATGCTCGGCATATTCTGGAAAATATCCCAAAATATCATACATATAGGTAGTAATATATGTATAAAGAAACGTAGAGGGTTCTGAGTCCTCTTTAATCAAAATGCTAGGGTGCTCTAAAATATAAGCAAGAGCTAGACAGAATTAGGAAATAACTTCCTAAGAAAAAGATTTGAGAAATAAATCTGCAAAATATATGTCCAGGACAGCTCGCAGTAACTATCCCAGGGTTTAAACTATGAACATTCTCATTTTCCGCACGCTATATCTGAACAGCGTGGAGGGAGCTATTGTTCAAAGAATGTTCCTCAGATTTGGCTTATACAGAAAATTAAGTCCCTCGCATTGATATCTGAGAAAGAATGCAGCGAGGCTACTTAATTCCCATTTATAGATTAGGTGATATATACTTATAAGGAATATTTAGTTGACTTTCCCAAAAAAATAGGAATCAACTTTATTGTCATATCAGTTTTACTTCCTCGCTATGTCTGGAAAACATAGCGAGAATACTAACATAACTGGTTTTTGAATAAGGTTTTGGAGAATCTCCTCGCATCATTCTACTAAGAATGTAGCGAGGACATTATCCTATAAAGAAGTAGGATTACAATTGTCAACACTCCTCCTAACTTTATTTCTTAAGGGATAAAGCGAGGAGAAGATTCTGAACCTCTTGAGAAGTCAAATAGTATGTAAATTGAACTCTTAAAGATTATCACACTATGATAAACACTGTGTGGGTCCCTAAGAATTTAATTCAATGATCAAAAACTGTCTTTAAGGAATTGCATTGAGAATTACAAATGAAGTATAACAACAGCCAGCTTCATTTGAAATTAATAACTCTGCCTTGAATAAAACCTAACTCGATCATAACATTCCGAATTATTAAGAAATTTAAGATTAATCAATCAAAGAACTGTGAGATGCTCACAGATTCAATTCTTAATGATCTATTTGAACACTTTGATTTAATCTCCAAATTCAGAAAGCTAACTTGAGGATTATTCTATCTTAGCAGAATGAACGAATTATGAATTCCAACTGTAATCATTCAAGATAACAACTCCAAAACACCAGATCAACAAGAGATTCAGTAATAAATCCTCTTCCATATATCATGATTGCACGAAAATTGAAAACAAGTACACCTGATCGTCTGATTCGCATCAGAATATTGCGTATTAGAACGGAGGAGTCGAAAGAAATAATGGATAAACGTCGACATCGGATGAACAGAAGCATTCCGATAGCAAATCTTCCTTTCCAGAGTACTTCGAACTAATCTACCGACTGAAATCGAAATCAAAATGCAGAATTGAAAATACAAATCTGAAGAACAAGAATTAGTGCAAACTAGTAATCCTAACTACCTACCTAAGAAAAACTCTAAAGACTGAACGGGAGAGTAAACTGAGCTAAACTCTGCGTCCTTCCAGTTGTTCTTGGCTGATCTCCCAGAGGACTTATTTATAGATGCATGTGAATAACTTCCGTCCTCCTGGAAAATAACCGCTCACAGCAGAGTAACTCTCCTCACGCTCCGTCCCTGTTCCTTCAAAGCGTGAGTTGCAATGAAATTATCTATTTCATCAAAGCGAGGAAACCTTTCCTTCTTCAAATGACCTTCTCTCGCCTTGACTCTTGTGACTTCTTGGGCTTGCATGGCTTTTCTCTCATGCGATGTTGATTCAAGACATTGCGTAGCCTTCAACTGTATGTGTTCACTTGAGCTTTACGCTGATTCTTCCTTGAGATTCCCGCAACATTCCTATTCTTCCCTCGCGACATCTACTGCGAGCTTACACTTGTATCCTGCTTAACAAACAAAGCAAGGATTACTGCACTAAAAACATGGCGAGGATTTCTTATGGAAAAATCTACAACTTTCAAGCTATTTTATGCAATTTTCCATATATTTCCTAAATCTCATACTTTCCAAAATCTTTCATATCTTCTTCCATGTCTTAACCAAAAATGTAGGAAAAATACGATCAAATGCTATTTCCAAGACACAAAATTGGACGAAAATGATAGTCACAAATGACTGTCATCAATAACCCGAGTCCAAATGTAAATTTAGATCCGAATAAAATGACGATAAGAAATAGGAGCCCGAAGATAGCCCGAAAATCGGAATCCGAGAACATAGAGGGATAGAAGTCCGAAAGAGAGGAGGAAAGGCTTGACGGATCGCACGACCCGCCCGGACCGAAGTCCAGGCTTTGTTCGCACGGTGTCCGCGCGGGGTTTCCACTAACCCCACGCCAACCTCGCGCCAGATCAGACAGCAGCGACGTTCCGCGATTCACTCGCCCGAATTCGGATTTTCCGACTTCGGTTGCTTTCCTTTCGGCTCAAGACACTTAGGGGCAGCCTTTGGACGTCCCCTAGGTCTTGCACATCTATAAATAACCATCTAAATCAATCCCAAACACTTTTCAAACCCTACGAAATCTCCCTACAAATCAAACCCAAATCCCGGAGTCGTCGGAGGCATGAAGGCAAGAGAGGAGACTGAGTTGGACGAGAATCCATAGACTCCCGTCGTCGTGGTAAGATCCGAACCAATTCTTTCCATTCAAGATTCGAAAATGAATCCTAATTAAACCTCTTTTCTATTCTAAACCCCGATCCGGACGCGTTGAGGAAAAACGAAGGATCTCGGAGGGAGAACGAAGGACGTGGAAGCCACGCCTACGAATCGACGAGCCGGATAATCCAATTTTAGGTAAGTTAATGCTTACATGGTTTCGGGAGGATTTAAAATACACGTAATCTAAAGATCTAACCAAGAACGTAAAATCTGTCAACACGATAACCCTACGGCACAATGTTTGTGCATGAATTTTTAGAACCCTTAAAAGTGATCAAACCAGAAAACTTAAAGCACAAAAATCGTTTCTAAGACTTAAATCTACCACCTGTAAAAGTTTCGTAATTTTTTGTTATGTTTTGATATCTAAAATCGACCCCGAACTGAACTGTTGTAAATTTGAATGTTGAAATCTTGACAGAACTTAGGTCCGAACTTGTAGACATTTTGACGATAGATCTATGCCGATTCAGGACTTGAGTTGAACACAAAATTTGTAGATGTACCTGTTTTGAATCTCCTGTAAAAATTTCAGAATTTTAGGTTAAGAATTGATACCCGAAAATCGATCTAGACGAACCTGCCTTTAGTCCGGATCTTGAAACAGGGGCAGATTTATATTCCTGAATTGTTGATGATTTTGACAATGGATTTAGGTCGAATTAGGTTTAGTGATAAACATAGAAATTGTAGATCTATAAGTCTTGAATACCAATGTAAAATATTAGAATTTTTTGTCGAGAATTGAACCCCGGAATTCGAATCTAACAAATCTGCATTTCCTTCGAACTTCGAAAGGATGACAACATTGGTTTCTGAAATTAATCCGATTTTTCATAAGGGTTCCGATTGGAATTAGACCTTGAGTTCTAAACAAAAGTTTTAGATAATTGTGTTAGGATTGAGCCTGTAAAATTTCATTAATTTTGATGCTCGTTTGGTATGGTAAAAGTCAAATCTTTGGAAACTGCCACGTCTGAATCCGGGCAGAATAAGGTGTCTGCACAAAATTTCATTTTTGACTTATTTCCGTAGCCCGAATTCAAAAAGTTAAAACACGAAACTTGTCTATTCTTAATATTTAATATTTAGCATGGCTCGAAAAATGCAGTACAGAGACAAAATCCTTTTTAACATCAATTGTATTTCTATTCTTAATATTTAATACTCCATCCGTCCCATTTAACTTGTCTTGTTTCATTTCTGCACACAATCCAATGCACATTCTTAATTGTTAATATCTCAAAATGTGTACAACAAAAAATTATATAAAATATATATTCTAAAACTACATGATTCCACGATTCTAACAAGACCCAACTCGACTATTTTTTTCAACTATATACTTGCAATAACGTTGAGTCAAAGTGAAATAATGAACAGTGCTAAAAAGTCAAACAAGACAAGTATAGTGGGACGGAGGGAGTATCTAATTCTCAACTGCTTTAAATTGCATATGGAAGGCCATATAGTACACCCTTGACATCAAGTTCATGATGCTTGACGTTCATAAGGAAAGTAAACTAAGATGATTTAAGAAATTCAAATATACCAGCTCAATTACTACTCCCTCCGTTTTGAAATAGATGTAACATTTGCATAGTTGTTACTATTTATTAAGTAACTTTGATTCAGATTTTTAACATAGTATAAGATAAAACATAATAAAGTGGGATCTTGTTACATTCGTCTAATCGCGTAGTTTTAGAATATAAAATTTTTATAATTTTTTTACTTTTGTTTGCGATATTAAGCGTTAAAATTGTGTATTGGATAACGTGAAACATGGAGATGTTGCAATCTTTAAAAAATGGAGGGAATATTTAGCATGGCTCGAAAAATGCAGTACATAGAAACAAAATTCTTTTTAACCTCAATCGTATTTCTAATTCAAGCATCATCTTTGCTGGTATGTTTGCATTAGGTGAGCAATTGCCTTCGGATCATGTGGCACAATAACTTTGCTTTTGCATACTCATGGCCATAGGGTGTTTGTAAAAATACATCTTTGCATTTCCCTGGTTTATCAAATGTTGTGTTGCTCGGACTCTTCTAAAAGGGTGGAGTACCCTTGTCCTGCAGACACGACACTGACGCTGGTACTTTTTGTTAGGAAAATAGGGTCAGAACTTCGAAAATGGGCAGCGGATTTTATGTTCGAATCTGAGGATCGTTATTGCAACGATTTCCTTAAAACAGTATTGCCCGCGTATCGGTGCAACTGTTTCCCAGGATACAACAGAATCTCGTCGGCGAACTAGAACTATTTTATGAATGCTTTGAGTGTTGGAGAATGTTTCGAATAATTTGAATGAAGCCTAGCATGCATATTTATAGATGGCTAAGAGTTGTGTTGTTTCAATGAAACGACACAACCATTCATTTGAATACGCAACCATTCGTTTGAATAAGCTGCCATTCGTTTGAATACGCATCTATTCGTTTGAATACGCAGCCATTCATTTGAATAAGCAACCATTCATTTGAATACGCATCTATTCGTTTGAATTCGAAACTCTCTGCCAAAGGTTGCAACTTTCCGTTTGAATGTTGCTGCTTCCATTCAAATTCGATAGAGAAGAAATAAATAAAATAATAATTAAAGCCCTAAGAAGCAAAACCGGGTTATTCAGGTCCGTGATGCCTCAAGGAGAATTTTATTCTTCTCTAACTAATGTGGGATTAACTCCCATTCACACCTTTAAAAAGCCATTTATTTCCAACAATCCCCCACATGAATGGGATATAGTCTTAAGCATTCGTTACATGATCTCTGCATAGATAAGGTAGGTGTCCCTTTGAACTTTATCCTTGTTTTAATTGTTTCGTCTTACTGGTTGTCCAGTAGACACGATGTCTTTGAACTGTCCTGCCGTTTGTGTAAGATTCCCACAAATAAAACGCATAGACCATTTCTATATTAGTTCCGTTCTCATTGTTTTGTCCATTTTGGCCGTGGACACGCCTGGTTCTGCAAGAGTTTAGGAGAACTAAGCCTTCCGGTTCTCCATTGAAGCGGCCCCACTTTACTCTCACATAGGTGATTATTTAAGTTTCGGAGTATTACACCTACTCAGTTAAATATCATTAAAGCATTATTTGCTATCCTTGATCGTCATGTCACTGTTTCGCGACAGGAATGAGTAAAGGGATTGCCCCCCCAGTGACTCTGTTTAGTCTCACGGTTAGGTTGTCCCTTTGAACCTAGATCTTAGGATCTCTAGACAACTAGGTTGTCCCTTTTGTCAAATTTTCAACCGATTCTCTATTTAAACCTTTGGTTAACGGATCCGCTAGATTATCTTTTGACTTCACATAGTCAATTGAGATAATTCCGGTTGAAAGCAATTGTCTAATGATATTATGTCGACGACGAATGTGCCTCGACTTACCATTGTACATAGTACTCTGTGCTCTTCCTATCGCGGATTGACTATCACAATGTATGCTGATAGGTGGCACAGGTTTTTCCCATTTTGGAATATCCTCTAAAAATTTTCTTAGCCATTCGGCCTCTTCGGCACATTTGTCTAACGCAAAGAATTCGGATTCCATGGTAGACCTGGCTATAACAGTTTGCCTTGAGGATTTTCAAGACACAGCGCCTCCGGCTAACATGAAAATATAGCCACTTGTACTCTTTGTGTCTTTCGTATCGGATATCCAATTTGCATCCGTGTATCCTTCTAACACGGACGGATATCTCGTATAATGTAGACCAAAGTTCCGAGTATGCCTTAGATACCTAAGTAATCTAATTATCGCTGTCCAATGCTCGCGACTTGGATTACTCGTATATGAACTTAATTTACTTACAGCGTAAGCGATATCTGGTCTCGTACAGCTCATTAGACACATTAGGCTTCCAATAATCCGTGAGTACTCTAACTGAGAAATACCTTCTCCACGGTTTTTGGACAGATGAACACTATTATCTAATGGCGTTCTGGCGATGCCTTTGTCATTATTGCTGAATTTATCAAGTATTTTGTCTATATAATGAGCTTGACTCAATATTAGACCATCAGGTGTTCTTATGATCTTAATTCCTAGGATAACATCAGCAATGCCCAAATCTTTAATGTCAAATTTAGAATTTAACATGTTCTTTGTAGACTTAATCAATTTTTCACTGTTGCCAATAATGATTATGTCGTCTACATATAAACATAGGATGACATAGTCATCTCCCAGTTCTTTAACGTAAATACACTTATCGCATTCATTAATTTTAAAACCACTAGTAGTCATTGCTTGATCAAACTTCTCATGCCATTTCTTTGGAGCTTGTTTCAAGCCGTATAATGATTTTACTAGTTTACAAACTTTCTTTCCGTTTGATGGTGATTGGAATTCCTCGGGTTGTTCCATATAGATTTCTTCATCTAAATCACCATTTAGGAAAGCTGTTTTTACATCCATTTGATGTACTTCTAAATTCTTTAAGGCCGCAATAGCAAGTATCACCCTTATAGAATTTATACGTGAGACCGGTGAATATGTATCAAAATAATCAATACCTTCTTTTTGATTATATCCTTTAATCACGAGTCTTGCTTTGTATTTATCGATTGATCCATCCGGTTTCATTTTCCGTTTGAAGACCCATTTGGATCATAAACACTTGTTCCTTGGAGGGAGATCCACTAATTCCCACGTATGATTTTGTAAGATAGAATCGAGTTCACTGTTGATGGCTTCTTTCCAGAGAGACCCATCAGGTGAACTCATTACCTCGGCGTATGTAAGTGGTTCTTTTTCGACCAAATATGACACAAAATCCCCACCAAATGATTTTTCGATTCTAGCTCTCTTGCTTCGTCTTAATTCTGTAGTCTGGTCTTGAGATTCTTCGTTTGGTCGTTTTAACGAAGAATCACGTTCATTACTAGACTTACACGGAAATGTCGTTTCGAAGAACGATGCATTCCTTGATTCCATGACAGAATTCTTGTGTATATCCGGTATTTTCGAATCATACACAAGGAAGCGATACGCACTACTATTGTGTGCATAGCCAATAAAAATACAGTCCACTGTTTTAGGACCAATTTTTATGATTTTTGGTGCAGGAACTGCTACCTTTGCGAGACACCCCCACACTCTTAAGTATTTATAGGATGGCCTCTTTCCTTTCCATAATTCATATGGAGTCTTGTCTTCAGTTTTTCGAGGAATTCTATTTAATAAATAGTTTCCTGACAAGATAGCTTCTCCCCACATATTGGGAGGTAGTCCCGAACTTAGTAACATTGCATTCATAATTTCTTTTAGTGTTCTATTTTTCCGTTCGGCTACTCCATTGGATTGAGGTGAATAGGGTGCAGTCACTTCATGAATGATTCCATGTTGTGCGCAAAAGTTACCAATCGGTACTTGATATTCACCACCTCTATCACTTCTTAATCTTTTTATTCTTTTACCGAGTTGATTTTCAACTTCATTTTTGTAAAGAATAAATTTTTCAAGAGCTTCATCTTTGCTCTTTAGCAAAAATACATAACAATATTTTGTGCTATCGTCAATAAAAGTAATAAAATATTTATTACCCCCTCGTGTTTGAACATTTTTCAAATCACAAACGTCGGTATGGATTAGTTCAAGCGGTTCGGTGTTTCGTTGCACTGATTGAAATGATGTTCTTGTTAATTTTGCCTCAACGCAAATTTCACATTTGTGTTTAGAGTCGATTTGGAATGTTGAGATATGATTCAAGTTAATTAATCGACGTATCGAATCAAAATTAACGTGACCCAATCTACCATGCCATACATTTGAAGACTCAAGCAAGTAAGCAGAAGAAATATTTTTATTGTCAACAATAGGCATTACATTTAATTTGAACAACCCTTCGGTTGTTCCATATCCTTTCCCAACAAACACTCCAGACTTTGACAAAATAACCTTGTCGGACTCATACGCGGCCCTAAAGCCACCTTTGTTCAGCATGTATCCGGACACAAGGTTCTTGCGAACTTCTGGCACATACAGGACATCCTTTAGCGTTAGAACCTTTGCGGAAGTCATCTTCAGCTTTATGCTTCCTGCCACTACCGAGGTTGCTGTATAGACCTTTTCTCCTTGAACAGGTTCAAAGGTCGAAAAGTGGCTTCTTTGGCTACATATATGCCTAGTGGCCCCGGAATCAATATACCATTCCTTCGGATTGGATTTAATCGTATTTACCTCGGACACGATGGCAACGAGGTTCATGTCCTCTAATTCATTTGTGACAGCCGTCACCATGTTGGCCTCGGTTTGCTTCTTGGGCAGACGACACTCAGCAGATCGATGGCCTTGTTTTCCACAGTTGAAGCACTTCCCTTGGAATTTCTTCTTTGTTACACCACCGGTAGCTTCGAGTTTTCCTTTATTTTTATTTTTTCCTTTGGAGCCTTTTCCATGTTCAATTGTATTGATCTTTGCCTCAGCATTTGTCACAATTGGTTCGGATTTTCTGTTATCTTCTTCGATGCGAAGTCTAACAATCAGATCTTCCAAAGACATCTGCTTTCGTTTGTGCTTGAGATAGTTTTCGAAATCCTTCCAAGCCGGAGGCAACTTCTCGATGATGGCAGCCACTTGAAAAGTTTCGCCTATAGCCATGCCCTCAGCAAGGATTTCGTGAATTATGATTTGTATCTCTTGCACTTGGCTTATGACTGTTTTGGAATCGACCATTTTATAGTCGAGGAATCGTCCGACCACAAATTTCTTTGAGCCGGCATCCTCTGACTTGTATTTTCGATCGAGTGATTCCCACAATTCTTTTGCGGTCTTATATTCACAATAGACATTATATAATGAATCGTGAACACAATTCAGAGTATAATTTCGACACAGAAAATCACAATGGTTCCAAGCCTCAACAGCATGTAGAGTTTGAGAATCAGTGTTACCTTCAGGGATTTTCGGAGCTTCCTCCTTTAAGTATCTCGCCAGGTTGAGCGTGGCCAAGTAGAACAACATCTTTTGTTGCCATCATTTGAAGGTTGCCGCTGCTCCATTGAACTTTTCGGGCTTGTCGACATGGCTGGTCGGGAAAGTTTGAGCAGCAACATTGGTCGTTCGTGGCCCCTGGTTGTTGGCAGCAGTTGCATCGTCGGTGGAGGTTGAAGCCATAGCGCAAGTTCGAAGTACAATACTGTTTTAAGATTGTTAGGAAAATAAGGTCAGAACTTCGAAAATGCGCAGCGGGTTTTATGTTCGAATCTGAGGATTGTTATTGCAACGATTTCCTTAAAACAGTATTGCCCGCGTATCGGTGCAACTGTTTCCCAGGATACAACAGAATCTCGTTGGCGAACTAGAACTATTTTATGAATGCTTTGAGTGTTGGAGAATGTTTCGAATAATTGGAATGAAGCCTAGCATGCATATTTATAGATGGCTAAGAGTTGTGTTGTTTCAATGAAACGACACAACCATTCATTTTAATACGCAACCATTCGTTTGAATAAGTTGCCATTCGTTTGAATACGCATCTATTCGTTTGAATACGCAGCCATTCGTTTGAATAAGCAACCATTCGTTTGAATACGCATCTATTCGTTTGAATTCGAAACTCTCTGCCAAAGGTTGCAACTTTCCGTTTGAATGCTGCTGCTTCCATTCAAATTCGAAAGAGAAGAAATAAATAAAATAATAATTAAAGCCCTAAGAAGCAAAACCGGGTTGATCAGGTCCGTGATGCCTCAAGGAGAATTTTATTCTTCTCTAACTAATGTGGGATTAACTCTCATTCACACCTTTAAAAAGCCATTTATTTCCAACACTTTTGTGGGACACGGCACAATCAAATTGTCCTTTTGGAGCACAATCCAAAATGGTAAGTGTCCACCACATATCTCCGCACCAGTGTCGGACACCCGTACCCAAGTCCGAGCAATATATATCAAATGTGCATTGATGGAACTATACAATACAAGACAATAATAGTGTGTCGATTTAATTTTGCAGATCTAAATTGGCCCCCAAACGAAACCGTATTACAGTCGTTCTCTTGGGTAGGTGCGTTGTCTTAATTTTGCTTTTCAACATGTGGTTATATTTTCTCTCAAATTATACAAAGCTTTGCCTTTCTCTGCCCAGGTAAGATTTGTGTGGGGTTTTTTCTCTTTCTCTTATTATTTTTTCCTTTCTTATTCTTATCTTTCTGGATGAATTATGTTCTTATTGTGTATATGGTTTCTCATCCTCTGCTTATGCTCATTCTCTGCCCAGGTAAGATCAGTGTGTTTTGGTTTTGAATGAAGCACAAAAGCTTATCATTTTCCATTTCAAATAGTCATGCGTGTAAATAAATCATAATCGTTTTCTGGATTTTCTTGATTTTTGAGTGTCATCCATTTTGATTAGTTTTGTGGTTTTTTTTTCAGTGATCTGGATTTTAGTTTGTCTTTATAGCCTTTGCTGTTTTCAGGTATTGCCATGCCATGTTTCTTGGTAATTACTGAATAACCATGTATTTACAAATTGCCATGTATTCACGTTCATATGGGATGTGTGTAGGATTTTCATTTTTTATTCAATTGCTTTAATAATTACTGAATTAAATGTCTTTCCTTTGTTCAATTGCGGCCATTTCCTCGGCTTTGATAATCTGGGTCTTATATTTATCTGGCTATGCCTTTTTTGATATCCAGCAACAGCATTTTATATTCAATTCACATGCCCCACTGGTTGAAGAAGCTACAAAAGCTTTTCAAGAAAAAAAAAAAAAAAAAAAATTGAGTCAAAGTTAAACAGTGAATAGTGTCAAAAATCAAATGTGACAATTACAGCGATACGAAGGAAGTATATGTGTATATAATTATTTTTTTGTAACTATTATAAATATTGATAGAAATATTCATTAGAAAATGAGCCTACCACTACATTATTTGCGTTACTATGGAGTACTTTTTTATTCTATAGATAAACACCAAAAAGATGAACATAGAGAATAGGAAAATAAACTAATTTACTCCCATAAGTTTTTTCACTTTCCAAAACAGTCCTATAAATATTAAATTAGACGAATCCGTCCCATAACTACCCTAATCATACCGAACCCATCCATGAACCGGTTTTTTCGCTAATCATCGCCGAACTCTAATGGAGGGATGGGTTCGGCGATAGTTAAGGGACGGGTTCGGCGATGATTAGCTAAAAAACCGAGCTCATGGACGGATTCGGCTCTGATTAGGGTAATTATGGGATGGATTTGTCTAATCCAATATTTGTGGGACTGTTTGAAATTTTTTTCAAATTAAAGGACGATATGGGTTTTTTTTTCATATAGAATATACGCATTAGCTAACAGATTTTTTCCCTTGCCTCATACAATCTTTTGAGTTTCTATAGATAAACACCAAAAAACTGTTCTCAAATCCCGATCACTTATCCCCAATGTCACTGAGTGACTCTTCAAGAGCTTTTTTGCTTTTCTGCTCTTTGGCCATTTTATTCTAGTACCAAAGAAGTAGTTGATTTTCTTCACTCATTTGTTTTCATTGGCAAACTATTAATACTCATATGGACCAATACATACCTGGCATTGGTAGCTGAAATGTTCCCAATTCTTTTTTTTCTGCCATGTATCCATGTAACTGACAATTTTCTCCAACATCTAACGGGACCCTATTTGATCCAATGATTGCTTGTCCCTCCCTATATCCTCAAAATGCTTGCTCAGGCATTTAGCCTCTACGTAAACTACGGGTTGAGGCTTTTAGTCTGTCCCTCTTCATTATTCTTGTGTATATAATGATGTATATATGTTAGAGTAGACACGAGATTGTTGCAACTGAATAGTTTGATGTACTAATTAAATAGTTGAATTCTGAACTTCTACTGTTGTATTTGGGGATTATCTCAAGATACTGTCAGGTAGGATATTGTACAGTTATGCCTATGTAATTATTTAGTGTTAAGGAGTTTACTAGATGTAACCAGTATTTAAAAAGGCGTTGGCTGAGGCGGCAGTTTTTCGTACGAGAGGCGGCACCTCTGGTACATGGACAAAAACACATGCCTCGCCCATGGTCAGGCGGCTGAGGAGGGCAAGGCGCTTGAGGCGAGTTGAGGCGTGCACGCTTCTGCCAGAAGAATAAGAAGAACACGATTTCATTGTTGAAATTTTGGAGCAATCGAGTTCTCTGGAGCAAACCCACCTGAAGCAGCGTCTGGAATGTCTTCTCTCCAGAAGAAGAAGAAGAAGAAGAGTATGCTAATTTAACATGGAATCTGGTCCCAAGGAAATTGGGATTCCCAAAGTACTCCCCCGTTCCATTAAAAGTGTCCCAAAACTTTTGGATACGGTATTTAATATAAGGATAGATTAGTATTAAAGTGGGGGTAAATTAGAAATATATGTGATGTGATTGTAATGAGTTTGAAATTTTAATTAAATAATTTATATGTGATGTGATAGTTGTGTGTTTGAAATTTTTTAATAAATTTATTTATGGAAAAAAGGACAAATATGTCCTTTTTCTTTTTCAAAAATTCAAATCAGTCTTTTTTCTATTTTATTACCAAAACAGTCCTCTACAAATGTTAATTATGTTCAAATCAGTCCATTGTTCATTAATTATGCTCTAATTACTGACGTGGCAATAAACCTGACACGTGGGCATAATATTAGTCATTTTTCTTTTATCTTTTGCCAATTCAGTCATAAACTTTTGTTTTGTTTTATTTAGTCCTCTACCCAAATCAGTCATTTTCATATTATTATGTCTCCAACCTTTCAAATTATTTCATTTCAGGCACAAAACCTTAAATTTTTTATTACTACTAATCCATTTATCAAATAAATGCCAACATATTTCCGTAAATAAATTAAACACCAAACCTCATACATTAGGTTTGACTGCCTTGTTACCGGGTTTTCCAAGATCCAGAATTTTACGGACTCTCTCTAAGCATCCGATCGTAACCGATGGTTCATTGGTTCTAGTTTCCTTCAACAACAATTAACACAATCATACTTTGTTTCCTACCTTAAAACGTAGTAAATGATTTAATTATAATTTTTGTGTAAATGATTTAATTTTACTTTTTGGAAGGTTATGAATGTAGGAAGCATGGACAATAAAACTCAATGCATGAGGTTTGGTGTTTAATTTTATTAACGTAAGTATGTTGGACATTTATTTGATAAATAGATTAGTAATAATAAAAAATTTAAGGTTCTGGGCCTGGAATAAAATAATTTGAAAGGATGGAGGCTAAATAATATAAAAATGACTGATCTGGGTAGATGACTAAATTGAACAAAATTAAAATTTAGGACTAAATTGACAAAAAATAAAAGAAAAAGGACTAATATTATGTTCACGTGTCAGGTTTAAATTTAAACCCTTGCCACGTCGGTAATTAGAGCATAATTAGTGAACAAAGGACTGATTTGGACATAATTAGCATTTGTAGCGGTCTGTTTTGGTAATAAAATAGAAAGGACCGATTTGAATTTTTAGAAAAAGAAAAAGGATCTATTTGACATTTTTTCCAATTTATTTATTGATGTGATATGATACAAGTAGTTTTGTATTTAATTATTTCCTAAAAGAAAATTGGACAATTGGAGTGAGAGAGACTACAAAGGAAAGAGATGGAATTAGTGGGACGAAGGGAGTAGTATATAATAATAATAGCATTACATATAAAATAGTATCATAATATAATATAATATTATTAAAATTCGTCATCTCGTCCATATTTAACTCTTTCAACTATCCCGCTTCTCAAAAACCAGGGCTTTTCCTCTTCCTATTCTCTTCCATACTAGTAAGTAACCGTTTCTTGTGTGAGCTAGAGGCAGCCAATGTGACTAAGGATGGACGAAGGACTGGAAGAGGCGAGTATAAATGTAGTTATCAGAATTGAGAAAGTGGAAGAGACGAAGAATTAAAAAGAGGAAGGGTTAGTATTTTTTAGATGATGACGTTGAAGCTATGAACGTAGTCTGTCTACGTGTTTTGTTTAAATAAGAGTTGTTGATTAATCCTTAAAATTAAGAAGAATAAATTAAATTTAATAATGACAATAGAGTCTGCACATGTAAAAAAAATATTCAGGATTTATTATACAAATTTAGTACCATTAGGTAAAATTTTACGATTTTTTTAGTATATTTCAAATTAATTTTACTATATCTTTTTTAGCTTTCAGGTTTTTTTACCATTAGATCAAATGTTTTGTATTTGGGGATGAGGACTTAGCACAAGTGGTTAAGACTCTTGACTTCCAACGAAAGGTTGAAGGTTCGATTCTCCACTGGCCCTATCTCTCCAATTTATTCCATTTGTAATTTGTGTAACATAGGCTACCACCACCCATTTCCGTTCCTGTATAGGCTGTTCAGCAAAAAAAATATTTTTTTTTATCTTATTCACCAAAAAAACTATATTATATCTTAAATTTTAAAAGAGAAAATAACGAAAATAGGCCATAAGAAGGAGATCCTTCCACTTTTGGGCCAACCTGTTGATTTAGGGCGGTTTGGTTTGGTTTGCGGTTTAAAATTATGGTTTGGTTTTTTTTTTTTTTACAAAACCGTGATTTGCGGTTTAGTTCTGGTTTGGAGAAAAAACTAATCAAACCAGACCGCAAACCGCAATATATATATTCAATTAATATATATATATCTCAATTTATATTTTTGTTTATTTTTTATTGAATTTTGCTTAATCTTGGAACGGAGAATGGCTAGGGTTTTTTCTCCTCGTGCGGCGACTTCTTCTACGACTGCGGGGTCTTCACCGGCCCATGATCCTGGTGGAAAGACTTGGTCTTTTGCGGATATTCTCGCTGGGGATAAGATGGTTGAGAAACTCGTTACGAAAGGATTTGTTGAGGGGAATCCGAACATTCCGGATTTTATTATTGATGAAACAATTGATTCTGAGGCTGGTAAGGATTGGGAATCCGCACTTGTGATTAAATTTTTGGAAATATATGTACCATATAACATCATGAAGGACAGACTTACCAGATTGTGGAAAGTGAAGGGGGTCATTAGTCTGATCGAAGTGGGGCATTCATGTTTTATCGTTAGATTCGGTCTCCGGAAAGATAAGGATGTGGTGATTAATGGTGGTCCGTGGATGATTTTTTATCATTATTTGGCCATCATCCCTTGGACAAGGGAGTTTGATCCGAGTACAACGCAGTTTAACAAAATGTTAGTATGGGCTCGCCTTATGGATCTACCGATTTATAGGTATCGCGAGGATATCTTGTGGGCAGCGAAGGCTTATTCCTGCGACGACCAACCATCATCCATTCCCCAAAAGCCTTTTCACCTGGGGGACTGATGACACCCCTGCCTGATCATCTCCACGGCCCCGTATTAACACCATTCTGTTCAGCATCATGTTCCCTAGGAGCCGTAACAGCCTTCTCAACATCCCCCGCCACTTTTGCATGACTAGGGTTTTGTTGTAGAGTACAAGAAAGACTACAATTCCTCTCAATATGCCCATAGCATCCGCATTTAGTACATAATAAATGCAGACCCTCATATGCTACCGGCACCCAACGTCTATTAACCCTTATCCTACCTGTAACCGGTTTTGTTAAACCCAACACAATGCAAACCCTAGCATAATTCCCCCGGGATGAAGAACGAGTGCATATATCACACCTAAAAACCTCCCCCAACCCCGAAGGGAATGGTGAAGTGGTTGTCTATGCTGATCCCAATTACCAGCGGCATCGTCATAATTTGGAGGATACGAAATTGCTGGCTACTATTGTGGATGCCCCTTGGGTTGTTATTGATATGTTGTAAGCATAATTTTGGCCCATGTGTTTTTCAGTTTATTGGGCCTAGCTACGGTTTTATGTGTATTTAAACCCTTTTATGTCATTGCTAATTATATCTGAAACATAGTGAAATACCTTGCTTGATAGCGCCCCTCAAACGTAGGAGAAATTGGAGCTGGGTAAACAATTCTTGTGTGTTCTTCGTTGTTTTTCCCTTATTTTTCGTAACAACTGGTATCGGAGCCATGTTAAGGAAAAAACCACAAGGATGAGCGACAGAAAATTTCCAATTGAGAAGTTTGACGGTGCCGACTATGGATTCTGGATAATGCAGATAGAGGACTATCTGTATGACAAGGATCTGCACTAACCACTCGGAGAGAAACCGAATGATATGTCGAACGAGGACTAGAACATTTTGGATAGGAAAGCCAGGGGGATTGTTTGCCTGTTGCTTTCACGAAACGTCGCCTTCCATATGACGAAAGCGAAGTCGAGTTAGAGATTCTGATGATCTTGTCAAATATGTTCAAGACACCGTCTGCTGCAAACAAGGTTCATCTGAAGCGAAGGCTCTTTCATCTGAAGATGTGGGAGAGTACAGGAATAGCCGAACATCTTAATGAATCAATCTAATCACGCAGTAAATGGCGTCGGTTAACATTGAATTCGAAGACGAGATTAAAGCCCTGATCTTGCTATCAAGTCTGCCGAGAGTTGGGAAGGGATTGTTACCGCAGTAAGTGCTTCATCGGGTAAGGAAAAGATGAAGTTTGATATTGTCAGAGATCTGCTTCTAAGTTAGGAAATTAGGAAGAGACGGAGAGCCCAGGGATCCGGATCTGGATCCGCCCTAAACACATAAAGTAGGGGTCGGTATGTATCAAGGAAAGGAAACCGAGATAGATCAGAGTCGCGAGATCAGAATGCAAGGAAAAAGGACATGAGTCATATTCTGTGCTGGAATTGTGATAAGACCGGGCACCATCGGTCCCAATGTCGGGCACCAAAGAAAGAATGGAAAGATGATAATTCGGCTAATGTGACAACTGAGGAGATCAGCGATGCCTTAATCCTGAGCATGTCTAGTCCCCTAGAGTCATGAGTTCTAGATTCCAGAGCGTCTTTCCATTCATGCAGTAATTCAGATATAATGGAGAATTATGTGCAGGGGAATTTTGGAACAGTATAAATTGCTGATGATGAGCCACTGAAGATTGTGGGCAAAGGAAATGTGCTGATCAAGACCCCCAATGGGTCTAAGTGGAAGCTGAAAGGAGTCAGACATATTCCTGGTTTGAAGAAGAATTTGATTTCCATAAAGCAACTGGACGAAGAAGGATATTCCACAAGCTTTGGGTGCAAGACCTGGAAGATATCCGAAGGTCCTATGATCTTAGCCCGAGGTAAAAATGAAGGTACTTTATATGTTACCGTAAATTCTTGTAACACTGGTATTGTTGTTGTCGCAGATAGTAAGTGCGATGCTGGTATATGGCACTGTCGTCTTGGCACATGAGTGAGACCGGAATGAACGTGATGCTTTCCAAAGGTAAACTTCCGGATCTGAAAGCAGTGCAAGTTGGGATGTGCGAAGAATGTGCCTTCAGTAAACAAGAGAGTGAGTTTCTCAACTGGTGGAAGGACGTTGAGAAAATAGAAACTGAAATTGGTGCATACTGACTTATGGGGTCCAGCTCCAGTTACATCCCTTGGCGGAACATAATATTACATGACTTCATTGATGATGCCACAAGAAAGGTATGGGTCTACTTTCTGAAACGTAAGTCTGATGCTTTTGATACTTTCAGAAAGTGGTGGAGAATGAGACAGGACTCAGGGTGAAGTGCTTGAGGTTACACAATGGAGGTGAATACGAATTGTATAAATTAAAAGAGTATTGCAAGGAGAATGGAATCGGATGAAGAAAAAAATTCCAGGAACACCTCAGCAGAACGGAGTTGCTGAGCATATGAACAGGACACTGAATGAGCGTGCAAGATGCATACGTCCGAAAAGCGGATTGCCAAAGATGTTTGGGCAGATGTGATTAACACAGTCGCCTATCTGGTTAATTGAGGGCCGTCTGTACCATTGGACAATGGTATTCCAGAAGAAGCCTGGAGTGGTAAAGAAGTGAATCTGTCCTATTTACGAGTATTTGGGTGTACAGCTTATGTCATGACTGATGATAGGAGTAAGTTGGATCCTAAGTCTATTAAGTTTACGTTCATTGGCTATGGAGATTGTGAATTTGGGTATAGGTTCTGGGATGAGCAAAACCGCAGGATCATTCACAGTAAAGAGGTTGTGTTTGATGAATAGGTACTGTACAAAGACAGGGAAACTCGTATGAAGGAGCCCGAGTTTAAGGAATTGGATGTTTTCAATTCTCGTGGCAGAATGAAAGAGGCCATTCAGGCAGATACAGAGGTGATTCAGGAACAGACAGAAACGATTCAGGTTGAATTAGAGACTGAACAATCCACTCCAGTAGGTCCTACTTCGAGGAGATCCGAGAGATCACATCGTCCTCCCGTGAGGTACTCGTCTTCCTTACATTACTTGTTGCTTGCAGATTCCGGTGAACCTTAGAGTTATGCAGAAGCTCAAGACAATGAGCAGTTAGACAAGTGGAAGTTAGCAATGGAAGAAGAGAAGTTGAAGTTGTGTATAGCTTCAACTGGCCTTAGAACTTGATTGAAGAAGGCTTGTCGCTACTATTGTTGTGAAAGGGATTAAGTGGAAACTTATTGGGACTTCGAGTGGAAGATTGATATGTTGTGAAGTCCAATAATTTTGGCCATGTGTTTTACAGTTTATTGGGCCTATCGTTTTATGTGTATTTAAACCCCTTTTATGTCATTGTAAACTGTATATGAAACATAGTAAAATCCCCGGCTTGGTACCGCCCCCAAACGTAGGATAAATCCAAACTGGATAAACAATTCTTGTGTATTCTTCATTGTTTTTCCCTTAATTTTCATAACAGTGTTGGGGGATTGGAATGAGATTATTCATGTTTCAGAGGTTACTGGAGGGGTTTTTTTAGTTGATAGGGCTGAGGAATTGCGAAGTGTGTTAGATCACTCTCACTTACTAAGTCTTCCAACATTTGGGCCTGAGCATACTTGGACGAGAATGGTGAGCAGCTAGCATATTAGCTAGAAGCTTGATCTGGTGTTGCTAATTTTGAATGTTTAAATCTATTTGGGGAAGGTAGAGTTTACCACCTTCCCCCAGTGGGGTCGTACCAATGCCCTTTGAATTAGTTTGTGGGAATACACTGAGACGGAGTGATCAACGGCCTTTTCGTTGGGAGGCCGCATGGAAAGAGAATCCGAATTATGAGAGCGTCATTCAGAGATGTGTTGGGGATGAGAATGGTAATATTCCTGATCTTCTTATACGTGTACAAATGGCTTCTCTAGAGTTCAATGTTACAACCTTTGGTAATATTAGAAATCGTAAGAGAAAGCTAAAGAATCGCATCATGGTTGTTCAAAAACAACTTGAACGATGGGACACGGTTTGGTATCTACGTCTAGAGGCGGTATTAAAAGCTGAGCTGGAGTAGGTCTTAGTACAGGAAGAGTTATTATGGCATAAAAGACCAGAGTTGAATGTGTGAGTCAAAGTTTCAGCCATTGGACATTAAATGCGTGGAATGTGCACCATTGTTTGAAAAATCGGAAATTGGTCTTAAAATGTGGATTCTCTATGCACTTTGGTTGAATGGTTTTATATGTCCTTTTCTTGTTGGCACGAATGAGTCTCAAATATTTGTTTGGAGGTGTCCAAGTCAAGGTTTGCAGAAAAGGAACTCTAACATAGAATTTCACCCTTTTCCGAGCTATTTTTGCAAGAAAATATACGCTCGAAATAGGTCAAAATCCATTTTTGTTGAATTTGACATGACTTATGTGCTTGAAGCGCTTCATTGGGATTATTGTGATGTGTTGGAAATAAAATTTCAGATTTTGAAGCATGTATTTGAAAGATGAACATCCTTAACTCAAAAATAAAAAAAATTGTCATGGAATTGGAGATTATGTGCCTTTTTGTGGAAGTTGCTTAAACCTCTTGAGTTTATTGATACCAATGAGTTTGAAATAATTGTTATAAGGTGTTCAAAGTTGAGTTTAATTAAAATACTCTTGAAAATAGAGTTTCATCATTTTTTAGGCCGTTTTTACAAGAAAATGGGCCCCATAACTAGGTCAAATTTGGTTTTCATGCAAATCTTGATGGGTGCCTTTTTTAAACAGCTAAAATGGAGTTTTTATGACATATGTGAGCTCAGGAATCATGCTTTGAAATATGAGTTCGAGAGATGTGCATCATTGAGTTATAAATTGATAAGTTGCTTCGGAAAATGTGATTATTGTGCATGTTGGTTGTGTTTTGTGATGTGTTCTATTTTTATTGACATGGATGAGTTTCAAATGATTGTTAAACTTTGTTTGACTAAAGCTTTACAAGAAATGAGCTTGAATGTGAGTTTTCACCATTTTCGGGCCATTTTTGTAAGAATTTGGCCCCGGGAACATGTCAAAGTTGGATTTCGTGGGATTTTTTTTGTAAGTGCCTTGCATGATGAGGTCAAATGGAATTTTTGTGACTTACATGATTTGGAATTTCTGGATTTGGAGTTCATTTGTCAAAATTATGAATGTTTGAGTGAAAACACAATAATTAGTATGAATCATGCATGTGTGAAGCACTTTTTAATTTTCACCCATGAGAGTTGGTCAGAAAAACGCTATCCTAGACTATATTAAGGAGTAAGGTAGTGGGAACGAGAGTGAGCTAAACATGTCTCTAATCATATTTGGAAGAGTTGAACTTGGTTGCATGAGCTTGACAAATATTCAATATGTATTTCATATATTGAGCTTTGAAACTTATTACAAAATTTTCCTATATTGTAGGTTGGTGGAACAACCTTGTTTCAAATGAGGGGGAGATGGTGTGAGCACCTTGATCAAGGATTCTAGAAACCAACTTACCTTGAACATAAAGGATAAAACCGAGGAAGAGGGAGGCAAGGTGAAGAGGATGATGGATCATTATCAAAGGGATGAGTTGTTGCCAAGGCGCACGCCTTCTCAAGTGCACCCAAAATCCTCTTGGAGCGCATTTTTGTGCCTCAACCCGTTTTCAAAGCTAAAGTGGATTTCTTTTGGTGGATCCAAGTCTTTTCCCTATTTGAGTACTATTCTAATTCCCCCCCCCCCCCCCCCCCCAATAATTTCACTAGTTTTACAATTAGGAATTTTGAGAATCCAAATGTTAAAGTTCCTCATTTTCCTCCTACCAATTTCCATGTATTTTCCTTTTTAGCAACTAGGGTTATATTGTGGTTTGGGGGTTGTTAGAACTTAATTCAATCATTATTCAATCAAAAACTTTGTTCTTCCTTTTGTTCATCTTCTTGAGGGTATCAAGAGTTGATCACTTGAGAATCAAGAGTTACTTGATTTCTCACATCAAAATCGGGTCTCTACACATCATATTGTGTAAGGTTCGTCATTTTAATTGATTTGCAATGATTGATTGATAATTGTTTGTACATTTGTACATGTTTGGCATTTGTTCTTGAGTTCTTGATCCTCATATCAAGAGTACTTGATTAATCCTCATATCCCCATTTGATTTATTTTGCACCTTAGCTTGCTAACAACAAGCGTGCTTGCCTTGAAGCAATTCTATTATGGGTGACCTCCTGGGAAGTCTCCCGGGGTGTGCCTGAGTGAGGCCAAAGTGCATTAGAAAGAGCCCATGCTGGTTTGTGGGGGTTAGCCTTCACTCTGGAGCCGACAACTTCTAGAGTAACACCCTATCTTTCCGCTGCGCCGAAGTGGGGTGTTACAAAATTTATTCATTTGTACCAAATAAAATGATTTATAATTTTACTAGAACAGAATACATTTATTATTAATAATAATTAAAATTTTATTATAAATATTTCCAATATGCTATATTGAATAAAAATATACATAAATTTCACATATAAAATAAAGAATAAAATATTTTAATTTATAATTTTTCCTCCGTTTTTAATTTACTTGCTACAAATCAATCTTTCATGCAGTACAATACACATTTTAAACCATTAATAACTCAAGTTTCGTATAAGTAAAAATTCTAAAAGTTCGATATTTAAAAACTAAACGAAGAGACGAATCTAAAAAAATTTCACTTGACTATATTTAATTCAAGTTGTATAACTATAATAAAACTTTAAATCAAAGTTTGTGTGTCATAGTAGCAAATTAGCCAATATAGCTATTCAATGCACTTTTTCAATCGTTAATATCTCAAAATACATACAACGAAAAATTTAATAGAATATATATTCTAGAACTACACGATCATAAGATTCTACAAAACCCAACTCGATTATTTTTGTCCAAATATATACTTGCAATAAAATTGAGTCAAAGCTTAACAATGAACAATGTGAAAAAGTCAAACATGACACATTGGTGAAGGGAGTAATTTTTTATTTTTATTTTTATAAATGTAGAATATGTTATTGTATTTTTTCCATTGTGATATTCTTTTACTGTTACTTAAAACATATTAGTTAAAATGCCATATTTAAAACATAAAATACACTTCCTCTGTTTAACCAAAGTTATGTTAAAATAAAAAATAGAGAAATTATTATTTTTTCGGTGAACAATGCCTCAATGGCGACTAAAAAGAATGAAAGAAAAAACAAAAGGAAACTAAAACGAACTTAAATAATGAAAGGCCTTGCTGCCTATGATCTCTGTACTCCCGCGCCGTCTTGATCTTCATGCAAAATTTGGATGATTTGGTCTGGTGGGAAAGCCCACGTTGTAAAAAATAACTCTTGATCGCTAGCCATCTTAGCCAAACCATCAGCGACCCTATTCCCTTCTCTCTAGATGTGCAGGAAAGAGCAACTCTCAAACTCTCTACCTTTAACTCTTATCGCTTTAATAATCGGCCAGAACTTGTGTGCCGGGTTTGTGCAAGTTCAAAATCAAGTTGTAAGCCTCCAACGAATCCGTATAACACGTCACTTGCTTCTCCCCCAAAGACTCCACCAGCTCCAACCCTTTTAACATGCCGATTGGTTCGACTTCTAGGATGGACCGAGGCCAGAGCTGTCCCCCCCCCCCCCCCCCCCCCCCACTCCGCCTCTCTAGGTTCCATCACTCATACGACACACGGCCGCATAACCACTCCGGCCCTCCTCCTGTCTAAGGCTCCCATCTGAATGCATGACAATCCTGCTTACCTCTTCATCCTTCCACTTCACTATAACGCCCGCCCGAGGGCTACCATTACCACCCATATCAACCCTTAATCGAGCATCCATAAGCCTTTTTATTTCACCCAAAATTCTCTTGTGCGCCATTTCTTTAGCCTGGAATATCCTCAGGTTTCTCTCAAGCCAGACTTTCCAAACCCCCGCCACGAAGACCTGCTTCCATATACGGACAATATAATGCAACCAATGTTGAACCTCCTCCTTAGCCAAAGTCGGGATGTGCATCGCATCCGTAACCCCCAGCTCCCTCCACACCTGCCGAGCCCAACTACATCCAAATAATGCATGAGACTAGTCCTCCTCGTCCGTTCCACAGATGGAGCATAGAGGATTCGTAGCCACCCTTCGCTGATGTCTCACGTTGTTAGTAGCCAACGAGCCATGAGCTATGAGCCAAAACACATGGCCAATTATCTCCGGAATAGATTGCTTCCACATCCAACTCCAGCCGTTGCCATCCTCACCTGCTTCTCGAATCCAATTATAGCCCGGCATCCGTACCTTCCTTTCAACTATTGCACCCACAGCTTTTCCTTGTTCATCATAACCTCACTAAATTATTTCTCTAATAATGCCAAATTCATAACTGTCGCCTGATGCAACCCCAAACCGCCCTTCTTCTTAGGTCTGGCAACCTTATTCCAAGCCACCAAATGAAGGCCTTTCCCGCCGTACCTTTCCATACCCAACGACGGATTTTTTGATCAATTTTGTCACATATGGTCGCAGGCATACGATGAACCTGCATGCAATATGTGGGAATAGCCGCAAGCACCGATTTAGCAAGTGTCACTCGGGCCGCCCGATTCAGAAGGTTGGCCGCCCACTCTGCCAATCGAGTTTCCAACTTGTGTAGGATCTCATCATAATGGGAGATCCTCAACCGGCCATGCACCATTGGGAAGCCTAAATATTTCCCTAATGAGTCTGAAATAGAAATTCCTAGATGCTGCCCTATCCATCCTTTCTGTTCCTCCTTAGCGCTACTAGCCACGAAAGCCACAGACTTCCTCGGGTTCATCTTCATGCCCGAGCTCTCTCCAAACCTTCGCATCACCTCTCCCACACACATAATACTTTCCTCATTCTTTCTCCATATTATGGAGAAAGTATTATTAAAACATTAGAATTTTATTATTTAACAAGTATTACTTTTAAATAAATTACAAATAATTTTATTTTATTTTGCTAGACAGCCAATTAAATAATTTTATTTTATATAAATGAATAATTTTTTTGGAGTATAAATTCATAATTTGAGTTTAATTAAATGAATTATTGTTCTTCATTGAATTGGGGCATTTTCCAAATAAATAAAATTTTAAAAATTGTACATTGATCCTATATTAATTGTTTTTTAAAAATAGATTGAATGATAAAAATGAAGAAAATAATTATTTAATAATAGATGAGAGAAAAATTTATAGGATAAAAAGGGGATTTTTTTTTGTTTTTTATTTTCTTGAGAGACAACCTTGCCGTCGGATTTTATCTTTGAGAGCATAGTATTAGGTGCAATGCGACTAGGAAACAGATATAAGCAAAAAAAAAAAAAAAAAAAAAAGTGGATTTTCCCATAGGAGATATGGAAGTTGCGCAGAAAATTACACCCTAACTATAGGGACTTTGCTAGCCCCAATTTTAATAAAAGGAACACCACTTCCTTGCCCTCTCCGCCGTTGCCATCTCTTACACCAGTGGATATACTAGGGTTTGCCACCTGTCCGACGTTGCCATCTATCCACTGGTAAGCTTGTTGCGTCGATCGCAAAGTGTGATTTCATCTCTTATGTAGCCATGTTCAGTAGGTATGCTCCATTTTTTATCTTCCTCCCTCCTCCCTTTTTTCCTCCATTCCCTTCTTCAATTCGCTAATATTGGCGATTTGAATCGCGATTTAGATGCTGTGAATCCCAATTAGATTCGAGCGAATCGCAGTTCGGTGGTGTCATTAGCGAATTATGTTACACTAGTTGTCTCCTTTGTGCTGATTTTGAAATTAAAATAATGTTTCTGTTGCCAAGGCGAGAAACTCGAATTATATAATGATCCTTACTTGGATTTTGATCAGCTAACCACTACATTAGACGATGATAAGAGCTTTATATTGCAAAAATAGAAAAGAGATGGGGCTGAGGGAGTTTCGTATCATTGGGTGTGAAAATAGGTTCTGGTTTGTTGTGTTGCCTATCAACTATCATCCTAAAAATATCGAGGCAGATGTTTTCTTGTTTCCATAGCATTGAGTCTCGGAAACACCAAATATATTAGAGGTGTTATAGTTTCATGCTGCTAGTTTTCACTCAAGATCCGACTATATATGTTGTGATGGTAAGGTGTCTTTTTGGTGTAACCTATCTTTAATTCCCCTGCTTGACCTGCATCGTCTTAGTCATAAGAGCAACCTGATCTTGAATATGATAACCCAAGAATTCTTTTTTTTTTTTTGGAAGGATAACCCCAATTCCCAAACAATATTTTTGCTCATAAAATTCTGAACGTTATAAGTTTATATTCCCATATGAATTGGCATCTTTGAATTGGCATTTTGATTATTTGCCACAGTTTGTTGGTTCAACTTACACATGTGTATTATTTGCTACAGAACTTTAATAGTTTTCCTCCATTTATGCTTGATGTATTGCATGCATGTGATGCAATTATGGGGTTTGGAGTTTAGGGGGTGAATAAATTCTAAGTTGTTTAGCATTTCTTTTCCCATTTCTCTCTTTTATTTGCTTCCCCCCTTTTGGGGGAACCTGACTTAGGTCTTCTTGATTTAAATGAATCCCTATGAATTTCAGTGATGTGTTGTGCTGTATAAGGCATCATTCTTATATACTTGATCATCCTTGTTTTTTTGAAGATACGTACCATGGCAAAGGGGAAACTTATACTAATTTGCCAATCTGGTGGTAATTTTATAACCAAGAGCGATGGCACCTTGTGGTATGAAGCGGGAGAGGCTAATGCTGTAAATGTCAATCATGAAACCATGTTTGAGGACCTAAAATTAGAACTCGCCGAAGTGTCTAATTTGGATCAGAAAACAATTTCTATTAAGTACTTCCTACCTGGGAATCGAAGAAATCTTATTACTTTAAGAAATGACAAAGATCTGAAGAGAATGATTGATTTTCATGAGAATTCCGTTACTGCTGATATTTTTGTCGATGGAAAAGAAGGATTTTACAATGAAGCTATGAGACTGGATTCTAACAGGTATTTGACTCAATTACATTTTTTTGCGTATACTACTGATTTTTCATTTTGAGTATTATCTTTGAAATCTGGCTTATCACCAATATGGCTAGGATTAAGAAAACTATGATAATAATGTGGGGATATCGTCTATGCCCCTTTGATCATAAAACAATCTTTAGGTTATGTTTTGATCCTTTTGGTAGTTGGTTGTTAATTGGCTTGTACAATTAATCATGGTCAATACTTGCACTAAGTGCATAAATCATACACTACAGGGACAGTGGTGTGAGGCTCACTGAGATGGTTAACAATATTCCTGCACCCTACTCTTCAGCTAGTCATGTTGTTGGCAATCATAATAATCAGGTTTTCCATGCTAAGGCTTCACCAGGTAATGCTGAACTTCCTCCTGTTCATCCTACTGGGTCTACTGCAGCAACTCAAAAGCTCAGAGACATCTTTATCCTGAGTCAACAAGATGCTGGTGCTTCACCCCCCTCTTCTAAACATGAAACTGAAAATGAGTCTGACTATAAGTTACAGTCGTCTGTCAATGCTAATGCTGATAGGGGCTCAACTAGTGTAGATATGAATGGTAGCCCAGCAGACACTGTCAAGAAGAGAAGGCGCACTGCATCATGGACAGTTGGTGCTCTTGGGCCAACTATTATTGCTATTAGTGATGATGCTGGCTGCAGGCAAAGGCGGAAGAGAAGCAACCAAGGTTGTAATAATTCGGTTGTCTGTGTCAAGGAGGACCAAAGTCATCTGGTTCTAGGAACAAATGATCTTGGCAATCCATCCAATGCTTGTTTTTCTGATGATGCTTTGCCTGAAAAATTAGTAGCCTCATGGAAAGATTGCATAACAGGTGTGGGACAGGATTTTAAAAGTGTTAAAGAATTTCGCGAGGCGTTGCAAAAGTATGCTATTGCTCACAGGTTTGCCTATAAATTGAAAAAGAATGACACTAACCGTGCAAGTGGCATTTGCGTTGAGGAGGGCTGTCCATGGAGTATACATGCATCCTGGGTTCCTGCTTCTCTATCTTTTATGATAAAGAAGTTCTACAATTCGCATACATGTGGAGGGGAATCGTGGAAGAATACACATCCAGCAAAGAAGCTTTTGGTGAGTGTTATAAAGGATAAATTGCGGGATTCCCCACACCACAAACTCAAGGAAATTGCTAAAAGCATATCACAGGATTTTGGGCTTGAACTGAAGTATACCCAAGTAAGGCGAGGCATGGAGGATGCTCGGGAGCAACTTAATGGTTCATATAAAGAGTCATACAATCGCCTTCCTTGGTTCTGTGAAAACTTTGTTGGGATGAATGCCGGTAGTTTTGTCCAGCTGGTGACTAATGATGAGAAAAGATTACAACGCCTTTTTGTCTCTTTTCGTTCTTTTATACAAAGCTTCCAGACTGCTTGCCGGCCCATTCTTTTTCTCGATGCCACATCTCTGAAGTCTAAATACCAAGAAAGCTTGTTGCTAGCAGTGGCAGTAGATGCAGATAATGGACTCTTTCCAGTTGCCTTTAGCATAGTTGATGCTGAGAATGAGGGCAGCTGGCGTTGGTTTTTCATGCAACTTAAGTCTGCGATATCAACTTCGCTTCCCCTTTCTGTACCCTTAACCTTTGTCTCAGATATGGAGAAGGGACTACACAAGTCTCTGCTTGAGATATTTGAGAATTGTTATCATGGTTATTCCATGTATCACCTTATGGAAAGCTTTAAGAGGAACTTGAAGGGTCCATTCACTGGAGAAGGAAGAGGTGTTTTACCTGCAAAATTTTTGGCTGCTGCCCGTGCTGTTCGACAGAATTGCTTCAGATCTTTCATGGAACAAATAAGACAGATATCGTCAAATGCGTATGATTGGATGATTCAGGTTGAACCGGGGCACTGGACCAGCTACTTGTTTCAGGGCGAGCAATATAACCATATTGTAGAGAATTTTGCAGAACCATATGCGAAGCTGATTGATGAAATAAGGGAGTCAACGATAATGCAGAAGATACAAGCTCTAATTAGCATGATAAATGAAGTGATAAATAAACGGCGATTAGAGTCGAGCCAATGGACAACAAAACTGACTCCCGGCAACGAGACTAAGATACAAGAAGCAGCTGTAAAAGCACATGGCCTGAGAGTTTTCATATCGTCAGATGTTGTATTCGAGGTTCATGATGACTTGACTCATGTCGTGGATATTGGTAAAAGGGAATGCACTTGCCTTGAGTGGAAAGACAAGGGAAAAGGGATCCCTTGTTGCCATGCTATTGCTGCTTTCATTTACTTGGATCCATTGGGGAAAAGCGTGTATGACTACTGTTCCAAATACCTCACCGTCGAGAGTTATCGTCTGATGTATTCGGCATCCATAAATGCTCCAGTTCCTCTAGAGACAGGTGATGATGCTGATGATGCTGTGAAGGTGCTTCCTCCGGCCACAGCACCGAGGCCTACAAATATGCATAGCAACAAGAAAGAACAGCCCAGTAAAATGGAGGAGGATCCGGATAAGAGGACAGTGACTTGCTCCAAATGTAAACAACCTGGGCATAACAAGGCTTCATGTAAGGCCAGCTTATAGAGTCCAGGTCATACCCTTACCCGTATAAACTTTTCAAATGTGTAAATTCTTGTACATTAAGGGCAAGTTTGTAATATTGTACTTTATTATGATTTATTTAATAATTTAATGCAAGTGTATTGTATTATGGTGTGTTGCGTCAAAGATGGTTTAAATTAATGTTATACTTCCTCCGTTTTTTTTTGTTTTTTTTTTTTTTGGTTAGCTACGTTTGACAAATGGCTATTGTTCACCCATATACTTTGACTTCTCGTCTTGTAGTGTTTAAATATCAAACTTTTAGAATTTTTACTTGTACCGAATTTGAGTTATTGATGGTTTAATATGTACATTGGACTGCGTGTTTGGTGAGTCCGTATCACACTTTAAAAAATAGAGGAAGTACAATATTTGGTGGCATATTGTATAATATTATATTACCTTAGTCTCATTGTTTTTTTGTGGATCACTTTTTTATACGATTCATTGTTTATCTTTAATTTAAGTGTTTGATTATAGTTATGTAATAAAAAGCATATTCATGTAAGATTTTGTTAGATTCGTTTAATCTTATAGTTTTAGAATATCAATTTTTTAAAAAAATTTCATTGTACACAATTTAAATTATTAACCGTTAAAAATGTGTATTGGCATGCATGCGGAGGGCAGCGTAACCAAAACATCGAGACGGAGGAAGTATAATGTTTGGTGCTAATATTGTATTGAACTAGTAAATAACCCGTCGAAACTCACGGGCATAACTATATATTTTATATAATATATATACTTATATTATACTCCGTCCGTTTTTTTATTCTTTCTACGGACCCACCCAACACACAATTCAATGCACATTTTAAATTATGAATAACTCATGTTCGCTACAAATAAAACTTCTAAATGTGTCATATTTAAAACTACGAGACGAGACAAATCTAACAAGATCTCATTTGACTATATTTTAACTTGTATAACTATAGTAAACATTAAGTGAAAGTGTGAGAATGAATAGTATTAAAACACCAAATGGTGCAAGTAAAAAAAAACAGAGGGAGTATAAAGTAATAATAAATTGTATTTTGAGTAATGAAAAATATGTAATGATTTTTTTTATATATTCAAAAGATGATGTACTTCGTATATGATAATAAAATATAATTATTTTTAAAACTAACAAAGAAATCATATTACACATTTAGCTTATGTGTCTTGTCCGGTACAGACATAACAGATCAATAGAAATAATTATTATAATAATAATTTTATTTAATTTTAAATTTAAATTAAGATAAAATATATTTAAAAATAAGAAGCATAATATGAAAATTTTCCTTATAATTTGCAGAAAATATCATTGGTGAAAATGTCATTGATAGGGGCTAGTATGACACTATCTTTAAAAATGTTTGAATTTGAAGTGGTGCAGTTTATATTTATATATATATTTTAAAAAATTACCACTATAGGCTCACCATAGAGTTTATAAAAATATCATTTGCAAATATCACATCTAATTGTACGTCTCCAAAATCAATATCAGTTTTACTATCACATACATCAACTATCTATTTTGCAAATTTTGTGTCGTATATAATTTTTTTTTTTTTTTGAAGGCCTGGAAAGGGTGGTGGGAGCCCATGCCACACAATTACGAAGGAAACAAAGGGGAGGGATAGGGTGCCGGGTGGGGATCTGAACCCCAACCTATAGGTTGGAAGTTGGGGAAGTTACCACTTGGGTAAGTCCCCAACCCCTGTCGTATATAAATTTCATTGTAAACAAACATTTCGTGTGGTATCTTGAGTTAATAATTCTTAATTGCATATTAATACTTTTAGTCATATCTTGTTAGTAACACGAAATATTGCAACATAACTGTTCATGGCTAAAAATTGCTTTTGAAAGATAATACCCGACATTTTTAAAGATTGACATTGACTTTTGTTTATAGTTATAGCAAAACAAACCATGAGTTCTCATTTCAAATCGAATGAAAAAATTGGTTAACTCTAATAGGCTCGTAAACATTCTCCCAGTTAAGAATTTTATACTTTCATGGTTCCTCAAAAATTAGTTTAGCATTGCTGGCTCTTGTAACATGCGATAATTTTTTGAATAAACTGGCTTCGGCCCCCCAATCTCCGAAAAAAAAAAAATGAGTTTAACCTCAATTATCTAGTTCCGCATCTTACTTACTATCAACCCACTTCCATTACATAATTTATTTGATGGATATATATTCCTAAGAAGCATGACTATGCAACCCTCATTTAACTATATTTCATGATTCAGTAATCCAGAACAATTGATCGTGTTTAGATATTCCAGTGAAAATAATTCATCGGCAATATTTATACTTTCATCATTTTGACAAATTTTGTTAGAACTGATATATATATAAGTATATTTAAATCTAAATATATAAACTGAATGCACTATTCATGGTAACATGAGATTACATATATATCCCTACTATTTTCGCCAATTTACCCCTCGGGATTTCTTAGTTCGTAAGATTTGGCCAAATCAGCTCCAACCTAGATCTTCTATGCATTCCACCAAACTTGCTTCATTCCTTTTCTCATTCTCCTAACCCTTCTTGCCCGTTAATCTTCAATCCGTGCCCACATGCCTGCGACGCGAGTGAACACTATCTTCCTCCTCGCAACTACTACTGTGCTTCTTCTTCGAATCCACTTCGCCGCTATTGCCTTCGCTTAAATTGCCAAAACTCTGCCCTCCGCCGCTCAAGCCCTGCTCTTCTTCAGCCCCACTCACATGGTATGTTTTGATCATGTCATACATTTATTCTCAAATTTAGCCTTTGACCAATCCTTACAACTTATTCAATCAAATTCTCAACATGAAAATTTGTTTTTCTTTCAAGTGATCATATCATTGGATTTTTATAGCTCAAAACCTCAAAAATTTATATCATGCATATTTTTAATTGTTTTATCCCAATGTAATAGTTTTTGAAAATTTCATCATTAGCCTAAATTCAACATGTGAATTTAGGTGACGGATTTATGCTTATTTTATGCCAGTTATTTAATTTAAAGCAGTAAAAAGACACTGTAAACATGCAAGCATGTCACAGTTTTGTTTTTGGCGTGACAGTCACTTATTCATCTTGGACTGTCACACATCTTTTCTAAATATTTTTGAGAATTCAAAACGAAATTCTCTTTGTGGAAAGCAATAAGAATGACTTCCAGAATATAACTTCTGACCATCATAATCAAGCAGTTCCAAGGTTCGTCTTACATCACACGACCTTAATCACTGTACTCCATTAATACAATAGTTACAGGAGATGTTATACGCTTGGGTTAAGTTAGCGTTAATAAGCAATCAAAAGATCTCCTAAATGAAGTTTCAGTCAATCTACACAAAAGTGAATCACTACAGATTCATTCCATCCTCAGCATCCTTCTCTTCTATCCTTGAAAGAAGATTCTGCTCCAGTGGACGAAATTGGTCAGGCTGCATGGTACGCAGTAATCACCCAAGTCTTGGTTGCCGAACAGGTCAGGCGTCTCCAGGCTATCAGCCAGCCATGCAAAGACATTGGTCCCTACATATGTCATGACTGATCTATCAGTCATTATCCTGTTTATCATTGCCACCCCCTGACGGACCTGTTCATTGTCCAGCTTGCTGAGTAGCATGTATCCCCTGACAAAGATTGAGGCCTTGTGATTGTCCTCAATCCCTTCCTTCAGTAGTTCGCAAGCTCTATCCTCGTCCCCTGCTCCAAATGCTTGCAGAGCCGGGATAAGCTGGAGGTTGAAATTCCCGGCTTCCTCACACCTTAGTAAGAGCTCCTCCTTTTGCTGTTCAACTCCCTGCTGCCACATCTTCACGATGGTGGTTTCCAGCTCGCACCTTTTGTAGACAATGGGGAGATCGCCCGCGTCCTTGAGTTTCTTACATGCCTCCCTGACGGTGAACACCTTTTTGATGTCGTCCTCTCCGATGCGAGAGAGGATTTCCCCGATGAGTTCCACTGGCAGGTCCAGCTGTTCAGTTCTTCCTTTCTGAGCTTGATTTGGGTCTGGAAGGATGGTGCCTCTGGATAGACACGGAATAGCAGTCAGATCTGAAACCTGCATTCTCACACCTTCCGCTAGCTCTAAATATTGGTCGCTGAATGATAGAGGTTGGAACTATTTTTAGCACATTTTTGATAAAATTATTCAAGTTGAAAATCAACATCCTCACATTTTGAGCTATGCTCTAAATGTGAGTTGGTTGGTTTTTTTACTTGAATTTATTAGGGTTAGATTGTTAAATCCAACACTCATTGCAGCTAAAAAGTTAAAGAACAAGGGTCTTGGACCCTTGCAATTTTTCTTAGACTACAAATAGTCTAGATATTTTTGCATGGTCAAAGGGTCACAAGATAAAATTTTTTTTATAGGCTATTGAGCCTACCAAAAAGGAATTTTTGATTTTTATCACTTGAAGAGAGATTTAAATCATGTGAAATGAGAGATGGAAAATAAATGAGGATGAGCAAACGCATGTGATGAATTATGCAATCAAGAGTATGTGTAATGGACCATGAAAAATAAAGATAAAAATAATCATGCACACACACAAAAAGGCAATTTTTGGATTTTTATGAAAAAGTGTTGACTTGTTTATTTAGTAAAATTGGAGGTGTGAGTGGTCCCCATTTGGATTTTTGTTTTGGGAAATGGGCATTAAAGAGTGAATCAAGACATCACACTTGAATATTCCCCACTTGTCCCGATGAAGAATCTATGTCAAACACTTAAGAGAATAGAACATTCTACCAACTTTTTGTCTTTTTAAACAAAAATGCCATGTCAAAAGTGTTGGAAAAGTTTTGGCATGGTTTCGTTTATAATACCATGTTTCCCGTATGTGCAAACGTCAACTTTTGAGTTGAGTTTGCAAATTGTGAGTAACAGGTACCCGACAAAGGCATTTATTAACAAGATACACATAACACAGTACATGCATACATCAAAACAAACACAAATAGTCCATTCATACCTAGTATCATGCAAAAATTTTGCCACAAACTCATGCTTTTCAAACATGGGTTCACAGACACTACCAACATGCATTTCCAGTCATCATCAACAATTGTCTACTTATCAGAATAACATAGTGACTAAAGAAAACTGTCACAGTGTTCACCTTATTCACAGATTTTTAACAGAAACAAGATTGCTCAAAAATATACACATAAAACAAAACATAGATAAAAGAACCATAAAATCAACAAAAACATGATTTTGAGGGTTTTGCAACCCTCATTTTCAAAATGAGATGTTTCCCACACCTCAGAAGACCCGAGCATACAAAAATGGCAGTTTGAACCCAAAACACGAAAAAGCCCTAATCTGCCCTAACCTGTTCTAAGTCACTCTCGATCCTCCCAACTCATTCCGACCACATTCCGACCATCCCCGACGTGAAAACAGCCACCATTCCCTTTCCCATCCCCGATTTCGCAAAAACAAGGAAATAGATAACTGGAATTCGCGAAAACCGGGTGCGAAAACATAAATAAAAAACTTACCCCCTGCTCCCACTAGGATTTGACGAAGAAGACGCCATTTTGAAGTGATTGGACGGAGGTAAAATTCGAACTGTGCGACTGGTTTTTCGAGGGGGAAGGTGTTTCGCGAGAGAGAAAGTAGGAAATTTTCGTAGTGTGGAAAGAGTGAAATGAGAGGGAAGAGGGGAAAGGGTATATAAAGGGTGTGGGTCAAAAGGAGTTCGGTCTATTGGAGACCGAACATCGATTCGGTCTAGATCGAACTCGATGGGGTCTTCAGTGTTTGTGATGAGTTCGGTCTATTGGGCAAGTTCGGTCTAAACCGAACTTGCTTGGAGACCGAACAACAAAGGAAAAATACAAACACTTAGATGATAAGATTCAAAATTAGTTCGGTCTAGACAGAACTGATGTTTAATTCGAACTCAAGTAGATAGACCGAACTTGACACTAAAGGAAAAGAAAGGTGCTTTTGTGAATTAGTTCGAATTACTTGGGCAGTGAAACTTTTGACAATTTCCCACCACGGGTATTTTTCTAAAATATAATCCCGGTTTAGGTTTTATTAAAGAAACCGATTTATGAAGATGGAGTTGGGATTAAGGATATATTTAGGTTGTCACGTTTTTATTACTCGTGTTACGAAACTGTGGCCCGAAAGCGCATGGTGTCAAAAATTGCAGTAATTTATAGTAAGACCGGATCGTTCACTGGAGGATGTGCGATAGAAGCAGGGCCCACGTCGTTTACTAAGATTTTCCACTCGGTTACTCGATTCAAGTTTTGCAATGGTTTCTAACAACTACTTGACATAATTTAAACTAGATTAAGAAAGCAATTTACATTAATCTACAACGCATGGCAAAATTATTCTAAGAAAGCAATAAAATCTATTCTAAGGAAGCGATTAAATTATGCTACGGAAGCAGTTAAAGTTATGCTACACTACACTACAAAGCAGATTTAAAATGTGACAGAAGGGACAGGGAGAGAATAATAAAGATTGGACAAGATTCAGATGAAACACAATTAAACTTCCATTTTTAATACACAGATCTTTGCTCGGGATAGTTCGTCAGTTAGCTAACTCTCATGTTTTCTCCACTATGTTTCCTTTAACAGACAGGTACTTACAGTGAGAATTTACATGCTCTTAAGACCTCAACTTCTAAGATACCAAAGACTCACAACTGCCCTCACATGGCCATGCTGAGGCATATTATTCATCTGTGGTGGACAAGCAACACCTGACACATCATTTGTTGATTTGCCAAGTACTGCTATCATTCCTCCGGTCACACCCAAAGCTTTCAAAACAAGCCCCAAACCCTTCCATAACTCTTAAACCTTACAACAGATGGACGACCCCTAATTCTTCCGAGTGACCACCATGAAAGCATTTAAAAGAAAGCAGTAAGAAAGCAGTAAAGAAAGCATTTAAAATCCTGTCACTCGGAAGTCTTAAAAATATCTCTTTCCGTTAGTATAAAAGAGCCCCTGGTCTTGGTGACCAGGTGTAGACAAAGAACTCCCAAGATATCAATAAGCCACAGGACTCACAACATCTGGGTAGTTATGAGATACAAACTAAATGAAACAGAGCCATGAATGAACCTGTTTCGGATGTACTCACTCAAGACTCAATTTTAGACTTTGGCAGAAGAAGATAGTAGTCGAAGGAATACTCAACCCTACTTCAGAAATTCACCAAGGCCTATATGTTGTTCCTCTAGTATTATTTATCACATCTCATCTACACCCAAGTAGGTATAGATGTAATGTGATATCTAATATAAGGCTTCCAACACACAACAATTTTGAGAAGCCAATTGATATTTGAAAATCATTCCCTAGACAGGTACTGAACTCTCAATTAAAACACAGATCCTTTCAGTCTAGATGAGACCTAATCGCTGACTCTGCTTCTAAGTTCTCAAAATCAACCCCCGGTAGAATATGAGTTAATCATAACTGTCGAATTTATCCCTTACTCAGATCCAGATTTTATAAAGGAATTTTTGTTGGAAATTTATTATGTAGCATCTGATTTAGATCAAGACTTCTATGTCCAAGGGAAGGATCCCAAAATAATTATGACCGCAGCACTTACATAATAATATCATGCATACATGTATATGAGAAGCAAAATAAAAATACCATAAAATATATGGTGGGGTTAGATAGAATTTGATACACAATGATGGATTAGCCTGAGATAAGAAGAATTTGGCTAAAAAGAGTGCCAGAAATAACTGGGGTTATCCGGACTGCAAACATATGCCATCCGGTTTCCAATTATTCCAGATGGGATGATATTTAGATAGTAAGGATCCCTTGATGACAGTGATCGCTATCATCGAGAGTCCTACTATCCATGAATGAGGAAAAACCCACATGGTTTCTCACTACAGTATCATTATAACAGTGTTGATCGACACTGCCCAACATTACTATAGCTTGAAATTAAGATAAAGAAAAGTAAAACTGTATCTAATTAGGAATTGGCTGAGTGACTAATCGAATCTCTGTAAGGAGACCGCTCACCGTAGCTTCCACCAATTGACAATCAGATCATGCAAAATAACGAGTAATAATTAATACACAGAAGACGAGCCAATCGATATCCCTATGAAGGGACCTTTCACCAACATTGATCTGTGATATTTCTTATTACCCATTCACACACACAATGAAAGAGAAAATGAATGAAATTAAGAAAATATTTTTGGTATTGTGTGACCGTTAATCACACAATAATTAGACGCTAATGGGTTGAGATGTGTAATGGATAAAATTAGGTATTATGGGCCGAAGTCCAATACACCTATGCAACTTACACAAATCAAGAAATAAAATATTTTTGGGATTTTAAAAGTAGAAGAAAAGGTTAGTTCGATCTAATGGGTAAAATAGACCGAACTAAGAAATGCATGAGGAATGAAGTATCTTCCTTACCCAATTAATCCCCACAATGAGATGGAACACCATCTAGTTCGAATTGTCAGTTAGTTCGGTCTAGACCGAACTAGACAATTCGAACTGATGAAGTGATTCCCTTGTTCAAATTTGATTAAGGCATTTACTTCAAAAGAGGGTGAGTTCGAATTGCTGAGCTAGTTCGGTCTAAACCGAACTAAGCAATTCGAACTGGCAATAGCTAAAATAAAAATCAAGGCATGAAGGGATGAATGCATACAATGAGATTCACAAGTTAGTTCAGTCTATAAGGTAGTTCGGTTTAAATCGAACTACATAGACCGAACTCACGCATGGATCTCATGAAGAAAACATTTTCTGTTATGCAGTTCGAATTACTTGGGCAGTTCGGTTTAGACCGAACTACCTAATTCGAACTGCATGAAGTTTTCATACAAGTATGTTTTTGGTGCTCATGAGTGTTAGTTTGAATTCCACTGTGCGGTTTATGAGAGATGAGATTTACTCAATCCTTCATTTCACATCAGTGTCATCTCACAACCACCCTAGTGAGCATTTTAAGGAAATAATCATGATGCATGTCTAATAGGTACAGGTACGAATTACACCCTATTTCTACAAATAAGAAATTCAAAGTGCAGAAAGCCTAAAACCATTAAAAATCTAAGAACTACTAGCATAAAATAAGAACACCTGCATCATCTAAGGCATGAATAAAATAAAGATCAAAGGCAGAATAATAAAAACAAAGCAATAAACTTAATTCTAACAAACCCTAAAAATTATCTAAAACCTAAGAACACTCATTTGAAGCTCTAAGGCATAAAACACACCAAGACAAACCAAACATGCATTTATTGAGAATGCAAGTCAACTAGGACATAATAAATGTAACCTAGTTGAAAACAAACATTCTACTCCCTCCGTCCCACTAATTCTGTCTCACTTTCCTTTTTAATCCGTCCCACTTCAATTGTCTCGTTTCCTTTTTAGGAAATAATTAAATACAAACACACTCCCATCATATCACATAAATAAATAAATATATTAAAATTTTAACACACAACTATCACATCATACATAAATAAATTAATTAAAAATTCAAACACCTTCCAATCACATCACATAAATTCCTAATTTACCCATACTTTAAACAATTATCTACCCCTACATTAAATACTAACTATCCCCACATAAATAACCGTGCCCAAAAGAAATGGGACATAAATAGTGGGACGGAGGGAGTAACATTTATTGCTAAAGAAAGCATTTAAAATGTGTCAACACATGAACAACACCCATTTCTGGAAATTTTCCATTGCATTAACACTTGCAAGTGAAATAAATAACCCAAATCATCATTAGATTGAAGATAGGGCTGTTCTAACTAGAAAGCATGTAAAATGTATGGTAATGGCTATACTAGAGGGTTGTAACAAGCTGTTCACAACTAAACTAAGATTAAAACAACTAAACTAAACTACAAACATGAAAAATAAACTAACTAAACTACCTACCTAACCCTTAAGGGGTGAAGAACCTTATGCTCTCTTTTTGTTTCCCCCAAGCTGATTTCTTGTAAAGTGTGGTATTTTTTTTTTTTTTTTTTGTGTTGAGAGAGGTCAGCTTTTATACTTCTTCTCGGAACCCTAGGCCCATCAGAGCCCATCCACAGTGTCATGCATTTCTCACGTGTTCCTCAGCTTCATCTGGATGCAGATTTGAACTTGATTCGGTCTCCTCAGGCAGTTCGAATTAATTCGAACTTGGACAATTCGAACTGCATGAGGTCTTCTTTCTTGATTTTCAGCTGGGATGTGATCTTTTTCGAACTGGGAGTGGCTCCTGCTTGGCTTCTTTGGATGCAGTTCGAATTATTGGTTAGTTCGGTCTAGACCGAACTAGATAATTCGAACTGCATGTCTCTCTCTTGCTCTTGAGTTTTGTTTCCTTCAGAGCCCAATTTGGTCTAGATGTTAGTTTGGTCTAGACCGAACTGGACATTTCGAACTAGTCAATCTTGCATCTCTCTTCAACACTTGATCATTCTTCTTCTTCTTGTCTTCAGAAGTTCGAATTGACCTTCCATACTTAGCCAAAAATTCAGTTTTGTGGGATTTTCACTCTTTTTCCCATCTTTTTGATTTTCATGGGCTATTTTATTCTTTTGCCCAACTTTTTGATTCCTTTTTCTTTTCTTTTTCCTTTTTCCATGTTTTTGGATTTTTCTAACACAAATACAATAAAAATTGTATATTTTGTGTCTTTTTATTACCAGCTCAACAATTTTACAAACCTGCATTAATCTGTCGAATTTCAACTGCTTTCTTATTAAAATAAGATGGAAACACGACCAAAATGTCCGTTTCAGATACGGAAATGGATTGGAAATAATGGACAATTTTGGCCATTATCAACATCCTCACATTTAATACTGATCGTCCCCGAGTAGTCAGAGTCAGTGCTCCTAAGAGCATGGACTCTGCACATTCAATCCATTTGTGTGGCCTCAAAAATTTCATTCTTTTTATATTGGGATAACACAATCAAAATTACAAGTATTAAACTCTCTTGGTTGCAGTGTTTAATGGAATGATACTTCTCCCTTGAATAAACATACAAACTAATCATTATTGTTAATTCTTCTTGAATATATGTTTAGAAGATCCCATCGGCTTAATTCTTGAATTCAAGCATGACATGAACATTGATCAATAAAAACAAAGCCTCACTTATAGTAGAATCGGAAAGTTCACTCACTCTCAAAATTGGCTTTTTACCATTAACGCTCATAATCAATTCATTTAAATTCTCCCATAAGCTTGCAATTGGACCAACTCGCCACCTACTCATTTCTTCAAATCGAGCTCCCGAGGTCTTATTCAAGGTTATAACGGGGCATACGGTTGTAACTTTTGGTAAGGAAGGAATTTATTGGGCTAAAAAGTGACGCGAGTTCATTCCATCATAACTTGGCATATTTTTATTTAAAATTTATGATCATCAAAAATTCTTTCTTTCTTTCTGTTTTTCTTTTCTATTGCATGACATTAGACTATGTCTAATTTGCTTTGTCATTTGCAATTTATTCTTGTTGAATGAGTGTCAACATTTTTCTCTTTTTCTTTTCTTTTCTTTTCTCCTTCTTTTTTTTTGATTTTTTTTATCATAAATTATATTGCCTTGATGGAATGGCTCATGTATACTTGGGTTTAATTTTCTTGGTCTTTTTGTAAGGTTTAGGAAAATATAGTGGCTTCAAAGAAAAATTAGGCTTAGAGGCTCAAGATGGTTAATCCTAAAGGAAAAATATTTTTGGGTTTGGATTTCAAACAAACTCCAAAAATTTGGTTTTTCTAAGTGCCTCGATTATATGCTCGATTTCGGGAATATGGCATGGTCTTGAATCGGTCTCAATTGCAAATTCTAGTGTCCTTTAATCGAATTGATCTTCACACAACAAAGGAATAATGAGTTACAGTGACTCATGGCTTAGATCTCACATGGTATGTTTTGATCATGTCATACATTATTCTTGAACTTAGCCTTTGAAAAATTCTTACAATTTATCCAATCAAATTCTCAACATGAAAATTTGTTTTTCTTTCAAGTGATCATATCATTGGATTTTTATAGCTCAGAACCTCAAGAATTTATATCATACATATTTTTAATTGCTTTATCCCAATGTAATAGTTTGAAAAGTTTATCATTAGCCTAAATTCAATGTGTGAATTTAGGTAACAGATTTATGCTTGTTTTATGCCGGTTATTTAATTTAAAGCAGTAAAAAGACACTGTTAACATGCGGGCATGTCACAGTTTTGTTTTTGGCGTCACAGTCACTTATTCATCTTGGACTGTCACACATCTTTTCTAAATATTTTGAGAATTCAAAACGAAATTCTCTTTGTGGAAAGCAATAAATACATCAGTTACAATAGAGTTCCATTTGTATGGTCAAAAGTGCACTGAATGAATGGAAATCCCACTGTATGATGTTTACAACAAAGCTCGCCTAGATGTGGCCGCGTCAGCTCAGTCCTTCTTCTCCGACTGCTGCTTTGAGGATCCAGTGTCATCTCTTGGAGGTGAGGGTAGCTTCCTGAGTAAGGTTTTCATCATATCAGCCTGGTTGGTGAACAGCGTTTCGAACATTTTTCTATTCTCCTTTTCGCTCTCCATTCTCTCGGTGTTCCCTCGCCGCTTGTTTTCTGAACTCTTCTTCTCTCTCAAGCATTCTTAGTCTGAACTCTTCCTCTTTTTGCATCTGTTTCTCTTGAGTTGAAATGATGACATCGGCCAAGGTTTTGACACTTTGCATCATTGACTCTCTCATTCTGCTCACTAATTCCACAGTTTGAGAGTCAGCTGGAAACTGAGATACATCTTGGCTTCTTCGAGAGGGTCGGACTGGATGTTTTCGAGATTCGCTCGGAGTGGAAGCATCAGTCACAGGATGACTTGGAGTGGGAGCGTCATCCAAATGGTGTTCTTCTGCCGGTTCTGTTGGGCTGACTCCAGCTTCTTCTGTTGAAGGTGCCGCTTCAGTACGGGTCTTCTTCTTGCGTGATTTGCGTCCAGCTGGTGCCCCAGGAGTGTATCTAGATTGGGCATCTGATTTCTCCGGCATATTATACATCACTGGATCAGTTACCCGAGTCTTTGGAACTGGAATTGGGCGGCTCATGCCAATGATATCGCTCCCTGTGAAAACAGATAGATTTACTCCTTGGCTTCGCAGATCCTCCTGATGAGGTTAGGATATCAGAGAGCAGCCGCCCTGCCGGAGGTCCTTGAAGTCATAACATGAAAAATGTGCTCCCCTACGTTGATCTTCATTCCATGCCATAGTTTAGCGAAACCCTTCATCATTCGACCAGATGTCTCATGTGCGTGGGGGTTGGGTCTAATCATTGACATGTAGAAGTCATACGAGGGTTGGAACTCCAGCTTCAGGTGCTTTGCTTCGAAAGAGAATTCACCAGTGTAGCTCTCAGCAGTGAGAGATTTTGTGATGTGATCATAGTATCCCCTTTCAGCTGCTCTGCACGCTCCCTTCTCGAAATGCTCAGCTGTCGGGAATTCTGATCTCCAGTTGGGTGTATTGAGGAATCTGTTCAGATATTCTCCAGAGATATCCACATTAATTCCTCGCACCCAACTCTTCTTTTGGGCGACATTGATATTGCAGTAGAATTCCCTAACCAGCTCTACTATTCCTGGCTCAGCATGGTGTGTAAGGAATTCAGTCCATCCATGATGTTGTTGCAGAAAGATTATCATTGGATGATTTACCATCTCCGGACTAAATCCTTTATCGGGCACGAATAATTCGGATAGCCCTGCATAACGCCCCGCATTCAGCTCATTCCCGTTGAACCTCCTCATTATGTCGGCATCATTCTTAATGGGGAACCTTTTACATTTCTTTGAGGTCATTCCTAATCGCCCCTTTGAGGTTGAGGTCGCCCAATAGCCGATTGGTCGAACTGAACCTGTTGATTCTTGGGCTCCTTGAGAATGTGTTTGTTCCCAATCAGAACTCGAGCTCTCTTCTGGCTGCTTCTGCTGTTCATGTTGTTCCTGCTGTTCACCCTCAAGCTGGTGTTCTGTTTCAGTCTGTGCATCTCCTTGCAGTTCTCCCTCAAATTGTTGTTCATTTTCGGTTTGCTCGACTCCTTGGGATGTTCCCTGCTCATGCAAATTACAAGGATTTTCATGAAGTACAGCGTTCAGGAAATCATCGGAAAGGAAGGGGTCAACGACATGTTGATATTCTTTTCGTGATGCCTCCGCTTCTCCCCCTAGGTTTAAATTTCCTAACTGCTCCATCATACCATTTCCTTGATTCCCAGCAGTGTTGATGTCACCTTGGAGGATTTGTTGAATCTTTTTGTCCTTGAAGATGTCCTCCATGGCTTCCAACTCAGCTTGCCTATCACCCCCGCTGCTTTCAGTTCTCATTGTTTCCTGCACTGTGGGTTGAGGTTCGGCAGCTGTGTCAATTGGAATTTCTTCGGTGGCATGCTCCAGTTCAACCACCAGTTCTACACTTTTCTTCAATGCTTCTTCAATGGCTTCTTTGCTCTGGTGCACTATCTCTTCAATTTCCTCCATGGGTTCCATCGTCTCCATTGCTTGGGTCACTGTTGCCTCTGTCGCATTCCTTTGGATAGTCAGTTTCTTTAGTTGTTCATTTTGCTGGCTCAGCTTTTACTTTGACAGGAACAATGTCGGTTCCGCTGATTATCTGACAATCATCGTCTCCGACATCGGCCTGTTCTTCAGTATCAGCTTTCTTCTTCTTTTCCAATCCAGCTTGCAGTTTTTCAGCAGCTTTTCGGTTTTCTTCTTCTTCCCGGGCCTTTCTAACATTTTCCTCCATCTCGACTTTCTTTGCTTCTTCCTCAGCTTTCTTGGCCATTTGCTCTTTTCTCAATCGGTCTTTCTCAGCCCTTTCAGCTTCCATTTTCTGCTTCCATTCCTCCTCCTCCTTGGCCATTTCGATCTTAGATTCCTCCTTCTCCTACCTCGCCCTTTCAGCTTGTCGGGCCTCATACTCAGCAGTCCTCTGTGCCTCACTCCTGTCTATCTCAGCTTCCTCATGGGCTATCCTTGTTGCCTCTGCATCAGCTTCTTCTTGGGCCTTCTTTGCCAGTTCTGCATTGGCTTGTTCTTGGGCCCGTTGCTGGTGCTCCTTTTTGGATGGCGCAGCTGATTTCTTCTTGCCCTTGTCCTATGGCTTGGAGGGCTCATCATAGAATTTTTGCACAGGTGGGATGATCCTTGGCTGACTCGGAGGTTCTTGGATTTTAATCTGAGGCTCAGTAGGCTTTCCAGTCTTTTCTTTCTAAGCTAGTTTTATCAATCTCCTCTTTTTCTTCGCCGGCTCTGACTCAGTTTCGGTCTGGAGGTGTTCAGATTCAGCAGATTGATGTGGTTCGGAGGTTGGGTCCACATAATTGTCAATCATTGTGTCATCAGCCTCAGTCCACAACCCAAATTCCGGCCCTTTGATCTTCAAATATTTCGTTATGAATTCGGGCTCGGTCATTGCTGTCAGCTGGGCTGTCCATTTGTCTGTGAAATACCAACCCAAGACCCCTTGGAATCCCACATCGTACAGTAGTCGCCTTTCCTGGCAGTACCTTAGACCCTCTGCATCCATCTCGCATAACAGGTCGAAGAATCTCGTCTTCATATCTGTGTACAGAGTGTCCATGATATCTGCCTCTTTCTCCTTTAACTTTGATAAGTCCCGGACCGGTGGAACGTTGAGGAAGCCCAGGCACTTATTCTCACCCATCAATGGTATCTGTTTTCTCCTCCTGCCCAACCTATCCCAAGGCCTGTTCCTGATCATTGCGGAGCATTCGGCTCTGAGTAGCGCGAAATTGGGCATTCCTTTCATTGTAGCTTCTCGGGGCTCAACTGCCGGGAATCTTTGTGGTAGGAACACTGGAAAAATCTCCTCATTTCCCGGAGGTATCACCAACCCTGGCCTCAGCACAGACTCTCTGATCTCCTTCTCCCATTTCCCCCATGCTGTCATATATTCTCTCCATAGCTTCCTGATTGCTTTCATTTTTTCAATGATTGAATCCAGCATCAGAGTGTGGTGTGCGTTTCCGTAATTCAGCACAGTTTGGAGGGACTCCCAGAAATTCTACGCCATTTCGGTGTGACGTGCCTTTGCATGCTTTGTCAGCCATAGCTGCTCCTCCGGTCCGCAGACAGTCCCATTGTCGAATAGTTTTTTCTTGTATGTGAATGGGAAGGCGTCTGTTATAGAAAGCATCCCAGTCGATGCCACTAGTTGTGGTGGAGGGTTCTTGCTGGCAAAGTAACTCTCCGTTTGCTGCGTGATTGGTGGTTGAATAGGGATCGGATCAAAAGCTGCTACTTCCTTATCTCCGAAGTGCTGCTCAAGCATTCTATTCCATCGTGCTTTCTGCTGTTTCATCCTCCAGACCATCCGCTCATAGTGAACTTTTGAGTCCCCAAACCTCTGATCGTATCTTGCTTCATGAAACTCATGATTCCAGAAGTTCCACACGTGTTTGCAAAAGTCCCTTTCGAGGCCCATAGCTTTATCGTTTCTCTCTTTTTCTGGAATAGCATTCCACCAATGGTCTTTCATCTCGAACCTCCATTCAATCTTGTGGTCCATGTTCAATTTGTGTTCGTTCCTTATAGCCACCCTATTCTCTTCTATTTCTTTCTTCATCCTTTCGATGTCTAGGAAGGCAAGATCTGGAGTTGTCTTTGGGAGATTCATAATGGAATCTATGATGAGTTGGTCCCTGAAGAAGAGAAGTTGAAACTATTTTTAACACATTTTTGATAAAACTATTCAAGTTGAAAATCAACATCCTCACATTTTGAGGTAAGCTCTAAATGTGAGTTAATTGGTTTTTACTTGAATTTATTAGGGTTAGATTATTAAATCCAACACTTATTGCAACTAAAGAGTTAAAGGATAAGAGTCTAGGACCCTTGCAATTTTTCTTAGACTATAAATAGTCTAGATATTTTTGCAATGGTCAAAGGGCCACAAGATAGAGAATTTTTAATAGGCAATTGAGCCTATCAAAAGGGAATTTTTGATTTTTATCACTTGAAAAGTGATTTAAATCATGTGAAATGGGCAGCAAGATGATTAATGATGACGAACAAATGCACGTGACAAGTTATGCAATCACTAGTATGTGGTAATGGACCAAGGAGAATAAAAATTAAATAAACATGCACACACACAAAAAGGGTATTTTTGGATTTTTATGAAAAAAGTGTTGACTTGTCTATTTAGTAAAATTGGGGGTGTGAGTGGTCCCCCATTTGGATTTTGTTTTGGAAAATGGGTATTTAAAAAGTGAATCAAGACATCACACTTTGAATATTCCACACTTGTCCCAATGAAGAATCTATGTCAAACACTTAAGAGAATAGAACATTCTACCAACTTTTTGTCTTTTTAAACATAAATTCCATGCCAAAAGTATGGAAAAATTTTGGCATGGTTTCGTTTACAATACCATGTTTCCCGTATGTGCAAACGTCAACTTTTGAGTTGAGTTTGCAAATTGTGAGTAACAGGTACCCGACAAAAGCATTTATTAACAAGATACACATAACACAGTACATGCATACATCAAAACAAACACAAACAGTCCATTCATACCTAGTATCATGCAAAAATTTTGCCACAAACTCATGCTTTTCAAACATGGGTTCACAGACACTACCAACATGCATTTTCAATCATTATCAACAATTATCTACTGATCAAAATAACATAGTGACTAAAGGAAACTGTCACAGTGTTCTCCTTATTCACAGATTTTTAACAGAAACATGATTGATCAAATGTGTACACAGAAAACAAAACCAAGACAAAAGAACCATAAAATCAACGAAAACATGATTTTTGTGGATTTTGCAACCCTCATTTTTAAAATGAGATGTTTCCCACACCACAGAAGACCAGAGCATACAAAAATGGCAGTTCAAATTCAAAACATGAAAAAAAAAACCTAATCTGCCTTAACCTGTTCTAAGTCATCCCCGCACAAGCCCGACTCATTCCAACCCTATTCCGACCCTCCCCGACGTGAAAATAGTGAACAATCCTTCACCCACCCCTTATTCGCAAAAATAAAGAAGAGACGAAACTGAAAATGCGAAAAACAGGGTGCGAATTCAAAATAGAGAACTTACCCCCTGCTCCAACAAGGATTTGACGAAGAAGACACCATTTTTGAACAGTTTGGACGGAGGAAAAACTCTGGTTCGAAGAAGAAGATGAATGATTTGCGAGAGAAACGGGAGAGAAAAGTTCGAATGTGGGAAGGTGGAAATGAGATGGAAGGGGGAAGAAGAGTGTATAAAGGGTGTGGGGCAAAAATGAGTTCGGTCTCCTGGAGACCGAACATCGGTTCGGTCTAGACCGAACTAGATGGGGTCTTCAGTGTTTGTGATGAGTTCGGTCTATTGGGCAAGTTCGGTCTAGACCGAACTTGCTTGGTGTAATACCCGTGAATTTTGTAACATAAATAAATAAATAAATACAATAAATAACTAAATAAATAAATACGATAAATACAATAAGTAAATATATTAAAATGAAATAAATAAATATAGACGAAATGAGAAATGAAACCAATTAAAGGAATTTAATAAAAGAAATTAAATAAAGGTGAATAAGTCGATACACGTGCCGAAACGTAAATTTGGACCCGAAAGAAATAACGACACGAAATAGGAACCCAAAGAGAGTCCGGAAATCGGAATCCGAGAGCATAGAGGGATAGAAACCCGAAAGAGAGGCGGAAAAGCACGACGGATCGCACGACGCGCCCGGACCGAAGTCCAGGCGAGGATGGCGCGGTCTCCGCGCGCCCTTAGGGGGAAAACCGCGCCAGGTGCGCGCCAGACACGACACGACAGGCGAATCGTTCCGCGATTCTCTCGCCCGAACGCGGATTTTTCGACTTTCGGTTGAACATCTTTCGACTCTAGACTCTTAGAGTCAGATCTTGGACGCCCTAGGTCTTAGTTATCTATAAATAAACCCTCTTGGAAGCCCCAAACTCTTTACGAAACCCTACGAAATCTCTCTATACGTCGAAACCCTAATCCCGGAGTCGTCGGAGGCACGAAGGCAAGAGAGGAGACTGAGTTGGACGAAAATACAAAGACTCTCGTCATCGTGGTAAGATCTGATCCCTTCTTTACCATGTTTGATTCGAAAACGAATCCTAATTAAACCTCTTTTCTATTCTAAACCCCGATCCGGACGCGTTGAGGAGAAACGAAGGATCTCGGAGGGAGAACGAAGAACGTGGAAGCCACGCCTCCGAATCATCGAGCTGAGACATCCATAGATCTGTAAGTTAACTCTTACATGGGTTTGGGAGAAATTAAAATACGTTAGAATTAAAGATTCGAATCAAATCCTTCAAAAATCTGTCAACATATGATCTTTACCGGCGCTATAGTTTTGTCGAATTTTTCTGAACCTTAAAACATCTTCGAACGGAAAAACTTAAAACACGAAAAAACGTTCCTAAGACATTAATCTAGCTTCTGTAAAATTTCCAAAATTTTTCATCGTGTTTTGTTAGCCGAAACCGATCAGAAACTAGCCTGCCTTAGATTGAGATCTTGAAACGGTCACAGATTTTACTTTTGAACTTGAGGTTGATTTTTACCCTTGAATTAGGCCGAGTTAGGATTGGTGTTGAACATAAGAATTGTAGATCTATATGTTTAGAACACCTCCATAAATTTTCAGAATTTTTCGTTGAGATTTGATAACCGAAATCGACTCGAAACCGAACTGTGCTAAACTTAGATCTTGAAATCTTGACAGATTCTTGGCCCGAACTTGTTGGCGTTTTTGACAATAGATATAGGATGAATTAGATCTTTGCTGAACATGAAACTTGTAGATATATGCCTTAAGAAGGTCTCTGTAAAATTTCGTTAATTTTGGAGTTGATTTGCTAAGGTCAAACCTGAAATCTTGGACCTGCTGTATAAGAAACTCGGACAGATTTGTGTCCTGAAAGAAATCTGCGTTTTTGACTTGATTCGGTATCTCGGATTGAAAAAGTTAAAACACGAAAGTTGTAGATCTTGACGTTTCGGAGTCAGTCGTGAAATTTCGGAATTTTAAAAATTAAATCTGATTTTAGACGAAATTTAGAGTAAACTGTGGTTGACCGAGTCAAATCTTGATATCTTGTTGAAACGGTGAAATTAGCCTTTAAGGTTTAAATGATTGGGAAATCCTTTGAAATAAAATACACATGAAATATCCTGCTTGCCGAAAGGCAATTGAAATATCCTGCTTGCCGAAAGGCAATTGAAATATCCTGCTTGCCGAAAGGCAATTGAAATATAGTGCTTGCCGAAAGGCAATTGAGATATAATGCTTGCCGGAAGGCAATTGATAAATAGAACTTGCCGAATGGCGATTGAAATATAAACTTGAAACATGAGACATGAGATATGAAACTAGGAAACTCGAAAATGGTTCCTTTTACATTATGCCTTAAAATATGTCTTGCAATTGTTTACCTTGCGAATTATATTTATGATCTTATGAAGTCTCTGTCGTTGGAATTATTTTTAGCGATATAAACTAAATTATGTGGTGTTGTGCACATGTTTTCTGTAAATGAAATTAAGAGGCTTTGAAACCCCATAGTTATGTATGTGTTAACTTACTCAGCACGTAGTGCTGACCAAACCATTTTTATTTCTTTTTCTTCCAGAGTTGAGAATTATGCATCGTCCTATGCATACACGGGAAGCATGGGATATATGTTATCTTGAGTTTTTGTATAAGACTAGATCTTGCATGAACGGGCCTGTTTAACCCGTATTTTAGCCATGTTGGCCCTATATTTAAATTCCGCTGCATTATATATGTAAATATTATTTTCCGCTGCAACTGTAATGATATTATTTTCAAATTATATATGAATGGGCTGTTTGAATGTTTTAAATTCTGAAAACCCTAGCCTTGCATCTCTTTAGCAAGCTCGGAGAAACCGTGTCTTGTTAGGGAGGTGTGGCAGTGACACCCCGACCTGGGTGACCAAAAACCGGGGTGTTACAGAGTGGTATCAGAGCCCAGAATATTTTAAAGATATTTATTTTAAAAAAAAATATCTGATACCAAAGTGGTATCAGAGCCCGACTTATTTTTAAATTAGTATTCTTATTTTTAAACTAGTAGATTATTATTTTTAAACTATTATTTTAAACCATTATTATTTTTAAATTATTACTATTATAAATATAGAAGCCCAAGTTATTATTTCTAGGAATTCCTAGCCCAAATTATTTTTGAGCCAAATGCTAATTATTTTTGACCCAATATAGTGGTCCAAGAATTTTAGTCATTATTTTAAAATCATAAATTCCATGGATAAATTTTATTTTTCAAAACCCATGGGAATTAGAGAAAGAATATATACATAGTGCATGAATTATTTTTGGGGGAAATCATTATTTGCATATGCATACTGCATTGCCTAAACTTAGAGAACTTAGAAGCGTGTAACGTTCTAACTTAGACCTTTTGCTTGCACTAGATGACTTAGAGGCTTGAGATCGAATTAGCAACGCTAACTAGAGACTGATCTTGCCTTAGTTCTAGATCGCATTCATCTATGTGCACGTTTAAGCATAACAATCCTCGGCCCTTGCCATTCCTATCCTCATACGAAACAACTTCCTCATGTTGAGTAATAAAAATCAAGTTTTTATTAAAATACTATTTATTCTAAAAAAAAAATCTTGTTTGGTTTCCCCAAACGACAAATCCGAAAATTAGAAATTTGAAATTCAAGATACTCTTAAAAAAAAAAAAAAAATCTGGACAGCCCCTGTCCGACCCAAAAAAAAAAAAAAAAAAGAGAGCAAATTTCTTGTTCAAGCGATCTATCTAAACTCTGATAAACTAATCTAGATACGTTATAACAGAAAATGGCACCTAGGAAAAAACCGAGGAAGGTTAGTCCAAATGGAACTGACGCTAACCTCCCCAACACGTCCAACAACAGTGGAAGTCCTCAGAACCTAGAAGAACAAGTGCCCCATGCGCCCAATAATATGGAAGCACGTTTAAAAACTGTAGAGGAACTTCTCGTAGCATTAGGAAATGCGGAGGTGCATAGGACACAAGCAGCAGTACCTCCACCAGTAGCTCCAATCAACTACTTGGCATTAGTGAACCCTTACAACCCACCCTATTATGACGGCCAAGAGGATCCAGCGAAGTTGGAAGGTTGGATCCGTACCTTTGATAAGCTCTTGAATGCTATCAAGTGCCCTGATGAGGAGAAGATACACGTAGCGACCTACTACCTAGGAGGCGAAGCTGATGAGTGGTGGCAAGACCTTCGCGCGAATTCAGAGGAAGACGAAGAAGCCTACACCTGGGAAGAACTTAAGGAAGCATTGAGGGAAAGATTCTACCCACTGAGCACCAAGACTGCGAAATACGAGGAATTCATCAACCTAAAGCAAGGTGCGCAAACGGTGCAAGAGTACTACACCAAATTCAAGGAGCTAGTACGATTTGCTACGAGGCTAGTGCCAACCGACACTGACAAGGCTCAGAAATTCGAGATGGGTCTGAACCTTAGTATCCAGGAGATACTTGCAGTAGGACAATTCACGAACCTGCAGACGGTTTATGATCGTGCGGTAGCGGTTGCACGAGTCCAAGGACTGAAACGGAAACCGGTAGATGAGGTTAACCAAGGACCACAAGGAGAATACAAGGTGGATAAGGACCGTTTCGATGGGAACTCGAACGGACAACATCAAGATGAAAATGGAGAGAAAAAGGGGATAGTCTTCAACCATGGTGACTATGCGCCACCATGTCCAAAGTGTGGTAAACCGCATTATGCGAGAGGATGCCCTCAGCCTCGAGCATGCCCTCGATGTGGTCGACATGGTCATCGGCTGCGTGATTGCCGGACACGGAAAGAGAACATCGACAAGAGAGAGGATGTGACTACTCGACCTAAGCAACCACGAAACCCAGACAGTCAAGGTGGCAACAACCAAGGGCACCAATACCCTCATAATAAAGACCAAAACCCGAAACCTCTTGAGAGTACTGAATAGACAGTTATGGGGACATAACTGGAGTCCTAAGAGGGAGAGGATGTGATACCCCGTAATAAAGTAGTTGCATTATTTTTTTTAGTTTGGCTCGGCAATATGTATCCCAAATAAATTTTTTGAACTACGTCATGGCTTGATCCCTTCACCGGTTACGTAGGCAGCTTAGAAGTTTTAATTCTAAGTTCAGTCACAAAATAATAAAATAAACAAAAGACCTTAGCACGAGAAAAGCCGAAACACAACTTCGAGGACGAAGTTGATTCTTAAGGAGGGTAGACTGTAATACCAGTGAATTTTGTAATATAAATAAATAAATAAATACAATAAATAACTAAATAAATAAATACGATAAATACAATAAGTAAATATATTAAAATGAAATAAATAAATATAGACGAAATGAGAAATGAAACCAATTAAAGGAATTTAATAAAAGAAATTAAATAAAGGTGAATAAGTGATACACGTGCCGAAACGTAAATTTGGACCCGAAAGAAATAACGACACGAAATAGGAACCCAAAGAGAGTCCGGAAATCGGAATCCGAGAGCATAGAGGGATAGAAACCCGAAAGAGAGGCGGAAAAGCATGACGGATCGCACGACGCGCCCAGACCGAAGTCCAGGCGAGGATGGCGCGGTCTCCGCGCGCCCTTAGGGGGAAAACCGCGCCAGGTGCGCGCCAGACACGACAGGCGAATCGTTCCGCGATTCTCTCGCCCGAACGCGGATTTTTCGACTTTCGGTTGAACATCTTTCGACTCTAGACTCTTAGAGTCTGATCTTGGACGCCCTAGGTCTTAGTTATCTATAAATAAACCCTCTTGGAAGCCCCAAACTCTTTACGAAACCCTACGAAATCTCTCTATACGTCGAAACCCTAATCCCGGAGTCGTCGGAGGCACGAAGGCAAGAGAGGAGACTGAGTTGGACGAAAATCCAAAGACTCCCGTCATCGTGGTAAGATCTGATCCCTTCTTTACCATGTTTGATTCGAAAACGAATCCTAATTAAACCTCTTTTCTATTCTAAACCCCGATCCGGACGCGTTGAGGAGAAACAAAGGATCTCGGAGGGAGAACGAAGAACGTGGAAGCCACGCCTCCGAATCATCGAGCTGAGACATCCATAGATCTGTAAGTTAACTCTTACATGGGTTTGAGAGAAATTAAAATACGTTAGAATTAAAGATTCGAATAAAATCCTTCAAAAATCTGTCAACATATGATCTTTACCGGCGCTACAGTTTTGTCGAATTTTTCTGAACCTTAAAACGTCTTCGAACGGAAAAACTTAAAACACGAAAAACGTTCCTCAGACATTAATCTAGCTTCTGTAAAATTTCCAAAATTTTTCATCGTGTTTTGATATCCGAAACCGATCACAAACTAGCCTGCCTTAAATTGAGATCTTGAAACGGTCACAGATTTTACTTTTGAACTTGAGGTTGATTTTTACCCTTGAATTAGGCCGAGTTAGGATTGGTGTTGAACATAAGAATTGTAGATCTATATGTTTAGAACACCTCCATAAATTTTCAGAATTTTTCGTTGAGATTTGATAACCGAAATCGACTCGAAACCAAACTGTGCTAAACTTAGATCTTGAAATCTTGACAGATTCTTGGCCCGAACTTGTTGGCGTGTTTGACAATAGATATAGGATGAATTAGATCTTTTCTAAACATGAAACAGGTAGATATATGCCTTAAGAAGGTCTCTGTAAAATTTCGTTAATTTTGGAGTTGATTTGCTATGGTCAAACCTGAAATCTTGGACCTGCTGTATAAGAAACTCGGACAGATTTGTGTCCTGAAAGAAATCTGCGTTTTTGACTTGATTCGGTATCTCGGATTGAAAAAGTTAAAACACGAAAGTTTTAGATCTTGACGTTTCGGAGTCAGTCGTGAAATTTCGGAATTTTTAAAATTAAATCTGATTTTAGACGAAATTTAGAGTAAACTGTGGTTGACCGAGTCAAATCTTGATATCTTGTTGAAACGGTGAAATTAGCCTTTAAGGTTTAAATGATTGGGAAATCCTTTGAAATAAAATACACATGAAATATCCTGCTTACCGAAAGGCAATTGAAATATCCTGCTTGCCGAAAGGCAATTGAAATATCCTGCTTGCCGAAAGGCAATTGAAATATAGTGCTTGCCGAAAGGCAATTGAGATATAATGCTTGCCGGAAGGCAATTGATAAATAGAACTTGCCGAATGGCGATTGAAATATAAACTTGAAACATGAGACATGAGATATGAAACTAGGAAACTCGAAAATGGTTCCTTTTACATTATGCCTTAAAATATGTCTTGCAATTGTTTACCTTGCGAATTATATTTATGATCTTATGAAGTCTCTGTCGTTTGAATTATTTTTAGCGATATAAACTAAATTATGTGGTGTTGTGCACATGTTTTCTGTAAATGAAATTAAGAGGCTTTGAAACCCCATAGTTATGTATGTGTTAACTTACTCAGCACGTAGTGCTGACCAAACTATTTTTATTTCTTTTTCTTAAGAGTTGAGAATTATGAATCGTCCTATGCATACACGGGAAGCATGGGATATATATTATCTTGAGTTTTTGTATTAGACTAGATCTTGCATGAACGGGCCTGTTTAACCCGTATTTTGGCCATGTTGGCCCTATATTTAAATTCCGCTGCATTATATATGTAAATATTATTTTCCGCTGCAACTGTAATGATATTATTTTCAAATTATATATGAATGGGCTGTTTGAATGTTTTAAATTCTGAAAACCCTAGCCTTGCATCTCTTTAGCAAGCTCGGAGAAACCGTGTCTTGTTAGGGAGGTGTGGCGGTGACACCCCGACCTGGGTGACCAAAAACCGGGGTGTTACACTTGGAGACCGAACATGAAGGGAAGACTAACAAACACTTAGATGATAAAATTCGAAATCAGTTCGGTCTAGACCGAACTGATGTTTAATTCGAACTCAAGTAGATAGACCGAACTTGACACTAAAGGAAAAGAAATGTGCTTTTGTGAATTAGTTCGAATTACTTGGGCAGTTCGGTTTAGACCGAACTTGCTCTATAATTCGAACTACTCACTTGCAAAGATAAATGGAACATTGCCTATGTAGATCAGTTCGAACAATTTGCACTCAGTTTGATTTAGATCGAACTGAATAATTCGAACTATTACTTGGCAAAGTTATTAACACAGATGAAGTCATGGAAGGCCAATTCGAATTATAAGGTCAGTTCGGTTTAAACCGAACTAGACAATTCGAATTTGATGAAAATTTCTAAGACAACATATCCGATACTTAGCAAAAATTGGAATTTTCAAAAATTTGACACTTTTACTATAAGTAAAATGCAAAATGAGTGTGCAACAGTACATACTATAGTTTAATTTGTTTGCAAAAATTAGGTTGGATTAACATATTTATTTTATGGACTTATTCCGGATTTTAAATTTCTCTAAATTCCGAAATTAATTTCCATTAAATTCAGTATTAATCCAACCGGGAACCTGGTTTTTGACGCTTTATTTTTCTTTTTGTTGGTCCCACGAACTCCTGCAAGGCGAACATAAATAAACGTATTAGATTTTTCTCCAAATATCAACATCCTCACATTTAGAGTTTTAATACTCTAAATATTTAATTGATTTTTGGATACTTTTTGCACAGAAAAATTTGAATAGTACATAAGTAAATGCATGTATATGTATATATATATATATATATTTATCAAGTATAGGCTGGCTCTGAAGTCATCTGAATTTCTTTCTCGGGATCGAACTGTCCGAGATACTCCTTCAATCTTTGTCCATTCACCACCAACTCTCCCTTGTCAGTTCGGATCCTGACAGCTCCGCTTTCAAACACATGAAGCACTTCGTATGGCCCTTCCCATCTGGATTTAAGCTTTCCCGGGAACAACTTCAACCTAGAATTAAATAACAAGACATTTTGGCCAACATAGAAGTGTTTAGATTTGATTCGACGATCGTGTAACTTCTGGGTCCGCTCTTTGTAAATCCTCGAGCTTTCGTAAGCTTGCGCACGTATTTCCTCAAGTTCATTGAGGTCCAACTTGCGTTTACTTTGAGCAACTCGTGGGTCAAAATTAAGCGTTCTTACGGCCCAGTAAGCCTTGTGCTCTAGCTCTACGGGCAAATGACATGCTTTTCCAAAGACGAGCCTGTATGGAGACATCCCAATGGGTGTTTTGAATGCAGTGCGGTATGCCTATAAAGCATCATTGAGCTTACGTGACCAATCTTTGCGGGTTATCCCCACAGTGGCCTCGAGTATGTGTTTGATTTCGCGGTTTGATATCTCGACTTGGCCATTGGTTTGGGGATGATAAGGCGTGCCAATCTTGTGGAGAATCCCATTTTTGTTCATAATATTTGCAAATGCTTTATTAACGAAATGGGTTCCTCCATCAGATATTATTACCCTAGGTACACCAAATCTGTCAAAAATGTTATTTTTCAAAAACTTGATGACTTGGTGACCATCATTGGTTGGCAGTGCAATTGCCTCAACCCATTTGGACAGGTAATCGACAGCTACCAAGATGTAGTGATTCCTATCAGATGTTGGGAATGGTCCCATGAAGTCAATGCCCCATATATCGAAAATCTCAAGCGTGAGAATCCCTTTTTGAGGCATTTCATCCCTCTTGGAGATATTCCCTAGTCTTTGGCATCTGTCGCAAGACTTAACAAACGCCTTGCAATCCTCGTAAACAGTAGGCCAATAGAAACCACACTCGAGCACCTTATGAGCTGTTCGAGTGGGGCCATGGTGACCTCCGTATTCCGATTCATGACATTTTTTAGCGATTTGATAGGCCTCGTGCTCCGTTACACATCGTCGTATACTCGAATCTGCACAATGCTTGAAGAGATAAGGATCTTCCCAAAAGTAGTTAACTACATCTCGGTAGAACCTTGCTTTTTGGCCCCTGTTCTCGAATGGTGGGATTATTCCACATGCTAAAAAGTTACCAATGTCAGAAAACCTATGGACAAGCTTGATCATGAAGATGCAAAGCAAACAGTTGTTCATCCGGAAAATTTTCATTGACGGCTAGCTCATTTTTATCATTTTCTAGTCGAGACAAATGGTCAGCAGCACCATTGTCTCTACCTTTTCTATCTTTTATTATGATGTCGAATTCTTGCAGCAAGAGTACCCACCTGATTAATCGAGGTTTGGCGTCTTGTTTGCTAAACAAGTATCTCAGTGCAGAGTGATCAGTGTATACTATGGTTTTCGTACCAATAAGGTAATGTCTGAATTTATCGAACGCGAAAACCACAGCATACATCTCTTTCTCCGTGGTGGTGTAGTTAACTTGGGCTTCATTTAGGGCATGACTTGTGTAATGAATTACGCAGTGTTTCCCTTCCTTATGTTGCCCAAGAACTGCTCCCATGGCGAGATCACTTGCATCGCACATCACCTCGAAAGGTTTTGACCAATCGGGTGGCTGTACTATTGGGGCAGAAATAAAAAACTTCTTGAGCGTGTCATAGGCTTGAACACACGCTTCATTTAGAGAAATCTTTAATGAATCTCCGGTAAAAACCGGCATGCCCTAAGAAACTCCTACCTGCTTTTATTGAGTTTGGTAATGGAAGGTTGGAAATGACTGAGACTTTGGCCTTATCGACTTCGATGCCTGCGCGCGAGATGCGGTGACCCAACACTATTCCTTCGGTAACCATGAAATGGCACTTTTCCCAGTTCAAAACTAGGTTAGTGTGCTCGCATCTTTTTAAAATTTTTGCAAGATTAGTCAAACATTCATCAAAAGTATCTCCATACACAGAGAAGTCATCCATGAAAACTTCAATGCATTTTTCGATAAATTCTGAGAAAATCGACATCATGCATCGTTGAAAAGTGGCAGGCGCATTGCAAAGTCCAAAAGGCATGCGCATGTACGCAAAAGTTCCATATGGGCACGTGAAAGTGGTTTTATCATGATCTTCACTAGCTATTACAATCTGATTATAGCCAGAGTACCCATCCAAAAAGCAATAGTACTCCCTCCCGGCCAACCTCTCCAGCATCTGATCAATGAACGGCAAGGGAAAGTGATCCTTCCGCGTAGCGGTGTTAAGCTTCTGGTAGTCGATGCAAACTCTCCAACCGGTCACTGGACGTGTTGCAACTTCTTCTCCTTGCTCATTAGTCATTATGCACATCCCCCCACGTTTTGGTACGACCTGCACTGGGCTTACCCATTTGCTGTCAGATATAGGATACATGATACCAGCATCTAAGAGCTTGATAACTTCTTTCCTTACCACTTCTTGCATGTGGGGGTTCAGACGCCTTTGCGGTTGCCTAGAGGGCTTGTACTCTTCTTCCATTAAAATTCTGTGCATGCAAACAGAGGGGCTTATTCCTTTTATATCAGAAATGGTCCATCCAATTGCATGTACATATTTCTTTAGAATGTCTACCAGAGCCTTTTCTTGTTCTTGTGTCAGCTTGGCTGACACAATTACCGGTAATCTTTTATGTTCAGCGAGAAAAACGTACTTAAGATGATCCGGGAGTATTTTAAGTTCAAGCTCTGGCGGACATTCAACGGAAGGTAGTAGTTTGCGAGAAATGGTTGGGGGTGAAAGATCAGATTTACCTTCAGGACCCTGTGTCAGTACAGGATCCACTTCCTCCTCCGTGGTGCTCTCGTCGTCCTCTGGAATGAATTCAACACCGTCGAATTCTTCAAGGTCCCCAGTAATAGGATCCTCGAAGTGGACAGCGTTGCAGCTCCTTTGTTGCTCTGCACCTTCAGGCGTCAGTACCTGTTTTGAAGCTTTGTCCGTCATCACAGTCATAGAGTTTATGCTCTCATCCTCACTCCTACTTTCTATTACATCAAACATGGAACAAGATCCCTCATTCGGGAATTTCTGCAGCTGCTCATGTCAAAGGAAATTTCTTTATCGTCGACCCTCAATGTGATTCTTCCAGATGTGGCATCAATCAATGCACCGCCAGTGGCCAGAAACGGGCGTCCCAGGATAAGCGGCATTTCAGAGTCCTCTTCAATGTCGAGGATGATGAAGTCAACCGGGAAAAGAACTTGGCCGGTCTTGACTACCACATCCTTGAGGATTCCCACGGGTTTTGTGATTGATCTGTCTGCCAATTGCAGTTTCATCTTGACCGGTTCAATCTCTCCGAGCCTTAGGCGAATTGCCATGGCTAGAGGCATCACGTTGATGCTGGATCCTAGATCACATAACCCCATGCTCACTTTGGCCTTTCCAATCTGTACTGGTAGCGTGCAACATCCAGGGTCTTCTTTCTTTTCGGGTAGTTTCCTTTGAACTATGGCACTGCATGTGCTGTTGAGAACAATCACCTCCTCCTGCTCTACCTGCCTTTTCCCTGAAATCAATTCTTTCAAGAACTTAGCATAGGTGGACATTTCTTAAATCATTTCCACGAGAGACATGGTTATCTCTACAGACTTTAACCGTCCTAGAAATTTCTTGAATTTAAGGTCATGTTCCTTATTTCTAAGACGTGCCGGGTATGGCACCCTTCGCATGTACTTATTACTATCAATTTTTGGTGGTAAAGAGAAGGAAGTTGTACCTTCACCCATACCCTTTTCAGCTTCATCTGCAGCTTCAGCCTGCGTGTTTGCTGCATCTGATTTATCCTTTACCAGCTCAATACCTTCATCTCCTCCAACCCTTTCATTTTCCTTCTCCACCTCTAATGAGACATTTACTTTCATAGCTTTCTTCTTTGCAGATCCAACGTTTCCCTTCAGAATCTTGCCTCCCCGCAATGTGATTGCTTTACATTGCGGGTTGGCTTCAGTGCTACTCGGCAGTGTTCCCTTGCCCCTGTTCTGCAATTCCTTAGCCAACTGAGTGACCTGCGTCTCCACATTCTTGATTGATGCCTGCTGTTGCTGGTTTATCTCCTTTTGATTGGATATAAACTCAGTCATCAAGTTCTCCAAACGAGATGGTGGCTTTTGGTTGTATTGCTGATTCTGGTCAGGTTGGGCCTGGAAATTCTGGAAATTCTGGCTCTGGTTTGGGTTGGGCCTCTGTTGGATATGGGGCTGGAAGTTCTGATTGTGATTTTGGAAATTCTGTACTCTTTGCTGGATGAATCCTTGATTCTGAGGTCTGAAGTTCTGCTGAGGGTTTTGGTTTGCATACTGGTTAGGCTGGTTTGGCTGCAAAAAATGCGCATTAAGTGCATTGTTGTTGGAATATGAGAGATTGGGATGACGATTCTGGTAATTTCCGCAATTACAGCTCTCAGTAGCTATCTGTTGGCACGTGTCAGTTGGGTGAGGTCCCTGACATAGCCCACAGATACTACCCGGTTGCTGTGTTTGAACATGGCTAGATGAGGCTCCTGCCTGAGAAGTGCCTACTCCCTTTCCTTTCTCTACTGTCCCAGCTGTATCGCCGCTACCTGTTCTAGCAATTTTTCAAAATATGTTTTTCCCTCACTTACAGCAAAAACTTTTCTAGGAGGGTCCGCTTTCTTGTCATTACTGTTCAATACAGATCTATTGACAGACATTGTCTCAATCTTTTCCCAGGCTTGGTCCATTGGCAAATGGAGTAAATGTTTTCCGCCTGCAGCGTACAACATCGTTCTCCATGGATGGGTGAGCCCTCCATAGAATTTCCTCAGTTGCTCCCATGGTTGGTATCCGTGTTGGGGGCATCGCCTCAAAAGGTTGGAGAACCTCTCCTTTGCGTCATACAATGATTCATCCGGCTTCATCTTGAACTCTCCAATTTTCTCTCGTCCTTCGTCTACTTAGATTCAGGAAAATATTTCAACAGAAAACTCCTCACCAAATCTGCCCAGGTGCTCCTCTGATTTATGGATAATGATTTATACCAATCCCTGGCACCACTAAACAAAGAAAAAGGAAATAACATTAGTCTTATGGCATCAGGTGAAACTCCCTGGTTTTTGATTGTATCACAGAGCTCCAGAAAGGATTGGAGATGATCATGGGGATCCTCATGATTCGCGCCGCAGAATTGATTGTTTTGCACCAAATTAATGAGTGCCAGTTTGAGCTCAAAGCTGCGTGCAGGAAATTGCGCTCTCCCAGGCCTATCCAGATAAGGCTCCACGATTGGCTGCATAAAATCAGCTGCTGCCTGCTGTTGTTGATTTCCTTGCTCTGCTTGGTAGGGTTGTTCTGGAACTGGTCTTGATTGAAGGCTTGATTCTGGTATTGCTCGTTTGGTATATTTTGGTTTTGTTGGTTATATTGGTTGAGAGGTGGTGGTTGTTGGTGGAATTGCTGATACTGTTGCTGATATGGATTAGGTGGATTTTCCTCCTCGTTGGCACGATTTGGGTATTCTACCATGCCCCCATCAGCTCCATTACCAGGATTATTGGGTGGTTGGTCTATTGGTAAGATCGGGGGAATGTCCTGGTTCTCTGCCATATCGGGTGAGGTACGAGTCCGAGCTTCCTGCTTTTTCCTTCGTCTGGCTTGCGCCCTCAGCTGGCGAGCGGTCCTTTCTATTTCTAGATCGAACGGTAGCTCAGGCAATGTGGTCTTTCTCCTTTGCATAAGCAGTTTGTATCAAGTTTTGACAGTACCTGCACAACCCCCAGGTTAGAAATGGTTCAAGAGTATATACAACAACTATCTATGAGTAAATCAGGAGTGTAATTCTCCTAGTAAATGGCGCTGCATCCTCCCCGGCAACGGCACCATGAAACTTTTCACAATTTCCCACCACGAGTAATTTTCTAAAATATAATCCCGGTTTAGGTTTTATTAAAGAAACTGATTTATGAAGATGGAGTTGGGATTAAGGATATATTTAGGTTGTCACGTTTTTATTACTCGTGTTACGAAACTGTTGCCCGAAAGCGCCCGGTGTCAAAAATTGCAATAATTTATAGTAAGACCGGATCGTTCACTGGAGGATGTGCGATAGAAGCAGGGCCCACGTCTTTTACTAAGATTTTCCACTCGGTTACTCGATTCAAGTTTTGCAATGGTTTCTGACAACTACTTGACATAATGTAAACTAGATTAAGAAAGCAATTTACATTATTCTGCAACGCATGGCAAAATTATTCTAAGAAAGCAATAAAATCTATTCTAAGGAAGCGATTAAATTATGCTACGGAAGCAGTTAAAGTTATGCTACACTACACTACAAAGCAGATTTAAAATGTGACAGAAGGGACAGGGAGAGAATAATAAAGATTGGACAAGATTCAGATGAAACACAATAAAACTTCCATTTTTAATACACATATCTTTGCTCGGGATAGTTCGTCAGTTAGCTAACTCTCATGTTTTCTCCACTATGTTCCCTTTAACAGACAGGTACTTACAGTGAGAATTTACATGCTCTTAAGACCTCAACTTCTAAGATACCACAGACTCACAACTGCCCTCACATGGCCATGCTGAGGCATATTATTCATCTGTGGTGGACAAGCAACACCTGACACATCATTAGTTGATTTGCCAAGTACTGCTATTATTCCTCCGGTCACACCCAAAGCTTTCAAAACAAGCCCCAAACCCTTCCATAACTCTTAAACCTTACAACAGATGGACGACCCCTAATTCTTCCGAGTGACCTCTATGAAAGCATTTAAAAGAAAGCAGTAAAGGAAGCATTTAAAATCCTATCAATCGGAAGTCTTAAAAATATCTCTTTCCGTTAGTATAAAAGAGCCCCTGGTCTTGGTGACCAGGTGTAGACCAAGAACTCCCAAGATATCAATAAGCCATAGGACTCACAACATCTGGGTAGTTATGAGATACAGACTAAATGAAACAGAGCCATGAATGTACCTTTTTCGGATGTACTCACTCAAGACTCAATTTTAGACTTTGGCAGAAGAAGATAGTAGTCGAAGGAATACTCAACCCTACCTTAGAAATTCACAAAGGCCTATATGTTGTTCCTCTAGTATTATTTATCACATCTCATCTACACCCAAGTAGGTATTGATGTAATGTGATATCTAATACAAGACTTCCAACACACAGCAATTTTGAGAAGCCAATTGATATTTGAAAATCATTCCCTAGACAGGTACTGAACACTCAATTAAAACACAGATCCTTTCAGTCTAGATGAGACCTAATCACTGACTCTGCTTCTAAGTTCTCAAAATCAACCCCCGGTAGAATATGAGTTAATCATAACTGTCGAATTTATCCCTTACTCAGATCCGGATTTTATAAAGAAATTTTTGTTGGAAATTTATTATGTAGCATCAAATTTAGATCAAGACTTCTATGTCCAAGGGAAGGATCCCAAAATAATTATGACTGCATCACTTACATAATAATATCATGCATACATGTATATGAGAAGCAAAATAAAAATACCCCAAAATATATGGTGGGGTTAGACAGAATTTGATACACAATGATGGATTAGCCTGAGATAAGAAGAATTTGGCTAAAAAGGGTGCCAGAAATAACTGGGGTTATCCGGACTGCAAACATCTGCCATCCGGTTCCCAATTATTCCAGATGGGATGATCGTTAGATAGTAAGGATCCCTTGATGACAGTGATCGCTATCATCGAGAGTCTACTATCCATGAATGAGGAAAAACCCACATGGTTTCTCACTACAGTATCATTATAACAGTGTTGATCGACACTGCCCAACATTACTATAGCTTGAAATTTTGGTTGAAATTAAGATAAAGAAAAGTAAAACTGTATCAAATTAGGAATTGGCTGAGTGACTAATCGAATCTCTGTAAGGAGACCGCTCGCCGTAGCTTCCACCAATCGCCAATCAGATCATGCAAAATAACGAGTAATAATTAATACACAGAAGACGAGCTAATCGATATCCCTGTGAAGGGACCTTTCACCAACATTGATCTGTGATATTTCTTATTACCCTTTCACACACCCAATGAAAGAGAAAATGAATGAAATTAAGAAAATGTTTTTTCGTATTGTGTGAGCGTTAATCACCCAATAATTAGACGCTAATGGGTTGAGATGTGTAATGGATAAAATTAGGTATTATATGTAATACCCGAGAAATCGACATCGAAAAATTAAATCCAAAAAATTAAAGAATTGGATTTAATTATCAAAACCGAAATAATTCCGAGAGAGCGGAATTAAATATGTTCGGACGATAGCGACTTGGAATAAGTTCATCGGATTATCCCAACGAACCCGGATAAATTCTATATTATGATTTTTGGAATAAAAATCATAACATATATATTTAAAAAAAAAAAAGGAAAAACGCCGCGCGGCGGCGGCGCGTGAACGCGTGGACCCCGCGTCGGCGGCGGCACGCGTCGATTCCATGCATGTACGCGGTTTTCGACCCAATTTTCGAGATTCTTCAATTCCAATCGACTTGCATTCATTCCTCAGATCATTAGGGATGTATTTGGACTCTTTTGGATAGATTTTGAGGGTATTAAACATCCACAATATTGAAATGAGAAGGATACATGAACAAACTAGTCATTCATTGAACCATGTTGGGAAGTGGGGTGAATGGGGAGTAAAGGGGGGCTCCAAATCCGAATTTTGACTGCCATAGTACTCCGTACACTTCCAAGGTTCATTAAGGCTCTTTTTGGAACTCTAAACCCTCCATAAACAAGCCTAAAACAGCCCCAAAACCACCCCTCATGCCTTAATCCGAATTTCAGATTTTCCATTGGAGAGTTGGTGAAATTGTGTGGGTTTTCTTCTTGTTCTTGAGGCCTTGGACGAATTGGGAGGTCCTAATCCTTTCTTCTACAAGTGGGTAAGGTTTCTAATCCAAATCCTTGTCCGTAGAGTCGGATTTCTAGACCAAACATCAAACTTTCTTCCATCAAAACCAAAATAGGATCCATTCGATAGATTGCGGAAGAGTGGGACTGTTTTGGTCGATTTTGGAGACACAACCAAGGAGGATTTTGATTCTAAACTCACCCAATGTAAGTTAATGTTGTGCATCTCGAATTTTAGGGGTTTTGGTGGAGTATTCACTGAGTTATAGCTCGATTTCCATCCTATGTCAAATCTGTTTTCTAGGGTTTTTATCCGAGCAGTTTTGTTGTTGTGCATTTTTCACTGAGATCCGTTCATTTTTGGAGAAATGTTTCTAAATGAAAAAATGTTCCTAACGCCTTGAATATGCTTCCTGTAAATTTTCAAAATTTTTGAACATGATTTGGGCGTCGAAAATAGATCTGGTTTTTCTGAGTCTGTCTGCCGCCAGTGTTGGTGTAATTATGTAATCAATTTTTTTGTCCGTATTGCTCCTACTTATGGTCGTTTTCATTGGTCATTGTCTTCATGAAAATTGTTCCACTTGGTGTCTAGTTTGTCCCTGTAAAATTTCGTGATTTATGCAGTAAGTATGAAATTGTTATGAATTTTGAAATGGACTGTGCTCGAACCCCCTGTTGCTCTTAGGACCAAATTTTCAGTACGTTCTGAAATGATTTTTTTAGGTCATTTGGAATCCGAATTTGACACGAGCCTATTTCTAAGGAAAATGCTTATTTAGATGTTTCCTAGCACCTGTAAAATTTCCAGAATTTTTGAAAATGTTTTACTATGTTTCCAGACGTGATTTTTGAAACAGCCATAGAGCTATTTTTGTAGGTAAATCTTACCTTGTGTATTTTGATGATCTACGAGTCAAATGACTTTCATTTTTTAAAATGAATGAATTCTGGAAATGTGTGATATTTTAAAATGTAAAAATGTGGATTTTGAAACTTTGTGAAATATGATCGAGTGGGATGCTTTGATTATTTTCTTGAGGGTAAGTGCACTTGGCGTGAGCTCGTTGGGCCGCCCCCTCTCGTAGCCAAAACGGCAAATATGATTATGTGATTGTAAGAATCTATACTCCTAGATGTATCCGTATGGGTTATCTAGGGCTCCGGAGTGTGTCTGTATAGGGTCCGCTGCTTTTATTTGCCTTGCGGGTTCGATTCCCCAAGGTCTATGTTTTTCCTGCGGGTTCGATTCCCCAGGATATTGTTGACTCCTACGGGTTCGATTCCCTAGGATGTATATTGAGTTCTTGCGGGTTCGATTCCCCAAGGACGGGTGTCCTCGATCATATGGAAACAATGGTAAAAAAATGTGTTTGAGCTCTTGCGGGTTTGATTCACCAAGAATGGTTGTTCTCGATCAAAAATGAACAATGACATATTATTCGTATGGCAAAGTGCAAGAATTTTCGGAAATTATTTTTACTCAACCTTCCTTTTTAAATAAAAAATTCTAACTTTAAATCTTTCTTCTAAAAACTTTAAAATTTGTTATGCTATATATTAACTTACTCAGTACCGTTGTACTGATAAATCCGTTGTCTCTTTTTTTTTCAGATGTTGAAGATTAGTGCATGGCATTTACATTTGGGATGGGAATTTCCGAAGACTTGTCGCACTTGTTTTAAATTCTTTTATGAATCCAAACTTATGGTTTGGCCGTGTTTGGCCCTTACTTAGCTTCCACAGTGTTTTAAATTATGCATATTAGACTTAACTCTGATTTAAACATTCGGGCACTTATTGAATGGTTTTTAAATTATTTTTAAGTATTGGTACAACTTAGCCTTAGCATCTTCTCAAGTGAGCTCGAAATGGTTCGCGTCTTGCTTGGGAAGGTATGGCGGTGACATCCTGGCTTGGGTTATCAAAACCGGGGAGTTATAAAGTGGTATCAGAGCCCGGAAATTTTTTTTAAAGCTATTATTTTTCGGCCCAATATAGAGGCCCAATATTTTAAATATTATTTTAAATATTTTTAAGATATTATTTCCATGGAAAGGAATTTTATTTTAAAAACCATGGGAATTATATAACAATTCTTCTGACAAGTCTTGAAAAATGCATTATATTTTTTTTTTGGGGGGGGGGGGGATGCATTTGCATACAATAATTATTTAAAAGACAATATTCCTTGTCCTTGTTAGATAGCATCCTTATACAGCTTAACCTTGATTTAGAAGCAATAGCTTGAGCCTAATTTGTCTCAGCCTTTCATCTTGCTGGCCTAAGCTTAGTGTGCCTACACCTATTATCTCCATTTGCAATCTTTTAGATCTTCCTTACTGCTAACGTGCCTTAGATTAGAAACTCATCTTCGCATGCTTGAATAACAGAAAATGGCACCTAGGGGAAGGCCAAGGATGGTAGTCCCAAACAGCGGTAATGCTAACGCACCAAATAACAATGACATTCCTCAAAACGTATGAGAGCGAATGCCTCCTGTTCCCAACAATATGGATGAGCGTCTTAGGAATGTTGAGGAAGTCCTCGTAGCATTAGGAAATGCCGAGGTGCAACGTGCACAAGCGGGTGTACCATCGCCGGTAGACCGAGTCAACTACCTAGCATTGGTGAACCCCTACAAACCACCTCATTATGACGGCCAAGAGGACCCAACCAAGTTGGAGAATTGGATCCGAACTTTTGACAAGCTTCATACTGCCCTCAAATGCCCCGAGAACGAGAAGGTTCGAGTGGCGACCTATTATCTGGATGGAGAGGCGGACGAGTGGTGGCAACATCTCCAAGGAGATTCGGCCGAAGTTGAGAAGGTTTGTACATGGGAAGAATTTAAGGAAGCCTTGAGAGAGAGGTTTTATCCACTGAGCAGTAAGGCTGCAAAGTATGAAGAATTTATTAACTTAAGACAAGGAGGAAAAACTGTGCAGGAGTACTACGCAAAGTTCAAGGAGCTAGTTCCTTTGCTCCGAGACTTGTGCCGACTGATTCTGACAAAGCTCAGAAATTCGAAATGGGGTTGAACCTCAGTATCAGGGAGATACTTGTGGGAGGACAATGCACTTCACTACAAGCAGTGTATGACCGAGCTGTAGCAATCGCTCGTGTCCAACGATTAAAGCGTAAGGACAATGGTGAGTCGAGCAAGGGCTCGCCAGGATTTGAGAAAAAGAATCGAAGCAACAATAATAACAAATTGAGGAAGGACAATGGTCAAACTAGGTTCGATGGGCTTAAGGAAAAGGCAGACAGAGGTTTGAATAACAGAAGAAATAACACCCGCGGTACATCCATACCACGATGCCCGCAGTGCCACAAAGCCCATATGGTACGCGAGTGCCCTAAGCGTGGAACTTGTTATAGATGTGGTAGGGAAGACCACATGATTAGAGAATGCAATATTCGTGAGGAGATGATCGAGAAGAGGTTGGATCTGGTGAACCCTCCTTACAAGAATCGTCCGATTTGGCCAAATCAGCCCAATAATCAAGGACAGAGGCCACAACAAAATCGCAACCAGCAAGGAAACCAAGGGAGAACATAAGGACGATTGAATATCATGAATCGAGCTGGGTTGCTAGCTCAAGAAGAGGTGATCGTAGGTACGTTTATTGTTTTAGGCGTATCTGCCAAGATTTTATTCCGGTACAAGTGTTCTTTGATTTCGATCAAGAACTTTACCTGCATTAAATTTATCGGAACCTAGTGCGATCAGCTTTAGAATTCAATTATCATCGGGAAAAGTGGTATTGTGTACTAAAAGACATGAAAAATTCCCGATAATAATTAAGAATTTAGAACTCTTTCCGAATCTATTAGAATTGGACCTTAGAAATTACGGAATTGTTCAAATTATTGCGAGAAAATTCATAGGCAGTTATGGGGACATAACTGCAGTCCTAAGGGGGAGAGGATGTGATACCCCACAGAGAGTCATCACGCATTGAGGTAAGAATTTAATTTTCGAGCCTCAATAATTCTATGCGTGTAAACTATTTTTTTTATGTTGGTGTTACTTTCCGAGTGCGACCCAACTTCGAGGGCGAAGTTGATTTCTAAGGGGGGTAGACTGTAATACCCGAGAAATCGACATCGAAAAATTAAATCCAAAAAATTAAAGAATTGGATTTAATTATCAAACCCGAAATAATTCCGAGAGAGCGGAATTAAATATGTTCGGACGATCGCGACTCGGAATAAGTTCATCGGATTATCCCAACGAACCCGGATAATTTCTATATTATGATTTTTGGAATAAAAATCATAACATATATATTTAAAAAAAAAAAAAGGAAAAACACCGCGCGGCAGCGGCGCCTGAACGCGTGGACCCCGTGTCGGCGGCGGCAGGCGGCGATTCCATGCATGTACGCAGTATTCGACCCAATTTTTGAGATTCTTCAATTCCAATCGACTTGCATTCATTCCTCAGATCATTAGGGATGTATTTGGACTCTTTTGGATGGATTTTGAGGGTATTAAACATCCACAATATTGAAATGAGAAGGATACATGAACAAACTAGTCATTCATTGAACCATGTTGGGAAGTGGGGTGAATGGGGAGTAAAGGGGGGCTCCAAATCCGAATTTTGACTGCCATAATACTCCCTACACTTCCAAGGTTCATTAAGGCTCTTTTTGGAACTCTAAACCCTCCATAAACAAGCCTAAAACAGCCCCAAAACCACCCCTCATGCCTTATTCCGAATTTCAGATTTTCCATTGGAGAGTTGGTGAAATTGTGTGGGTTTTCTTCTTGTTCTTGAGGCCTTGGACGAATTGGGAGGTCCTAATCCTTTCTTCTACAAGTGGGTAAGGTTTCTAATCCAATTTCTTGTCCGTAGAGTCGGATTTCTAGTCCTAACATCAAACTTTCTTCCATCAAAACCAAAATAGGATCCATTCGATAGATTGCGGAAGAGTGGGACTGTTTTGGTCGATTTTGGAGACACAACCAAGGAGGATTTTGATTCTAAACTCACCCAATGTAAGTTAATGTTGTGCATCTCGAATTTTAGGGGTTTTGGTGGAGTATTCACTGAGTTATAGCTCGATTTCCATCCTATGTCAAATCTGTTTTCTAGGGTTTTTATCCGAGCAGTTTTGTTGTTGTGCATTTTTCACTGAGATCCGTTCGCTTTTGGAGAAATGTTTCTAAATGAAAAATGTTCCTAACACCTTGAATATGCTTCCTGTAAATTTTCAAAATTTTTGAACATGAGTTGGGCGTCGAAAATAGATCTGGTTTTTTTGAGTCTGTCTGCCGCCAGTGTTGGTGTAATTATGTAATCAATTTTTTTGTCCGTATTGCTCCTACTTATGTTCGTTTTCATTGGTCATTGTCTTCATGAAAATTGTTCCACTTGGTGTCTAGTTTGTCCCTGTAAAATTTCGTGATTTATGGAGAATGTATGAAATTGTTATGAATTTTGAAATGGACTGTGGCCGAACCCCCTGTTGCTCTTAGGACCAAATGTTCAGTAGGTTCTGAAATAATTTTTTTTAGGTCATTTGGAATCCGAATTTGACAGAGCCTATTTCTAAGGAAAATGCTTATTTAGATGTTTCCTAGCACCTGTAAAATTTCCAGAATTGTTGAAAATGTTTTACTATGTTTCCAGACGTGATTTTTGAAACGGCCATAGAGCTATTTTTGTAGGTAAATCTTACCTTGTGTATTTTGATGATCTACGAGTCAAATGACACTCATTTTTTAAAATGAATGAATTCTGGAAACGTGTGATATTGTAAAATGTAAAAATGTGGATTTTGAAACTTTGTGAAATATGATCGAGTGGGATGCTTTGATTATTTTCTTGAGGGTAAGTGCACTTGGCGTGAGCTCGTTGGGTCGCCCCCTCTCGTAGCCAAAACGGCAAATATGATTATGTGATTGTAAGAATCTATACTCCTAGATGTATCCGTATGGGTTATCTAGGGCTCCGGAGTGTGTCTGTATAGGGTCCGCTGCTTTCATTTGCCTTGCGGGTTCGATTCCCCAAGGTCTATGTTTTTCTTGCGGGTTCGATTCCCCAGGATATTGTTGACTCCATGGGTTCGATTCCCTAGGATGTATATTGAGTTCTTGCGGGTTCGATTCCCCAAGGACGGGCGTCCTCAATCATATGGAAACAATGGTAAAAAAATGTGTTTGAGCTCTTGCGGGTTTGATTCCCCAAGAATGGTTGTTCTCGATCAAAAATGAATAATGACATATTATTCGTATGGCAAAGTGCAAGAATCTTCGGAAATTATTTTTACTCAACCTTCCTTTTTAAATCAAAAATTCTAACTTTAAATCTCTCTTCTAAAAACTTTAAAATTTGTTATGCTATATATTAACTTACTCAGTACCGTTGTACTGATAAATCCGTTGTCTCTTTTTTTTTTTCAGATGTTGAAGATTAGTGCATGGCATTTACATTTGGGATGAGAATTTCCGAAGACTTCTCGCACTTGTTTTAAATTCTTTTATGAATCCAAACTTATTGTTTGGCCGTGTTTGGCCCTTACTTAGCTTCCGCACTGTTTTAAATTATGCATATTAGACTTAACTCTGATTTAAACATTCGAGCACTTATTGAATGGTTTTTAAATTATTTTTAAGTATTGGTACAACTTAGCCTTATCATCTTCTCAAGTGAGCTCGAAATGGTTCTCGTCTTGCTTGGGAAGGTGTGGCGGTGACATCCTGGCCTGGGTTATCAAAACCGGGGTGTTACATTATGGGCCGAAGCCCAATACACCCATGCAACTTACACAAATCAAGAAATAAAATATTTTTGGGATTTTAAAAGTAGAAGAAAAGGTTAGTTCGATCTAATGGGTAACATAGACCGAATTAAGCAATGCATGAGGAATGAAGTATCTTCCTTACCCAATTAATCCCCACAATGAGATGGAACACCATCTAGTTTGAATTGTCAGTTAGTTCGGTCTAGACCGAACTAGACAATTCGAACTGATGAAGTCATTCCCTTGTTCAAATTTGATTAAGGCATTTACTTCAAAAGAGGGTGAGTTCGAATTGCTGAGCTAGTTCGGTCTAAACCGAACTAAGCAATTCGAACTGGAAATAGCTAAAATAAAAATCAAGGCATGAAGGGATGGAATGCATACAATGAGATTGACAAGTTAGTTCAGTCTATAAGGTAGTTTGGTTTAAATCGAACTACATAGACCTGTAACACCCCGGATTTGATTTCCCAGGCCAGGGCATTACCGCCACACTTTTCTAAATAAGACCCGAACCAAGTCGAGCTCATCTAGAAAAATGCTAAGGCTAAGTTGTATCAAATTTCTAAACAATTTTAAAACTATTCAATCATGCCCGAATTAAAATCAGAGTATCTCATGCATCACAGTAATAATCAGTGCGGAAGCTAAAAACAAATAAAAACGTGGGCCAAACAGACGGTCAAAACCAAAGTCCAAAGTCCAAGTCCAAAACGAGAAATTTTAAACAACGGTAAAATGCGACAAGTCTTTCCTCCATAAAATCCCATCCCAATGTGCCATCACTTACTCTGCAAAAAAAATAGGAAATAACAATTTATCAGTACAAACGGCACTGCGTAAGTTAATGTATAGCATAACAAACTTTAAAGTTTTCGAAGAGTAAATAGAAGGTTGGGAAATTAATTTAACAAACGAGTAAAAATAATTTACGGGGATTTCTTTCTACGCATTACCACACCAATGTTCATTTTGATCGAGGACATCCAAACATTACCCGCTTGGGCGCTTATGTCCACAAGCTGCCGGCATCAACGATCCTGGGCCTTAGCCGTTTGGGATCAATTACCCGCTTGGGCGCTTATGTCCACAAGCCGACGGTATCCACAATGTGAGAGCAGCGGACCCTATACAGACACACTCCGGAGCCCTAGGTAACCCCTACGGATACACCTAGGAGTATAGACTCATACAATCACGCAACATAATATTTCCTTGGCGCCGTTTTGGCCACCAAAAAGAGGGGGCGGCCCAACGAGCCCACGCCAAGTGCACTTACCCTTCAAAATTGGGCATCTAACTCGATCAAAACTCACAAAGTTTCAAAATCCACATTTTAATCATTACAACTCATGTCTACATTTCCAGAATTCATAAGATTCATAAAAGAGCAGCAATCGACTCAATAACCATTAAAACGTACAAAACCAAATTTTACCGGTAAGAACACACCGTAGCAGTTTTCAAATTCGTACAAGGAAATGTAGTAAAACTTTGTAGAAAATTCTGAAAATTTTACAGCTACTAGGAGACATCAAAATAAACGTTTTTCACAGAAATAGGCCTTAGCAAATTCGGAATCTAAGTTGCCCAAAAAAAATCATTTCAGTAACTCACTTCCAAAAGGGTGCAGAGATCACTGTTCATCCGACCACAGTTTACTTAAAAATCCATAACAATTCGAAGGTTGATCCGAAAATTCTGAAATTTCACAGCAATAAACTAGACACATAGATGAACAATTTTCATGGAAACTAATCATCAAAAACGATCATAGCTAGGAGTAATACGGACTACAAAACTGAACATGCTAGGAAATGAAATCTGTCATCATGCACTTCAGAAAATACCAGATCTGTTTTCGACGACCAAATCAAATCCAAAAATTAAAAAAATTTACAGAGATCATCTTTAAAGTGTTAGGAACATTTTTCATTTAGACAAGTTCTTCCAAAAACGAAAGGATCTAGGCGAGAAAAGCACAAAAATAAAATCTACTCGGAAGAAACCCTAAAAGACAGTTTGGCATAAGATGAAAATCGAACTACAACTCAAAGAATACTCATCCAAAAGCTCTAAAATTCGAGATGCACAACACTAACTTACTTCTCAAGAGTGTAGTGTCGAAATCCTCTTTGGTTGTACTCCCAAATTAGTCCGGAACAGCCCCTCACTTCCAAGATCTACTGAATGAATCCTATTTTGAAATGTTTGGAGAAATACTAGATGTTAGGGCTTAGAATCCGACCCTATGATCAAGAATTTGGATTGGAACACTTACCTAAACGTAGGAGAAGGGATGGAAGTCTTCCAACTCGTCCAAGAACTCAGGAACAAGAAGAATATCCTTCAACTCTCACCAACACTCAAGAAGAATGGAATTTTCGGATTAGTGTATGAGGGGAGGTTTGGTGGGTGATTAAGGATGGGAATGAGGTGATTCAGGTTTCCAAGAGGAGGCTTAATGCATCTTGGAAATATGAGGGACTTAATGACAGTCCATAACTCGAAATACACTCCCTCAAATCCTATCCATTCCACCTAACACACCATGGTTCATCTTAATCCCAAGTTCATGTATCCTCTATTCTTACAACCATGTAGGGGTTCTAGAAACTTCTAGATTCGTCCAAAAGAGTCCCAATACACCCCTAAGGTCTGAGAGATCATAGTGGCTCGATTCCATGAACCAAAACTCGCCATTATTGCTCACCATTGCATGAAACGCGTAGCAGCGTTTGAAACGCTGCTACTGAGGTGGTGGCGCGCTGGTGGCGCGCCACCGCGCGGCCACCGCGCCACCCCAGGCTGCGGCCCCTTCAACCTTTTTTTTTTTTTTTAATATGATTTTTAATCTTTAAAAATCATACATGGATTATCCATGTTTGTTGGATAATCCGATAACTCTCTTCGAGTTGCTATCGTCCGAAAATATTTAATTCCGCTCTCTCGGAATTATTTCGATTACGATAGTTAAATCCAATTAATTAATTTTTCGGATTTAATACTCGATGTTGATTTCTCGGGTGTTACAGTCTACCCTCCTTAGAAATCAACTTCGTCCTCGAAGTTGGGTCGCACTTCGGAAAAATAATTGGCATAGAAATTATTGAGGCTTGCAATTAAAATTCTTACCTCAGTTCGCGACGACTCTGCGCGGGGCGTCACATCCTCTCCCCCTTAGGACTGCAGTTATGTCCCCATAACTGCTCCTGGGTCGCTTCGGAAAAGGTTGGGATATCTTCGCTTCATATCCGCTTCCAGTTCCCATGTTGCTTCCTTAGTGCCATGATTTGACCATAGGATCTTCACCATCCTCACAGTCTTGTTCCTGGTGACCCTTTCCTTGACATCAAGTACCTCGATCGGATACTCCTCGTATGTCAAGTCGTCATCTAGCTCAATCACGTCGGGTTGCAACACGTGAGTTGGGTCGTGCACGTATTTCTTCAGTTGAGAAACATGGAATACGTTGTGCACTCGCGACAATTCTGGTGGAAGTGCCAAACGATAAGCCAAGGTACCTACACGATCCAATATCTCGTACGGACCGATGTAGCGAGGACTCAGCTTTCCTCGTTTACCGAATCGCATCACCCCCTTCATGGGCGATACTTTCAGCATGACCTTGTCTCCCACCTCAAATTCCAACTCTTGCCGCCTAGTGTCGGCGTAACTCTTCTGTCGGTCTTGTGCGGCTTTCATTTTCTGTTGAACCACCTTGATCTTGCTGTTCATATCCTCAATGAGCTGCGGTCCAACAACTACCGAATCATCATCCTTCGTCCAGCACAACGGACTACGACACTTCCGTCCGTAAAGCGCTTCGAACGGTGCCATGCCTATGCTAGCGTGATAGCTGTTGTTGTACGAGAATTCAATCAACGGCAAGTGGTCTTCCCAGCTTCCCTTGAATTCGAGTACGCACGCTCTTAGCATGTCTTCGAGCGTCTGAATCGTGCGCTCAGTCTGACCGTCCGTCATCGGATGAAAAGCTGTGCTCATTTTGATTTGGCTTCCTAAGGCTTCTTGTAGTTTAGTCCAGAAGTTGGAGACGAATCTACTATCTCGGTCTGAGATAATATCATGCGGTACTCCGTGCCTTCGGACCACGTTCTCGATGTATGCCTTAGCTAGTTGATCCATCGACCAATTTTCCTTCATTGGTATGAAAATGGCGGTCTTCGTTAACCGATCAACTATTACCCAAATCTTATTCATTCCTCGGGGAGATCTTGGCAACCCCGAAACAAAACCCATGGAGATGCTGTCCCACTTCCAGCTTGGGATCTCCAATGGTTTTACCAATCCTAACGGTTTTTGCCTTACTGCCTTCACTTTCTGGCAGGTTATGCACTTAGCCACAAAGTCGGCAACATCCTTCTTCATCCGCGGCCACCAATAGATTTTCTTTAAGTCTTTGTACAACTTATCCCCACCAGGGTGGACTGAATAAGGTGTACTGTGGCCTTCTTCCATGAGTTTTCTCTTCAATTCCTCGCACTTATGAGGAACGCACCATCTTCCTTTAAAACGGATACTTCCGTCTTCATCGATCGTGAATCCTACCGCCTTTCCTTCACTTATTTTTCCTTTGATCCTCTGGAGATTCTCGTCGTCCGGCTGGGCTTCTCGAATCTCGTCAAATACGGTAGATTCAACTGTTATGGCGTTCACTGTCTCCACCACGGTTCCATAATGGACTAGTTCAGTATCTAACTTAGCTAGGTCCATATACAGTCCCGAAGGTAGAATGAGTGTGTTCGTCGTGTGCCTCGTCTTGCGACTCAACGCATCTGCTACGACGTTCGCCTTGCCTTCATGGTAGGCTATATCCAGATCGTAATCCTTGATCAGCTCGAGCCATCTCCTCTGCCTCATATTTAACTCTTTCTGAGTAAATATATACTTGAGACTTTTGTGATCTGTAAACATCCGACAAGTTCGTCCATATAGGTAGTGTCGCCAGATCTTAAGAGCGAACACTACCGCTGCTAGTTCCAGATCATGTGTCGGGTAGTTTACTTCGTGTGTCTTGAGTTGCCTTGATGCATAAGCAATCACTCTATGGTTTTGCATTAGCACGCAACCGAGACCTTCTTTCGAGGCGTCGCTGTACACCTCATAATCCTCAGACTCTGATGGCAATGCTAAAACCGGCGCTGATGTGAGCCTTCCCTTAAGCTCACGGAACGACTGCTCACACTCAACTGACCAATCAAACTTCAATCCTTTCTTCAGCAGTTGGGTCATCGGTCTCGCAATTTTAGAAAAGTCCTTCACGAATCTTCGGTAGTATCCGGCTAGACCTAGGAAACTTCTTACCTCGGTCTGGTTTGTTGGTGCCGGCCAATCAGACACTGCTGATATCTTCGCCGGGTCGACTGATACTCCTTTAGCCGATACTATATGACCTAGAAAAGCGACTTCATTCTTCCAAAACTCGCACTTTGACAGCTTCGCGTAGAGTTGATTTTTCCTCAAAAGTCCGAGTACTTGGTGCAAATGACTACTATGCTCTTCCTCATTCCTCGAGTAAACTAGGATATCGTCGATGAATACGACTACACATGAGTCTAGTAACTCTCGGAAAACGCTATTCATGAGGTTCATGAATACTGCGGGAGCATTAGTCAGACCGAAAGACATTACGGTAAATTCGTAGTGTCCATATCTTGTTCGGAATGCTGTCTTGGGTATATCGTTCTCGGCGATACGCAATTGGTGGTATCCCGACCTTAGATCAACTTTCGAAAATACCGACGCTCCTTTCAGTTGATCGAAGAGATCTTCGATCCTAGGTAGCGGGTACTTGTTCTTAATCGTCACTTGATTAAGACCTCGGTAGTCGATGCACAATCGGAGTCCGCCGTCCTTCTTTTTCACGAACAGGACTGGAGCTCCCCATGGTGATGTGCTCGGCCGAATATATCCCTTTGATAACAACTCCTCTAGTTGTTCTTTCAGCTCCTTCATCTCAGCAGGCGCCATGCGATATGGTGCCTTTGACACCGGTTCGATTCCGGGTACGAGATCGATCGTAAACTCAACTTCCCGCTCAGGAGGCATTCCTGGGATATCTTCCGGGAAGACATCTGGGTATTCATTCACGACGGGGATACTGTCGATCTTGTTCTCCTCGCCTTCCAGATTATGCACGTAGCACGCGTACAGTTGGTATCCCTTCTTCATGAGATTGCTGAACTTTATTGCATTTACTATCTTGGCTCCCTTCTTCTGAGGTTGCATATAGTAAATGACCTTCTTTCCGCGACTCTTCGCCAACGAGATCTTCTGCTTCTGGCATTCGATGATAGCCTTGTACCTCGTCAACCAGTCCATTCCCAAAATGATGTCGAAATCCTTAAGGTCAAATTCTATGAGATTCGCAAAGAATTCAGTGTTCTTGATTACTATCGGGATCCCGTCATATCGTTTGGAACACGATACTACCTTACCCGATGGTAATTGGATTCCTAAGTTAATGTTATTCGGCGCTGGTAGATCTAACGCAGATATAATTCTCGTGGAAATCAAAGAGCAACTCGCTCCTGAGTCAAATAAGACCTTGACAGGTACGCTTAAAGCAGTAAACGTACCTTCGATCACATCGCCTTGAGCTGCTAAGTCAGCTTGATTTATCACGTTCAGGCGTCCTACTGGCCTCCCTTGATTCCCATGCTGGTTTGGATTCTGAGGTGGCCTCTGTGCCTGCGGGAATCTCTGTCCTTGGTTGTCCTGCTGGTTTGGCCCAGCTGGCCTGTTGCCCTGAGGACGGTTTATCAGATCCAACCTCTTGTCAATGCGGTCCTCCCTCGTCCGGCATTCCTTCTTCATGTGGCCTTCTCGGCCACACCGGTAACAATGCCCCGGTCTTGGGCATTCACGCACCAAGTGCGGAATGTTGCATTCCCGGCATCTGGGTATGAAGGCGCCCTGGTTATCCAGCCTCCAACCTCCTTGGCCTCCTCGGTTGAGCTCTCTGTTATCTGGCTTCCTATGACCATCATTCCTTCCCTGGTCATTTCCCCTTCTGAAGTGATTCCCAGTGTTATTGTTCCGGTTCTTCTTATCGAAATTGTTTAGGCCCTTGCTCGTCTCTCCATGATCCTTGCGCTTCAGCTGTTGTACTCGTGCAATTGCCACTGCACGATCGTAAACAGCTTGCAGAGTAGTGTGCTGTCCGCCAACCAAGATCTCTCTGATGCTGAGATTCAGTCCCATCTCAAATTTCTGGGCTTTATCAGCATCGGTTGGTACCAGCCTTGGAGCGAATCGGACGAGCTCTTTAAACTTCGCATAGTATTCTTGAACTGTCTGGGTGCCCTGTCGGAGATTTATGAATTCCTCATACTTAGCAGTTTTTGTACTGAGGGGATAGAACCTTTCCCTCATCATCTCCTTAAACTCTTCCCAGAAGTAGGCGTGTTCACCATCAGCAAGTCCTTCTTGGTGGTTTTGCCACCATTCGTCAGCTTCTCCACTCAAGTAGTACACAGCCACACCAACCTTCTCATTCGCGGGACACCTGATGGCAGTAAGCAGCTTGTCAAAAGTCCTTAGCCAGTCTTCCAACTTCGCGGGATCCTCCTGTCCCTCATAATGAGGCGGCTGGTAAGGGTTTACCATCGCCAGATAATTTATTCGAGCTGCTGGGGGTGGCACCGCTGCCTGTGCTCGGTTGACTTCAGCGTTTCCTAGAGCAACGAGGACTTGTTCAACTGTCCTCAACCGCTCATCCAGTGCGTTAGGAACAGGGTTAGCTTGAACTCTCGGATTCGGCGGGTTCGCATCAGCTGGAGCATTAACGTTCTCATTCACTGGGATCTCAGCTCTAGGTCTCCCTCTGGGCGGCATTCTGATGATCAAGCACGTAGAGGTTAGATTCGCGGTTAGATGAAAGCTAATAGTCGAGTTAGACTATTTAGAACTCAATCTCATAGGTTCTAAGTGCTAAAGACCACTGAAATGGGCAAGGAAGGAAAGAGAAATACTAAATACGAAATTCCACTAGATAAAATACTTTAACAGCGAGGGTTACATCATGATATACTTACTAAGTTATCACTACGTAAAATGTGATAACGTTACGACAACAAGATGTGAATATACGAATACGAAATATACGGAAATCAGAAATCTAGCAAAAACAAGTAACGGAGTCCATCACAGAAACCACACACAACCCCTAAAGCAAATAATCCGGGGAGTAGCCGAGCATCCTACGGTCGGCCTCTACCTCCTCGTCGGTATCGAGAGGCAGTGGAGGGTTCTCCACAACCTCCTCGGGGTCCTCTTCTTCAACGTTGATGAACTCATCGGGGTCAAACTCCTCCTCCTCCTCCATCTCTGGCTCGGGGTTGAGCTGGTTTTGCAGCCCGACAATGACCTCCTCCAACGCAAATATACGTCCCTGCAGCATGTGCACGTGGTGTCGGCAATCCTCGAACTCGGCTGCAAGAGCATCGTGGCGAGCAGCCATCTGGGTACTCCTAATGGTCATAGCGTCCATCCTCTCCTCTATAGCCACAATCCTATTCCTATCGTTTGCGGCATCCCTTGAGATATGGCGAAGTTCGTGCGTGATATCCGACATGGAGCACAACAAGCGCATGATGGAATCCTGTAACCTCGGGTCGGCCATCTAATCATGCAAATTTTTGCATTAAGGGATATGCCACACATAAAATAACTTTGTTAATGCACATGCTTCCCCCCAAAATGGTACTAAGTTTTTAAGACTTGTCGAATTTGCAAGATATACTTTTCCATGGATTTTAAAAAATAAAATTCCCTTTCTTCCATGGAAATACTACTCAAAATGCTTAAAAATACTATTGAATAATTTGGGCCTCTATAGTGGGCCGAAAAATAATAGCTTTAAAATTTTCGGGCTCTGATACCACTTTGTAACACCCCGGATTTGATTTCCCAGGCCAGGGCATTACCGCCACACTTTTCTAAATAAGACCCGAACCAAGTCGAGCTCATCTAGAAAAATGCTAAGGCTAAGTTGTATCAAATTTCTAAACAATTTTAAAACTATTCAATCATGTCCGAATTAAAATCAGAGTATCTCATGCATCACAGTAATAATCAGTGCGGAAGCTAAAAACAAATAAAAACGTGGGCCAAACAGACGGCCAAAACCAAAGTCCAAAGTCCAAGTCCAAAACGAGAAATTTTAAACAACGGTAAAATGCGACAAGTCTTTCCTCCATAAAATCCCATCCCAATGTGCCATCACTTACTCTGCAAAAAAAAAATAGGAAATAACAATTTATCAGTACAAACGGTACTGCGTAAGATAATGTATAGCATAACAAACTTTAAAGTTTTAGAAGAGTAAATAGAAGGTTGGGAAATTAATTTAACAAACGAGTAAAAATAATTTACGGGGATTTCTTTCTACGCATTACCACACCAATGTTCATTTTGATCGAGGACATCCAAACATTACCCGCTTGGGCGCTTATGTCCACAAGCTGCCGGCATCAACGATCCTGGGCCTTAGCCGTTTGGGATCAATTACCCGCTTGGGCGCTTATGTCCACAAGCCGACGGTATCCACAATGTGAGAGCAGCGGACCCTATACAGACACACTCCGGAGCCCTAGGTAACCCCTACGGATACACCTAGGAGTATAGACTCATACAATCACGCAACATAATATTTCCCTGGCGCCGTTTTGGCCACCAAAAAGAGGGGGCGGCCCAACGAGCCCACGCCAAGTGCACTTACCCTCCAAAATTGGGCATCTAACTCGATCAAAACTCACAAAGTTTCAAAATCCACATTTTAATCATTACAACTCATGTCTACATTTCCAGAATTCATAAGATTCATAAAAGAGCAGCAATCGACTCAATAACCATTAAAACGTACGAAACCAAATTTTACCGGTAAGAACACACCGTAGCAGTTTTCAAATTCGTACAAGGAAATGTAGTAAAACTTTGTAGAAAATTCTGAAAATTTTACAGCTACTAGGCGACATCAAAATAAACGTTTTTCTCAGAAATAGGCCTTAGCAAATTCGGACTCTAAGTTGCCCAAAAAAAATCATTTCAGTAACTCACTTCCAAAAGGGTGCAGAGATCACTGTTCATCCGACCACAGTTTACTTAAAAATCCATAACAATTCGAAGGTTGATCCGAAAATTCTGAAATTCACAGGAATAAACTAGACAAATAGATGAACAATTTTCAAAGAAACTAATCATCAAAAACGATCATAGCTAGGAGTAATACGGACTACAAAACTGAACATGCTAGGAAATGAAATCTGTCATCATGCACTTCAGAAAATACCAGATCTGTTTTCGACGACCAAATCAAATCCAAAAATTAAAAAAATTTACAGAGATCATCTTTAAAGTGTTAGGAACATTTTTCATTTAGACAAGTTCTTCCAAAAACGAAAGGATCTAGGCGAGAAAAGCACAACAATAAAATCTACTCGGAAGAAACCCTAAAAGACAGTTTGGCATAAGATGAAAATCGAACTACAACTCAAAGAATACTCAACCAAAAGCTCTAAAATTCGAGATGCACAACACTAACTTACTTCTCAAGAGTGTAGTGTCGAAATCCTCTTTGGTTGTACTCCCAAATTCGTCCGGAACAGCCCCTCACTTCCAAGATCTACCGAATGAATCCTATTTTGAAATGTTTGGAGAAATACTAGATGTTAGGGCTTAGAATCCGACCCTATGATCAAGAATTTGGATTGGAACACTTACCTAAACGTAGGAGAAGGGATGGAAGTCTTCCAACTCGTCCAAGAACTCAGGAACAAGAAGAATATCCTTCAACTCTCACCAACACTCAAGAAGAATGGAATTTTCGGATTAGTGTATGAGGGGAGGTTTGGTGGGCGATTAAGGATGGGAATGAGGTGATTCAGGTTTCCAAGAGGAGGCTTAATGCATCTTGGAAATATGAGGGACTTAATGACAGTCCATAACTCGAAATACACTCCCTCAAATCCTATCCATTCCACCTAACACACCATGGTTCATCTTAATCCCAAGTTCATGTATCCTCTATTCTTACAACCATGTAGGGGTTCTAGAAACTTCTAGATTCGTCCAAAAGAGTCCCAATACACCCCTAAGGTCTGAGAGATCATAGTGGCTCGATTCCATGAACCAAAACTCGCCATTATTGCTCACCATTGCATGAAACGCGTAGCAGCGTTTCAAACGCTGCTACTGAGGTGGTGGCGCGCCACCGCGCGGCCACCGCGCCACCCCAGGCTGCGGCCCCTTCAACCTTTTTTTTTTCTTTTTTTTTTAATATGATTTTTAATCTTTAAAAATCATACATGGATTATCCATGTTTGTTGGATAATCCGATAACTCTCTTCGAGTTGCTATCGTCCGAAAATATTTAATTCCGCTCTCTCAGAATTATTTCGATTGCGATAGTTAAATCCAATTAATTAATTTTTCGGATTTAATACTCGATGTTGATTTCTCGGGTGTTACAAGACCGAACTCACGCATGGATCTCATGAAGAAAACATTTTCTATTATGCAATCGAATTACTTGGGCAGTTCGGTTTAGACCGAACTACCTAATTCGAACTGTATGAAGTTTTCATACAAGTATGTTTTTGGTGCTCATGAGTGTTAGTTTGAATTCCACTGTGCAGTTTATGATAGATGAGATTTACTCAATCCTTCATTTCACATCAGTGTCATCTCACAACCACTCTAGTGAGCATTTTAAGGAAATAATCATGATGCATGTCTAATAGGTACAGGTATGAATTACATCCTATTTCTACAAACAAGAAATTCAAAGTGCAGAAAGCCTAAAACCATTAAAAATCTAAGAACTACTAGCATAAAATAAGAACACCTACATCATCTAAGGCATGAATAAAATAAAGATCAAAGGCAGAATAATAAAAACAAAGCAATAAACTTAATTCTAACAAACCCTAAAAATTATCTAAAACCTAAGAACACTCATTTGAAGCTCTAAGGCATAAAACACACCAAGACAAACCAAATATGCATTTATTGAGAATGCAAGTCAACTAGGACATAATAAATGTAACCTAGTTGAAACAAACAAACATTCTAACATTTATTGCTAAAGAAAGCATTTAAAATGTGTCAACACATGAACAACACCCATTTCTGGAAATTTTCCATTGCATTAACACTTGCAAGTGAAATAAATAACCCAAATCATTATTAGATTGGAGATAGGGCTGTTCTAACTAGAAAGCATGTAAAAAGTATGGTAATGGCTACACTAGAGTGTTGTAACAAGCTGTTCACAACTAAACTAAGATTAAAACAACTAAACTAAACTACAATCATGAAAAATAAACTAACTAAACTACCTACCTAACCCTTAAGGGGTGAAGAACCTTCAGCTCTCTTTTTTTTTTTTTCCCCAAGCTGATTTCTTGTAAAGTGTGGTATTTTTTTTTTTTTGTGTTGAGAGAGGTCAGCTTTTATACTTCTTCTCGGAACCCTAGGTGTAACACCCCGGATTTGATAACCCAGGCCGGGGGCTACCGCCACACCTCCCTAGCAAGACACGGATTCTCCGAGCTTGCTAAAGAGGTGCAAGGCTATAGGTATTGCAAAAAGGTTTAAAAACGAGTCCGGAATTTATTTAAAAATAATAATAGTATTTCATCCACACATAGTAATACCGGAAAGTAGAATATCGCAGCGGAATTGTAAAGGGGCCGACATGGCCAAAACTCGGGTTAGACAGGCCCGATATGCAAGTATCATAAAAAGCGAGAAAAAGAACAAATAAAGTTTTTCCCCCAATGCATATGCTCATGCAATTTCTCCATACTCTGAGAAAAAAAAAAGGAAAACAACAATTTTATCAGTATATAAAATACTGAGCAAGTCGATCCTAACATAGCAATAAAGGGATTTAATTAGACACTTAAATTTTCACTCTTAAACATGCGTTTACCAATTTTAAAAGAAATAATAATTTAATTGTGTGCTTGAACATGCATTTAATCCACATTAACAATCTAATCATGATATGAAATTTAAAAACATAATTTAAATGCATAATTTAAAGACATGCATAAATAAATACTTAAAAATAATAAATCCTTTATTTTCCCCGTTCCGTAACCATTTCTTAATGTTTTGTATAGCCGGTGATCCGGCGGCCGCAGCCGTTTCGTAAGTATCTCGTTTAGCCGGTGATCCGGCGGCCAGCAGCCGTATCTGCCATACCCAGTAACACTCCGGAGCCTCGGGAAATCCATACGGACAAACCCGAGAGAGTAGGCCATGTATCTCCCGCCGATTGGCGTAATATTTCATCTAATTCTCTCGTCCATTATAGGCCCGAAGAGAAAGGCTAGAGGGGCACCCTGCAGAGCACTCACCCTCCGCCGAAGTATCTCAAGTATCGTTTAGATTTAATGTATCGGGGTTTTTCAAAAGTATATATATGCATCGCATTTCAAATCTTTGATCGTTTGTTACAAAATTTCAAAATCTCTCGATTTAAAAGTCTCTTGGCGTCACAGTTTACGCCTTTTTAATTTAAAAATCCATTTCAAGTCGGAAAAATCTGAAATTTACACAGAAAACCAAAAACATCCTAACGAACAACTTTTGTGTTTTAACCTTTTCGAAATAAGATGAGGAAACAGGTCAAAAATCGAGTTTAATGTGAAAACAGTTTACTGTCCCGAAACAGATTTGACACAGTACGAAAAATTGGCTTTTTGACATATCAAATGGACTCCAAAAATTCCGAAATTTTAAACACATATACTAGACGTGATTATATACAACTTTCATTTAGATTTCAAAGATCAAATCGGACTAGAAAATATAGAAACAGACCCACTAAGTTCGGACATGTTCATAGGCAGATTCCAACCACGTTTTGTCGAGATAGTTTCTTTTTGATGCGATTTGAAATAGCAAACATTAACGAAAATGTCTGAAATTTTCACACAATCTAGATTTATGTGTTAGGATTAAAAGTCTAGTTTTAAGTTTTTCGGATTGAATCCTCGAAATATGAGTTTTAGGCCGATTTCAGAAACTGTGCGTATTAGGGTTTTTGATTTCGGTTTTTACGTTTCGTTTTGTTACGACTACTTTGAACGCCCCTAAATCACCCGTATTGATATGGAAGGCTCAACTTACAGTGATTGTGTTCTTGAGTCGTCCTAGGGTCGCTCGGCTTGTCCAAAAACACTACGAACGGATCCTTGCACCCGTTCTTTTCCTCCTTCGATCACGAACGTGATTGCAAGTTCAATATTCGAAAGTTAGATTAAAAATTGGAGGTAAAAATGAGTAAATGAATCTGGATACCTCTTACCAATGATCTAAGGGGTGTAAATCCCGATCTACACGTTCCTATGGTCGTCGATGGTTGCCGGAAGTCGCCGGAAGTTCGTCGGAAGTTCGTCGGGAGAGTGTTTTGGCTTGGGGGAGTTTTGGGAGAGTGGAGGGAGTATTGGAGGCTGACAAAATGGGGTGAGAATAACCCTAGGTCGCCCTAATACCCTTACCCCCGTTCAAAATCCACTTTCCAAAGTCGGGGGGTCGAATTATGGTAAGAAATCGCCGAAAACGCGTCATTTGCACGATTCTGGGGAGCCACGCGGGGTTGGCGCGCCTTTTGGCCAAACCCCGCCCGGCCAGCGCGCGGTTCCCGCCTGGACTGCGGTCCGGGCGGGTCCGTGCGATCCGATCCGTCGGGTCTTTTCCTCGCCTCTTTCGGACTTCTATCCTTCCACGTTTTCGCGCTCGATTTCCCGGATCATTTTCGGATTATGCTTCTCATCATAAATTTATTCCGATTCAATTCGATTTCACGTCTGAAACCTTAAGATCGTTGGTTTAGGTCCATCAGGTTAAATCGTTGTCTTTTGACTTCCGTGCATTTCCGAGTTCCTATTGGATTAATTCCTATTTTTATATTCTGAAATTTACGGGTATTACAGTCTACCCCCCTTAAGAACCAACTTCATCCTCGAAGTTTCGCTTCGTCCCCTCGCGGGTTCGGGAATTGTTGGATTAAGCGATTGTATTATTGTGTGTGTTGTTTGTTATCATTTGACTGAACCCAGAATTGAAATTTTCGAGCTGCCTACGTACCCCGTGAAGGAATCAAGCCATTACGTAGTTCAACACAATTTGAATTTGTTTGGTTGGGGTACGAAATATTCGGACAAAACATCCGGAATTATTCGGGCCGTTACATCCTCCCCCTCTTAAGATGACAGTTATGTCCCCATAACTGTGGTTGTCTCGTCTTGGAATAGGCTCGGGTATCTATCCTTCATGTCCGTCTCTAGCTCCCACGTTGCCGTCTCGGCTTCGTGGTTAGACCAAAGAACCTTGACCATTCTCACGGTCTTGTTTCTTGTTACTCTCTCCTTCACGTCGAGTATTCGTACCGGAATTTCTTCGTAGCTTAAGTCATCGTCTAATTCGATCTCCTCCGGTTGGAGTACGTGGGTCGGATCGTGCACGTATTTCTTTAGTTGTGAGACATGAAATACATCATGGACACGAGCGAATTGTGGTGGCAATGCTGGCCGATATGCGAGATTTCCTACTCTTTCTAGGATCTCGTATGGTCCTATGTACCGTGGGCTCAATTTCCCTCGCTTGCCAAAGCGCATCACCCCTTTCATCGGTGACACCTTTAGCATGACCTTATCGCCTATTTGGAATTCCAATTCTTGCCGTCTCACGTCGGCGTAGCTCTTTTGCCGGTCTTGTGCGGCTTTCATCTTCTCTTGGATTATTTTGACTTGCTGAGCCATGTCCTCAACAAGTTGCGGTCCAATTGCCATAGTCCTATCGCTCTCTTCCCAGCTTAATGGACTTCGGAACTTGCGTCCATACAGTGCCTCGAAAGGTGCCATGCCAATACTAGCATGGTAACTGTTGTTGTAGGAAAATTTGATTAAGGGCAGATGATTTTCCCAACTTCCTTTGAACTCTAGTACGCATGCCCTTAGCATGTCTTCCAATGTCTGGATCGTTATTTCCGTTTGCCCATCCGTCATGGGGTGGAATGCGGTGCTCATCTTTATTTTCGTACCGAGGGCTTCTTGTAGTTTTGTCCAAAAATGTGAGACGAATCTACTGTCTCTGTCCGAGATGATGTCATGTGGTACTCCATGTCGTCGTACCACATTGTCGACATATGCCTTTGCCAATTGGTCCATGGACCAGGTGTCCTTCATGGGGATAAATATGGCAGCTTTTGTCAACCTATCCACGATCACCCAGATTTTATTCATCCCCTTCGGTGAACGTGGTAATCCCGAAACGAAATCCATTGAATATCTATCCCATTTCCAACTTGGGATTTCCAATGGTTGCATTAGTCCTAAGGGTTTCTGTCGTACGGCCTTGACCTTCTGGCAAGTGAGGCATCTTGCCACAAACTCGGCTATTTCTCTCTTCATGTTCGGCCACCAATAGTTCTTCTTTATGTCCTTGTATAGTTTCTCGCCTCCGGGATGGACCGAGTATGGGGTATTATGGCCTTCCTCCATCACTTTCTGCTTCAGGTCCTCGCATTTTCGTGGTATGCACCACCTTCCCTTGAAGCGGATGCTTCCGTCCTCATGAATTTTAAAATCCATTGCCTTTCCCTCAGCAATGCTCCTTCTAATTTCCTCCAGCTTTTCATCGCCGGACTGTGCTAGTCGTATTTCATCGAGTATGGTAGATCCTACTAGCATCGTGTTGACGACTTCACTTACTTTGCCAGTGTGTACCAACTCCAGGCTTAATTTCGCCAAGTCTCTGTACAACTCGGTCGGTACCACAAGTGAATTCACCACGTGTTGAGTCTTTCGACTCAAGGCATCGGCTACAACGTTGGCTTTTCCTTCGTGATACGCGATTTCCAGGTCGTAATCCTTAATCAGTTCCAACCATCTTCTTTGCCTCAAATTCAGCTCTTTTTGCGTGAATATATACTTGAGGCTCTTATGGTCGGTAACATCCGACACTTTCGCCCATAGAGGTAGTGCCTCCATATTTTTAGAGCGAACACGACTGCGGCTAGTTCCAAGTCGTGCGTCGGATAGTTCTCCTCGTGTGGCTTTAGTTGGCGTGATGCGTATGCTATAACCCTCTGATCTTGCATTAGCACGCACCCCAATCCTTCCTTCGAGGCGTCGCTGTTGTAACACCCCGGTTTTTGGTCACCCAGGTCGGGATGTCACCGCCACACCTCTCTAGTAAGACCCAGCTTCTCCGAGCTTACTAAAGAGATGCAAGGCTAGGTATTGCAGTATTTAAAAATATTTAAAAGCATCCAAACAGCCCATACAATATAATTCGAAAATAATAATATCATTGCGCAGCGGAAATAATATTTATGTATAGTTTTGCAGCGGAAAATGTAAATAGGACCAACACGGCCAAAACACGGGTTAAACAGGCCCGTTCATAATATAGTCTAACGTACGAAACTAAATAAAATAATGTTTCCCAAAATAACGTTCCCATGCATGAACGTGCTCATGTTCATTCTACATACTCTGTAGGAAAAAGAAATAAACGGTTTGATCAGCACAACTTGCTGAGTAAGTTAACACAGACATGATCGTAGGGTTTAAAAGCCATAATTTAATAATTTATCAAAAGCATGCTAATAAATATAACAATTCAATTTAATTTAGCTAGCAATATAAATTCCATAATCTAATTCAGGCTCATTATTTCACATAATTTAAAATCAAGCCATAATTTAAATAAAGCATTTAAATAACTTAATTGAACAACATAATTTAATCTAATTTAGTTAAATTTAATATCCCCATTACATTCCGATTTGGTATTTCAAAGTTTCACGATAGCATCGCGATGTCAACAAGTTTCGCCGGTAGCCCGGCGGCCGCAACCGTATCAGCCATACCCAGTACCACTCCGGAGCCTCGGGAAACCCATATGGATCTTCTCGAGAGTGTAGGCTCTATATTTCGCCGTTTTGGCAATATCACATCTAAGTTTAGCGCGCGGGGGCACCCTGCAGAGCACTCACCCCTAATTTTAATTTATCAAGTTTGTAAGGGGATTTAATTTCAAAAATCTGATTTCAAATTCAATCAATTCAAAATAATATTTCGATTTATTTCCAACCCGAAAGGTTAATTTCATATTTCAACAAGATTTCAAGATTTCAAGCTTTGATTTCCGATAAACCACAGTTTACTAAAAAATTCGTCAAAAATCAGGTTTAAATCCAAAAATTCCGAAATTTCACGAATAACTCAGAAACATCGAGATCTACAACTTTCGTGTTTTAACTTTTTCAATCCGAGATACCGAAACAGGTCAAAAACACAGATTTTCACAGAAACTTAAATCTGTTCGGATTTCACAGACCACAGTTTAAAGAATTCGAGTTTTACCATAGCAAATCAACTCCAAATTTAATGAAATTTTACAGAGACCGTCTTAAGACATTTTTCTAAAACTTTCATGTTTGGTAAAAGATCTAATTCGGTCTAGAGCCTATATAAAAAACGTGATCAAGATCGGACCTAAGTTCTGTCAAGAATTTCAAGATCAAGATTCAAGCAGTTCGGTTTCGGTTGGTTCTCACCTATCAAATCGTCTCTAAAAATTCTGATTTACAGTGGATAGATCTACATGTTAGGAACGTTTTTCGTGTTTTAAGTTTTTCCGTTTAAAGTCGTTTTAAGGTTCGGAAAAATTCAACAAAACTGTTGCGCCGTTAAAAACATTACGTTGACAGATTTTTGGTTTCTTGTTTAAATCTTTTAGTTTCGAACGTTTTAATTCATCCCAAAACCATGTAAGGTTAACTTACAGATTTTCGAACGTCTGGGGATGTCTATTTCGAAGGCGTGGCTTCCAGTCCACCGTATCTCCTCTCCGTTCGTCGGGTTCTACGTTCTAGATTCGATCCGCGGTGTAGAAAGAAAAGGAAGAGGGTTAGGATTCGTTTTCGAATCATGTATTGAAAAAGGCTGGATCGAGGCTTACCACACGTCGGAGATCTTTGAATTTTCGTCCAAAGCTGCTGCCTTGGTGTCTTCTTGATGCCTTCATGGCCTCCGGGATTACGTCTTTGTTTATAGTATCGTAGGGTTTTTGGAAAAGGGTTTCGGGTCTTCAAGGGGGGTTTATTTATAGATATCTGAGTCCTAGGGCGTCCAAAGACTGACTCCAAGAGTCTTGAGCCGTCACATGTTCAACCGAAGTCGAAAAATCCGCGTTCGGGCGAGAGATTCACGCAACGACCAAATCTGTGGCCTGGCGCGGGGTTGGCGCGCCTTTTCCACGTTTAGCGCGCGGTCAGCGCGCCAGACTCGCCTGGACTCCGGTCCGGGCGGGTCGTGCGATCCGTCGTGTTTTTCCGCCTCTCTTTCGGGTTCCTATCTCTCTATGCTCTCGGATTCCGATTTCCGGACTCTCTTCGGGTTCCTATTTCGTGTCGTTATTTCTTTCGGGTCCAAATTTACATTTCGGCACGTGTATCGACTTATTCACCTTTATTCAATTTCTTTTATTAAGTTCCTTTAATTGGTTTCATTTCTCATTTCGTCTATATTTATTTATTTCATTTTAATATATTTACTTATTGTATTTATTGTATTTATTTATTTAGTTATTTATTGTATTTATTTATTTATTTATCTTACAAAATTCACGGGTATTACAGTCTACCCTCCTTAAGAATCAACTTCGTCCTCGAAGTTGTGTTTCGGTTTTTCTCGTGCAAAGGTCTTTTGTTTATTTTATTATTTTGTGACTGAACTTAAAATTAAAACTTCTAAGCTGCCTACGTACCCGGTGAAGGGATCAAGCCATGACGTAGTTCAAAACAATTTGAATTTGTTTGTTCGATTACAAAAATGTGCGAAAATACATGGTATGACATCCTCTCCCCCTTAAGATTGCAGTTATGTCCCCATAACTGTGTCGGTATCGGTTTGGAACAGTGTCGGGTAGCGCTCTCGCATGTCGGATTCTACTTCCCAGGTTGCCGTTTCACTGTCATGGTTCGACCAAAGAACCTTGACCATCTTGACGGTTTTATTTCTTGTTACTCGCTCCTTTTCATCCAAGATTCGCACTGGGACTTCTTCATAAGTCAAATCTTCGTCGAGTTCGATTGTTTCAGCTTGAAGGACATGTGTCGGGTCCGGCACATACTTCTTTAGTTGTGAAACATGGAAGACGTTATGAACTCGATCTAATTGTGGCGGTAAAGCCAATCGGTAAGCTAGGGTTCCGACTCGTTCTAGAATTTCGTAGGGTCCTATGTATCTAGGACTCAATTTCCCTCGTTTGCCAAAGCGCATCACCCCCTTCATGGGTGATATCTTCAGCATGACTCTATCTCCCACTTGAAATTCTAGGTCTCGTCGTCTCACGTCGGCGTAACTCCTTTGACGGTCTTGTGCGGCTTTCATTTTTCCTTGAATCACCTTGATTTGTTGGGCCATGTCTTCGATAAGTTGTGGTCCCACCACCACGGACTTATCATTTTCTTCCCAGCTCAACGGGCTTCGGCACCTTCGTCCATACAACGCCTCGAATGGTGCCATGCCGATGCTAGCATGGTAGCTATTATTGTAGGAAAACTCAATTAATGGTAAGTGAGATTCCCAATTTCCCTTAAATTCCAACACGCATGCTCTCAGCATGTCTTCTAGTGTTTGGATTGTCCTCTCGGTTTGTCCATCCGTCATCGGGTGGAATGCGGTGCTCATTTTGATTTGAGTACCGAGTGCTTTTTGTAACTCCGTCCAGAAATGAGAGACAAATCTACTGTCTCTATCAGAAATGATATCATGTGGTACTCCATGTCGTCGTACCACATTATCAATGTAGGCTCGGGCCAATTGGTCCATAGTCCACGTGTCTTTCATTGGGATAAATAAGGCCGTCTTCGTTAGCCTATCCACAATCACCCAAATTTTGTTCATGCCTTTAGGTGACCGTGGCAATCCCGAGACAAAATCCATCGAGATGCTATCCCATTTCCAACTTGGAATTTCTAGTGCTTGCATCAATCCTAGGGGTTTATGTCGCACTGCCTTAACCCTTTGGCAGGTGAGACATTTTGCTACGAAGTTCGCCACTTCCTTCTTCATTCCCGGCCACCAATAGATCTTCTTCAGATCTTTGTATAGCTTGTCACCTCCGGGATGTACGGAATATGGCGTGTTGTGCCCTTCCTCCATCAATTTTTGCTTTAATTCGGCACACTTCTGAGGTACACACCATTTCCCTTTAAAACGGATGCTTCCATCCTCGTGGATAGCGAATCCGATTGCCTTTCCTTCGGCAATGTACCCCTTTATCTTCTCCAATTTTGCGTCACCTGGTTGAGCGAGTCGAATCTCGTCCAATATAGGAGTTTCTACGACCATCGCATTGATCGTTTCACTCACAGTGCCCGGGTGCACAAGTTCTAAATCCAATCTTGCTAAGTCCATGTACAATGCCGGCGGAATGACCAACGAGTTTGTCACGTGTTGGGTTTTCCGACTTAAGGCATCGGCTACCACATTCGCCTTCCCTTCGTGGTAAGCTATCTCTAAATCGTAGTCTTTGATGAGTTCCAACCACCTTCGTTGTCTCAAATTCAACTCCTTCTGAGTGAATATATACTTTAAACTCTTGTGGTCGGTGAACATTCGACACTTCCGCCCATAAAGATAATGTCTCCATATTTTTAGAGCGAAAACGACCGCTGCCAACTCCAGGTCGTGTGTCGGGTAATTCTCCTCGTGAGGTTTAAGTTGGCATGATGCATATGCCACGACTCTCGAATCTTGCATCAAAACGCAACCTAGACCCTCCTTCGAAGCATCACTATAGACTTCGAAGTCACCATTCTCTGATGGTAGTGTTAATACGGGTGTGGTTGTGAGTCATTTCTTCAATTCTTGAAACGCAGTCTCACATGTCTCGGTCCACTCGTATTTTGCACCTTTCTTCAGTATTTGGGTCAAAGGACGTGCAATCCTTGAAAAGTCCTGCACAAACCGTCTATAGTACCCAGCTAATCCAAGGAAACTCCTAATTTCCGTTGGACTCATCGGAGTTGCCCACTCCGTCACGGCAGAAACTTTTGCCGGATCTACTGATACTCCATCAGCAGATACTATGTGTCCGAGAAATGCCACTTCTTTCAGCCAGAAATCGCATTTTGACAACTTGCCATACAGTTGATTTCTTCGCAAAATTTCTAACACTTGATGCAAGTGTTGGGCATGCTCCTCCTCGTTCTTTGAGTAGATCAGTATGTCGTCAATGAATACTACGACGCACTGGTCTAACAATTCTCGGAACACGTTGTTCATGAGGTTCATGAACATGGCCAGAGCATTTGTTAACCCGAAGGATAACACTGTGAACTCGTAATGGCCATATCGCGTTCGAAACGCCGTCTTTGGAATGTCCTTCTCGGCAATTCTCAGTTGATGATACCCAGATCGTAGGTCGATCTTCGAGAATACTGAAGCTCCTTTCAGTTGATCGAATAGATCCTCTATTCTCGGCAAGGGGTATTTATTTTTTATGGTCACTTGGTTCAATCCCCGGTAATCTATGCAAAGACGTAGTCCTCCGTCCTTCTTCTTGACAAACAAAACCGGCTCTCCCCAGGGGGAAGTACTCGGCCTTATATATCCTTTCCCTAACAGTTCTTCGAGTTGTTCCTTTAACTCCTTCATTTCCAGTGGTGCCATCCGGTACGGAGCTTTTGAGACAGGCTCTGTTCCCGGAATGAGATCTATGGTGAATTCAAGATCTCTCTCAGGTGGCATGCCCGGAACGTCCTCAGGGAACACGTCCGGGTATTCTCTTACCACTGGGATGCTGTCAACCTTGTTCTCTTCCGCCTCAAGGTTGTTTACGTAACACGCATACAGCTTATACCCCTTACGCGTCAAGTTACTTAGTTTTAGTGCACTAACGATCTTGTTACTCTTCTTAGGGGGCTGAGAGTAAAAGATAACTCTCTTTCCCCTACTTTTTGACAGGGTGATCTTTTGCTTTTGGCATTGGATCACCGCCTTATACTGGGATAACCAATCCATCCCCAGTATAATGTCAAAGTCTCTTAAGTTAAATTCTACTAAGTTCGCGAAGAATTCTATGTTCTTTATCACTATAGGAATTCCGTTATATCGTTTAGAGCAAGATACTACTTCCCCTGAAGGCAGTTGAATTCCTAAGCTAATTCTCTCGCACTTAGGTAGATCTAACTCAGGCACTATTCTTGATGCTATGATTGAGCAACTAGCTCCAGAATCAAATAGAACTCTAAGGGGCATATTCAGAACGAAAAATGTACCTGCCATCACTTCTCCTTGAGCAGGCACGTCCGCTTGATTAACCACGTTAAGCCTCCCCATAGGGCGTCCCTGATTGCCTTGCTGATTCGCATTCGGCTGCTGATTTTGCTGCTGGTTTAGATTTTGAGGGGGCGGAGGTCGTTGGTTCTGGTTCTGATTCTGCGGCCTATTTTGAGGAGGTCTGTACCCCTGGTTATTCCCGTTCCGCCCGTTTTGATTTTGAGGCTGTTCTTGCCCCATGACCAAATCGTCCCTTTTCGTTATGTTCTGGACCCTGCTTCGGCAATCCCGTCGAACGTGACCCATTCGACCACATCGGAAACAGGTGCCTTGTTGAGGGCATCCCCTTGCCAGATGGGGTCGTCCACATCTCGGGCAAGGCGGTACCGGATCTTCTTGATTCAACCTCCTCCCATTGTTGTTTTGTTGGGGCCTATTCGGCCCTCTCCGCTGTTCGTTCCTTCCGGTGTTGATCTCGCTTCTCGAGTCCCGGTTTCTTTTGTCTTGGGGACCCCTGCTGGACTCCCCACTCACCCTTCTCTTCAGTTGCTGTACACGCGCTACTGCCACTGCGCGGTCGTACACAGCTTGCAAATCGGGGTAGTGTACCCCCGCGATCACCTCGCGAACAGACAGGTTCAGTCCTATCTCGAACTTCTGTGCCTTTTCTGCATCAGTGGGCACTAGCCTTGGTGCGAATCTCACCAGCTCCTTGAAACGTGCATAGTATTCTTGCACAGTTTGGCCTCCTTGCTTCAGCGACAGGAACTCCTCGTACATCGCTGATTTGGTACTCAAGGGATAGAATCGATCCCTGAGCAGCTCCATCATTTCCGCCCATGAGTAGGGCTCGTCCTCCTCCGTTAGTTTGGCTTGCGTCGCTTGCCACCAGTCGTCAGCTTCGCCTCCCAAGTAATATGAGGCGACGTGCACTCTTTCTCCTTCCGGACACTTGACTGCTCCCATCAGCTTGTTGAAGGTCCGGATCCACTCTTCCAATTTGGCTGGATCCTCCTCACCAGCATAGTGGGGCGGCTGGTAAGGGTTCACCATCGCCAAGTAGTTGGGGCGAGCTTGGGGCGGAGGTACCGCCGCAGCATGGCCCTGGTTGACTTGCGCGTTCCCTAGCGCAATCAACACCTCCTCTATCGTCCGAAGACGATCGCCCACATTGTTCGGTGCGGGGGCGTCCTGCGCACCTTGGGGTTGTTCCTCTTCAGGTTGATTCGGTTCCGTAACATTTGGTGGTGTCTCAGTAGGAGTTTGGGGAACAAGTTGGGCTCTCGCTCTTCCTCTGGGTGCCATTCTGTTACAAACGGTGTAGATTAGGGTATATTAGTGTTTTCTTTACGCAAGGAAATTTTTAAATATGCTTATATCTTTTCACATAATGCTCGATTAAGCGATTAAATTTTTTCTTTTTTTTTTTGGTGTTCGGACTGTTGTCCAGATTTTTTTCTTTTTTTTTTTTTTTAAACTGCTGGTCGGGCAGTCCTTTTTTTTTCTTTTTTTTTTGTTTTTCGAATTTAAGTATATAAATAAATCTTGTATTTTATTTCCTCAAAAGAAAATTTTTTTAGTAACTACTATAAATTTGTTTACCAAAAATAGTAATGTTTCTTTAGCAAAATTAGTAACTACTATAAATAGAATCTCTAACGGCTCAGAACGTCCTCCGGTGGGGTAGCAGGACGCTCCTCCGGGTCCTCCTCCTCTGAACTTGGCGGCATCAGGTCGTCAAAGATGTGGTTCAGGTCCTCGCCATGGGCATCAACGTGTTCTCTCAATATTAAGTTTTGTGTAGTGAGGGTTTGGACTTTGTGTTCGAGTTGGTTTATACGATGGTGATCCGCCTCTCTTAAGTTGCCCATGTGGTGCAGATTTGCTTCTAAGTGGGCCATGCGACGTTTCATTTGTTCTATGGTTTGCTGGGAGTCAAAGTGAGCGCTCATCATCTTGACCATTAGGTTCACCATATCTTGACTAGCCATCTAGCGCGAGCAAAGATCTAAGTTAATTTCGCCAAGATTTCAAGTTCAATTCGCCAAGATTCTAAGTTCTCTAAATAAGGAAATGCAATATACACATGCAATGATGATTTCCCCCCAAAATAATTTAACACACTGAGTATGTATATATATATATATATATTTTTTTTTTCCATGGGTTTTAAAGAATAAAAATTATTCCATGGAGTTTATAACTTTTAAAAAAAATTAAAAATAATTATCTTTTGGCTCAAAAATAAAAATTTGGGCTGGGAATTTTAAAAATAATAATTTGGGCTTCTATATTTATAATGATGTAAAACACTAGTTTAAAATACTAGTTTAGAAATAATAATAATACTAGTTTAAAAATAATAGTTAAAAATAAGCCGGGCTCTGATACCAACTTGTAACACCCCGGTTTTTTGTCACCCAGGTCGGGATGTCACCGCCACACCTCTCTAGTAAGACCCAGCTTCTCCGAGCTTACTAAAGAGCTGCAAGGCTAGGTATTGCAGTATTTAAAAATATTTAAAAGCATCCAAACAGCCCATACAATATAATTCTAAAATAATAATATCATTGCGCAGCGGAAATGATATTTATGTATAGTTTTGCAGCGGAAAATGTAAATAGGGCCAACACGGCCAAAACACGGGTTAAACAGGCCCGTTCATATTATAGTCTAACGTACGAAATTAAATAAAATAATGTTTCCCAAAATAACGTTCCCATGCATGAACGTGCTCATGTTCATTCTACATACTCTGTAGGAAAAAGAAATAAACGGTTTGATCAGCACAACTTGCTGAGTAAGTTAACACAGACATGATCGTAGGGTTTAAAAGCCATAATTTAATAATTTATCAAAAGCATGCTAATAAATATAACAATTCAATTTAATTTAGCTAGCAATATAAATTCCATAATCTAATTCAGGCTCATTATTTCACATAATTTAAAATCAAGCCATAATTTAAATAAAGCATTTAAATAACTTAATTGAACAACATAATTTAATCTAATTTAGTTAAATTTAATATCCTCATTACATTCCCGATTTGGTATTTCAAAGTTTCACGATAGCATCTCGATGTCAACAAGTTTAGCCGGTAGCCCGGCGGCCGCAACCGTATCGGCCATACCCAGTACCACTCCGGAGCCTCGGGAAACCCATATGGATCTTCTCGAGAGTGTAGGCTCTATGTTTCGCCGTTTTGGCAATATCACATCTAAGTTTAGCGCGCGGGGTCACCATCGTCCATTAAGGCACGAAGTGAATCGTTAGGGGGCACCCTGCAGAGCACTCACCCCTAATTTTAATTTATCAAGTTTGTAAGGGGATTTAATTTCAAAAATCTGATTTCAAATTCAATCAATTCAAAATAATATTTCGATTTATTTCCAACCCTAAAGGTTAATTTCATATTTCAACAAGATTTCAAGATTTCAAGCTTTGATTTCCGATAAACCACAGTTTACTCAAAAATTCGTCAAAAATCAGGTTTAATTCCAAAAATTCCGAAATTTCACGACTGACTCAGAAACGTCGAGATCTACAACTTTCGTGTTTAACTTTTTCAATCCGAGATACCGAAGCAGGTCAAAAACACAGATTTTCACAGAAACTTAAATCTGTTCGGATTTCACAGACCACAGTTTAAAGAATTCGAGTTTTACCATAGCAAATCAACTCCAAATTTAATGAAATTTTACAGAGACCGTTTTAAGACATTTATCTACAACTTTCATGTTTGGTAAAAGATCTAATTCGGTCTAGAGCCTATATCAAAAACGTGATCAAGATCGGACCTAAGTTCTGTCAAGAATTTCAAGATCTAGATTCAAGCAGTTCGGTTTCGGTTGGTTATCACCTATCAAATCGTCTCTAAAAATTCTGAAATTTTTACAGTGGATAGATCTACGTGTTAGGAACGTTTTTCGTGTTTTAAGTTTTTCCGTTTAAAGTCGTTTTAATGTTCGGAAAAATTCAACAAAACTGTTGCACCGTTAAAAACATTACGTTGACAGATTTTTGGTTTCTTGTTTAAATCTTTTAGTTTCGAACGTTTTAATTCATCCCAAAACCATGTAAGGTTAACTTACAGATTTTCGAACGTCTGGGGATGTCTATTTCGAAGGCGTGGCTTCCAGTCCACCGTATCTCCTCTCTGTTCGTCGGGTTCTTCGTTCTAGATTCGATCCGCGGTGTAGAAAGAAAAGGAAGAGGGTTAGGATTCGTTTTCGAATCATGTATTGAAAAAGGCTGGATCGAGGCTTACCACACATCGGAGATCTTTGAATTTTCATCCAAAGCTGCTGCCTTGGTGTCTTCTTGATGCCTTCGTGGCCTCCGGGATTACGTCTTTGTGTATAGTATCGTAGGGTTTTTGGAAAAGGGTTTCAGATCTTCAAGGGGGGTTTATTTATAGATATCTGAGTCCTAGGGCGTCCAAAGACTGACTCCAAGAGTCTTGAGCCGTCACATGTTCAACCGAAGTCGAAAAATCCGCGTTCGGGCGAGAGATTCACGCAACGACCAAATCTGTGGCCTGGCGCGGGGTTGGCGCGCCTTTTCCACGTTTATCGCGCGGTCAGCGCGCCAGACTCGCCTGGACTCCGGTCCGGGCGGGTCGTGCGATCCGTCGTGTTTTTCCGCCTCTCTTTCGGGTTCCTATCTCTCTATGCTCTCGGATTCCGATTTCCGGATTCTCTCCGGGTTCCTATTTCGTGTCGTTATTTCTTTCGGGTCCAAATTTACGTTTCGGCACGTGTATCGACTTATTCACCTTTATTTAATTTCTTTTATTAAGTTCCTTTAATTGGTTTCATTTCTCATTTCGTCTATATTTATTTATTTCATTTTAATATATTTACTTATTGTATTTATTGTATTTATTTATTTAATTATTTATTGTATTTATTTATGTTACAAAATTCACGGGTATTACAGCTGTACACCTCGAAGTCTCCATCCTCCGATGGTAATGCCAACACCGGCGCTGTGGTAAGCCGTTTCTTCAGCTCTTGGAATGCGGAGTCACATTCTATGGTCCAGTCGTATTTCGCCGCTTTCTTTAACAGTTGTGTCAATGGGCGAGCGATCTTTGAGAAATCCTTTACAAACCTTCGGTAGTATCCTGCCAATCCGAGAAAACTTCTTATCTCGGTTGGATTCTTCTTTGGCACCCATTCGGTCACTGCCGAGATCTTTGCTGGGTCTACTGCCACTCCGTTGGTGGATACGATATGTCCCAGAAATGCCACTTCTCGTAGCCAGAAGTCGCATTTGGACAGCTTGCCATATAGCTGATTTACTCGTAAGATCCCTAACACTTTGTGTAAGTGTTCGGAATGTTCTTCTTCGCTTTTCGAGTAGATCAGGATGTCATCTATAAACACCACTACGCATTGATCTAATAATTCCCTAAACACGTTGTTCATGAGATTCATGAACATCGCTGGGGCGTTCGTCAGCCCGAATGATAGCACCGTGAATTCGTAGTGCCCGTAGCGAGTTCTGAATGCCGTGTTTGGGATATCCTTCTCGGCGATCCTTAACTGGTGGTATCCAGATCGTAAGTCGATCTTTGAAAATACTGAAGCTCCCTTCAGTTGGTCGAACAAATCTTCGATTCTGGGCAACGGGTACTTGTTCTTGACCGTGACTTGGTTAAGTCCCCTATAATCGATGCATAGTCGTAGACCTCCATCTTTCTTTTTAACGAATAAGACCGGGGCTCCCCAGGGGGTCGTGCTCGGCCTTATGTAGCCCTTCTCTAGCAGCTCATCGAGTTGTTCCTTTAGTTCCTTCATTTCTAGCGGCGCCATACGGTAAGGAGCTTTTGAGACAGGCTCCGTTCCCGGGATGAGATCTATGGTAAATTCCAGGTCTCTCTCAGGCGGCATGCCGGGAACGTCTTCCGGAAATACATCGGGTATTCTCTCACCACCGGAATGTTATCCACCTTGACCTCTTCGGCCCCAAGGTTATGAATGTAGCATGCATATAGTGCGTAACCCTTACGCATTAAGCTACATAGCTTAAGGGCGTTAACTATCTTAGTAGACTTCTTAGGGGGCTGGGAGTAAAAGATGACTCTCCTCCCCCTACTTTTTGACAACGTGATCTTTTGTTTTTGGCAATCGATCATGGCTTTATATTGGGTTAGCCAATCCATCCCTAATATGACGTCAAAATCCTTTAGATCGAATTCTACCAAGTTCGCGAAAAACTCTATGTTCTTTATAACTATCGGAATTCCGTTATTTCTTAGAGCATGATACTACCTCCCCCGATGGAAGTTGAATTCCTAAGTTAATCAGTTCGCACTTAGGTAGATCTAGTTCAGGTAAGACTTTAGATGATATTATCGAACAACTAGCTCCTGAGTCAAACAGAACTCTAAGGGGTGTACTTAAGACATGGAACGTACCTCCCATTACGTCCCCCTGCATAGGCACATCTGCCTCGTTGATGACGTTCAACCGCCCCATTGGACATCCCGGATTGCCTTGCTGACCCCGGTTCGGGTTCTGATTCTGTTGCTGATTCGGATTCTGTGGAGGACGTTGATTTTGATTGAGATTCTGGTTCTGAGGGGGTCTATACCCCTGGTTGTTTCCATTCCGCCCGTCTTGGTTGCGAGGCTGAGTTGGCCCCGTGCCTAAGTCCTCCCTCTTGGTGATGTTTTCCAGTCGAGTGCGGCACTCATTCGCCATGTGGCCGATGCGACCACACCTGTAGCAGGCGCCTTGTTGGGGGCACCCTCTGGCCAAATGAGGCCTGCCGCACCTCGGGCAAGGTGGTACCGCGTTACCCCGGAAAAGGGTTCTATCGTTATTTCCTCTGTTGTTTTTTTGAGGGGGTCTGTTCAGATCCCCCCGAAAGTTGTTCCCCACAGCATTGTTACCGGAACGGTTGTCTCTACTCCTCTTATCCTGGCCCTGAGACCCTCGACTGGGTTCTCCGCTCACTTTCCTTTTTAGTTGTTGCACCCTTGCTACAGCTACTGCACGGTCATACACCGATTGTAGGTCTGGGTATTGGACGCCAGTGATCACTTCCCGTATAGTCAAGTCCAACCACATTTCAAATTTCTGTGCCTTCTCCGCATCTGTAGGCACGAGTCTCGGTGCGAAACGCACCAACTCCTTGAACCGGGTGTAGTATTCCTGGACCGTTTGCCCTCCTTGTTTCAGAGATAGGAACTCCTCGTACATGGCTGACTTTGTGCTCATGGGGTAAAAGCGATCCCTGATCAAACCCATGAATTCTTCCCAAGAATAGGGTTCCTCGTCCTCGGCTAACTTATCTTGCATAGCATGCCACCAGTCATCTGCCTCCCCTCCGAGATAGTACGATGCTACAGGTACCTTCTCGCCAATTGGGCATTTCACCGCGTTTAGTAGCTTGTCGAATGTTCGGATCCATTCTTCGAGTTTAGCCGGGTCCTCTTCTCCGGCGTAGTGCGGCGGGTGATACGAGTTTACCATGGCTAAGTAGTTAATGCGGGCCTGGTGGGGGTACCGCAGCTGCCTGGCCTTGGTTCACATTGCGTTCCCTATCGCAATGAGAATCTCTTCTAGAGTGCGTAAGCGCGCGTCCATGTTGTTTGGCATAGGGTTTGCCGGCTCCTCTTGAGCGTGTACCCCTTCGCCGGGTATAGGCATTTCTGGTTGTATAGGGGTTTCGTTGGTGTTTGGAGTAGTGGGCTGGGCGCGTGGTCTTCCTCTCGGTGCCATGCTGTTGCAAGAACAAGAGAGTTTAGATTCTGTTTGTTGAAGTATTATATAATGCTTATAAAATAATTTAATGAATGAAGATATTAACAGGTATCAGTCTACTGGAACCTGTTAGTATAGGTTGTTGGAGTTTAGCGTATCGTTTGTTGTTATTTGGGGTTGGTTCTACTTGCTGCTTTGTTTTTGTTTTGTTTTGTTTTTGTTTTTGTTTTTGTTTTGTTTTGTTTTGTTTTTTTTTTTGTTTTTTTTTTTCGTGAACAGTAACCCGTTCAGATTTTTTTTTTTTTTTTTTGCGAGACCCTAGGGTGTTGGGATTTAGGGTTGGAGATACCCTTGTTTGATGATTATTTCTACCTATATACTTATACTTATGTTATTTATTAATACTTGTATTTTGTTCGGTTGTTATCTATAAGTCATTGATTTTTATTACCTTGTTCATTTGTTTGATCGGGTTTTAACAAGGTATTCGAAGAGAAATAATTTAATTAAAATGTAGGGAATACTTTAAATATACTTGTATAAAATAAATGCTTGTAGATTTATTACTCAAGAGAAAATTTTTCAGTCGGTTACAAGCATTCGTAACAGGAATGAAATAGTAGTGCTGGTAATAGTTTGAAAAAAAAAAAGAACAGAGATAGTAGTGCATCCGCATAGGGCTCCAAGTCTAGAGAGAATGGGCAGGTGCATCCTCGATGGGATCGTCTTCGTCGCTGAGTATGTCAATTGGTACAGCGACATTGGGGTCAGTCCCCGGGTTCTGAAGAACCGCCCCATCTACGTCCTGGGCCAGGTTGATCAATTCCAAGCCCAGGGTCTCCACTTGCTCCTCCAAATCATCACCCTTGTCTTGGAGCTGGGCCACTTGGGCTTGGAGCTGCGCGACTTGGTTTTGCAGCTGGGTTATGTTATGATGATCGGTCTCCCTAAGATGCCCCAGATGGGCCACTTGGCCCTCTAGTTGTCCTACTCGAGTTTTGAAATAGTTGATATGTTGTTGGGCCTCTAAGTACGCGTTAGTCAGTTTCATCATCAAGTTGACCATGTTCGTGTTGGGTTCGGCCATCTAATGTCAACAAGGAGGTTAGAGTCAGGACATGTTTCGAATAAAAGTCACGATATACAGGAATTTAAATCTATATGAATATGCACATGCATCCCCTCCCCAAAAAAAAAAAATAAATAAATTGTTTTATCCATGTGTTTTAAAATAAATTTCCTAAAAAAAAATTGGGTCTCTATATTGGACCAAGATTTTAATATTATTTGGTTAAAAATATTGGCTAAGTAAGAAAAATTATGGGCTAAAAATAATACTAGTGGTTTTTTTTTTTTAATAATAGGTTTTAAAAGGAAGGGATATTTTTTTTTTTGAGGAAAATATATTAAAAAGGTCTCAAGACTGTCTGAGACTTACAAAAACTACCCGATGCTACACCAGCTAAGCAACAAAAATCACAGACAAGACAATAAAGACAAAAACAAAACAACACAAAATCAAGAGAGCCCCTTACTACACACCAATAGACAGGTAAGTATCTTCAAACAAATACTCTTGACCAAGGCAGTGGAGAGTATCAGCACAGAAGCAAAAAACACCCTGAAGCACTTCCCTGAGGCACAGCAGAAACGCAGCATTCCGAACAGGTACATGACTTTCCTCAATTTTTTTTCACAAACACCATCTTGGAACTATACTATTCACTATGTATTGACCATTTCCGATTCAACAGCCATCTCATTCAAACAACAACACAGAAGCGTCAGCATCATTAAGAATGGCACTTCAAATGGACAAGGACAAGGCTCCTGAACCTGCTAAATCACATCTTCCCCTAACATTATACTCAAACCAGTGAACCACCAAAGTAAAAGGACTATGAACCAGGTTTAGGACAAGGGCCAGAAGATAAGAAAAATGAATCAGGCTGAAGGATGTAAGGGATCCCCAAACCTATGGACCAGACAGAAATTCGAAGTGGGAGACCTACTCTCACACTCTGATTACTACCTAGCTTTGCATATGCCATCCCATAAAAGGAAGGGATATAATACTAGTGTTTAAAATAATGGTTTTAAAAAATAATAATAGTAGCTTTAAAATAATAATAATAATGGTAGCTTCAAATTATATTTCGGGCTCTGATACCAACTTGTAACACCCCGGATTTGATAACCCGGGCCGGGGGCTACCGCCACACCTCCCTAGCAAGACACGGATTCTCCGAGCTTGCTAAAGAGGTGCAAGGCTATAGGTATTGCAAAAAGGTTTAAAAATGAGTCCGGAATTTATTTAAAAATAATAATAGTATTTCATCCACACATAGTAATACCGGAAAGTAAAATATCGCAGCGGAATTGTAAAGGGGCCGACATGGCCAAAACTCGGGTTAGACAGGCCCGATATGCAAGTATCATAAAAAGCGAGAAAAAGAACAATTAAAGTTTTTTCCCCAATGCATATGCTCATGCAATTTCTCCATACTCTGAGAAAAAAAAAAGGAAAACAACAATTTTATCAGTATATAAAATACTGAGCAAGTCGATCCTAACATAGCAATAAAGGGATTTAATTAGACACTTAAATTTTCACTCTTAAACATGCGTTTACCAATTTTAAAAGAAATAATAATTTAATTGTGTGCTTTAACATGCATTTAATCCACATTAACAATCTAATCATGATATGAAATTTAAAGACATAATTTAAATGCATAATTTAAAGACATGCATAAATAAATACTTAAAAATAATAAATCCTTTATTTTCCCCGTTCCGTAACCATTTCTCAATGTTTTGTATAGCCGGTGATCCGGCGGCCGCAGCCGTTTCGTAAGTATCTCGTTTAGCCGGTGATCCGGCGGCCAGCAGCTGTATCTGCCATACCCAGTAACACTCCGGAGCCTCGGGAAATCCATACGGACAAACCCGAGAGAGTAGGCCATGTATCTCCCGCCGATTGGCGTAATATTTCATCTAATTCTCTCGTCCATTATAGGCCCGAAGAGAAAGGCTAGAGGGGCACCCTGCAGAGCACTCACCCTCCGCCGAAGTATCTCAAGTATCGTTTAGATTTAATGTATCGGGGTTTTTCAAAAGTATATATATGCATCGCATTTCAAATCTTTGATCGTTTGTTACAAAATTTCAAAATCTCTCGATTTAAAAGTGTCTTGGCGTCACAGTTTACGCCTTTTTAATTTAAAAATCCATTTCAAGTCGGAAAAATCTGAAATTTACACAGAAAACCGAAAACATCCTAACGAATAACTTTTGTGTTTTAACTTTTTCGAAATAAGATGAGGAAACAGGTCAAAAATCGAGTTTAATGTGAAAACAGTTTACTGTCCCGAAACAGATTTGACACAGTACGAAAAATTGGCTTTTTGAGATATCAAATGGACTCCAAAAATTCCGAAATTTTAAACACATATACTAGACATGATTATCTACAACTTTCATTTAGATTTCAAAGATCAAATCGGACTAGAAAATATAGAAACAGACCTACTAAGTTCGGACATGTTCATAGGCAGATTCCAACCACGTTTTGTCAAGACAGTTTCTTTTTGATGCGATTTGAAATAGCAAACGTTAACGAAAATGTTTGAAATTTTCACACAATCTAGATTTATGTGTTAGGATTAAAAGTCTAGTTTTAAGTTTTTCGGATTGAATCCTCGAAATATGAGTTTTAGGCCGATTTCAGAAACTGTGCGTATTAGGGTTTTTGATTTCGGTTTTTACGTTTCGTTTTGTTACGACTACTTTGAACGCCCCTAAATCACCCGTATTGATATGGAAGGCTCAACTTACAGTGATTGTGTTCTTGAGTCGTCCTAGGGTCGCTCGGCTTGTTCAAAAACACTACTAACGGATCCTTGCACCCGTTCTTTTCCTCCTTCGATCACGAACGTGATTGCAAGTTCAATATTCAAAAGTTAGATTAAAAATTGGAGGTAAAAACGAGTAAATGAATCTGGATACCTCTTACCAATGATCTAAGGGGTGTAAATCCCGATCTACACGTTCCTATGGTCGTCGATGGTTGCCGGAAGTCGCCGGAAGTTCGTCGGAAGTTCGTCGGGAGAGTGTTTTGGCTTGGGGGAGTTTGGGGAGAGTGGAGGGAGTATTGGAGGCTGACAAAATGGGGTGAGAATAACCCTAGGTCGCCCTAATACCCTTACCCCCGTTCAAAATCCACTTTCCAAAGTCGGGGGGTCGAATTATGGTAAGAAATCGCCGAAAACGCGTCATTTGCACGATTCTGGGGAGCCACGCGGGGTTGGCGCGTCTTTTGGCCAAACCCCGCCCGGCCAGCGCGCGGTTCCCGCCTGGACTGCGGTCCGGGTGGGTCCGTGCGATCCGATCCGTCGGGTCTTTTCCTCGCCTCTTTCGGACTTCTATCCTTCCACGTTTTCGCGCTCGATTTCCCGGATCATTTTCGGATTATGCTTCTCATCATAAATTTATTCCGATTCAATTCGATTTCACGTCTGAAACCTTAAGATCGTTGGTTTAGGTCCGTCGGGTTAAATCGTTGTCTTTTGACTTCCGTGCATTTCCGAGTTCCTATTGGATTAATTCCTAATTTTATATTCTGAAATTTACGGGTATTACACTAGGCCCATCAGAGCCCATCCACAGTGTCATGCATTTCTCACGTGTTGCTCAGCTTCATCTGGATGCAGATTTGAACTTGATTCGGTCTCCTCAGGCAGTTCGAATTAATTCGAACTTGGACAATTCGAACTGCATGAGGTCTTCTTTCTTGATTTTCAGATGGGATGTGATCTTTTTCGAACTGGGAGTGGCTCCTGCTTGGCTTCTTTGGATGCAGTTTGAATTATTGGTTAGTTCGGTCTAGACCGAACTAGATAATTCGAACTGCATGTCTCTCTCTTGCTCTTGAGTTTTGTTTCCTTCAGAGCCCAATTTGGTCTAGATGTTAGTTCGGTCTAGACCGAACTGGACATTTCGAACTAGTCAATCTTGCATCTCTCTTCAACACTTGATCATTCTTCTTCTTCTTGTCTTCAGAAGTTCGAATTGCCCAGTTCTGTTTAGACCTAACTGGGTAATTCGAACTGAGCTTCCATACTTAGCCAAAAATTCAGTTTTGTGGGATTTTCACTCTTTTTCCCATCTTTTTTATTTTTGTGGGCTATTTTATTCTTTTGCCCAACTTTTTGATTCCTTTTTCTTTTCTTTTTTCTTTTTCCATGTTTTTGGATTTTTCTAACACAAATACAATAAAAATTGTATATTTTGTGTCTTTTTATTACCAGCTCAACATTTTTACAAACCTGCATTAAATCTGTCGAATTTCAACTGCTTTCTTATTAAAATAAGATGGAAACATGACCAAAATGTCCGTCTCAGACACGGAAATGGATTGGAAATAATGGACAATTTTGGCCATTATCAGGCAGTTTGGTTTAGACCGAACTTGCTTTATAATTCGAACTACTCACTTGCAAAGATAAATGGAACATTGCCTATGTAGATCAGTTCGAACTATTTGCACTCAGTTCGATTTAAACCGAACTAGATAATTCGAACTGGTAAAAATTTCTAAGACAACATATCCGATACTTAGCAAAAATTGGAATTTTCACAAATTTGACACTTTTACTATAAGTGAGTGTGCAACAATACATACTACAGTTTAATTTGATTGCAAAAATTAGGTTGGATTAACACCTTTATTTTATGGACTTATTCCGGATTTTAAATTTCTCTAAATTCCGAAATTAATTTCCATTAAATTCAGTATTAATCCAACCGGGAACCTGGTTTTTGACGCTTTTTTTTTGTTGGTCCCACGAACTCCTGCAAAGCGAACATAATAAACGTATTAGATTTTTCTCCAAATATCAATATCCTCGCATTTAGAGTTTTAATACTCTAAATGTTTAATTGATTTTTGGATACTTTCATAGGAACATTCGAATAGTACATAAGTAAATGCGTGTATATATATATATATATATATATATATATTTATCAAGTATAGGCTGGCTCTGAAGTCATCTGAATTTCTTTCTCGGGATCGAACTGTCCGAGATACTCCTTCAATCTTTGTCCATTCACCACCAGCTCTCCCTTGTCAGTTCGGATCCTGACAGCTCCACTTTCAAACACATGCAGCACTTCTTATGGCCCTTCCCATCTGGATTTAAGCTTTCCGGGGAACAGCTTCAACCTAGAATTAAATAACAAGACATTTTGGCCAACATAGAAGTGTTTAGATTTGATTCGACGATCGTGTAACTTCTGGGTCCGCTCTTTGTAAATCTTCAAGCTTTCGTAAGCTTGCGCACGTATTTCCTCAAGTTCATTGGGGTCCAACTTGCGTTTACTTTGAGCAACTCGTGGGTCAAAATTAAGCGTTCTTACGGCCCAGTAAGCCTTGTGCTCTAGTTCTATGGGCAAATGACAGGCTTTTCCAAAGACGAGCCTGCATGGAGACATCCCAATGGGTGTCTTGAATGCAGTGCGGTATGCCCATAAAGCATCATTGAGCTTACGTGACCAATCTTTGCGGGTTATCCCCATAGCGGCCTCGAGTATGTGTTTGATTTCTCTGTTTGATACCTCGACTTGACCACTGGTTTGGGGATGGTAAGGCGTGCCTATGTTGTGAAGAATCCTATTTTTGTTCATAAGATTTGCAATGGCTTTGTTAACAAAATGGGTTCCTCCATCAGATATTATTACCCTAGGTACACCGAATCTGTTGAAAATGTTATTTTTCAGAAATTTTATGACTTGGTGACCATCATTGGTTGGCAGTGCAATTGCCTCAACCCACTTGGAAACGTAATCGACAGCTACCAAGATGTAGTGATTCCCATCAGATGTCGGGAATGGTCCCATGAAGTCAATGCCCCATACATCGAAAATCTCAAGCGTGAGAATCCCTTTTTGTGGCATTTCACCCCTCTTGGAGATATTCCCTAATCTTTGGCATCTGTCGCAAGACTTAACAAACGCCTTGCAATCGTCGTAAACAGTAGGCCAATAGAAACCACACTCGAGCACCTTATGAGCTGTTCGAGTGGGGCCATGGTGATCTCCGTATTCCGATTCATGACATTTTTTAGCGATTTGATAGGCCTCGTGCTCCGTTACACATCGTCTTATACTCGAATCTGCACAATGCTTGAAGAGATAAGGATCTTCCCAAAAGTAGTTAACTACATATCGGTAGAACCTTGCTTTTTGGCCCCTGTTCTGGAATGGTGGGATTATTCCACATGCTAAAAAGTTAGCAATGTCAGAAAACCATGGACAAGCTTGATCATGAAGATGCAAGGCAAAACAGTTGTTCATCCGGAAAATTTTTATTGACGGCTTGCTCATTTTTATCATTTTCTAGTCGAGACAAATGGTCAGCAGCACCATTGTCTCTACCTCTTCTATCTCTTATTACGATGTCGAATTCTTGCAGCAAGAGTACCCACCTGATTAATCGAGGTTTGGCGTCTTGTTTGCTAAACAAGTATCTCAGTGCAGAGTGATAAGTGTATACTGTGGTTTTCGTACCAATGAGGTACTGTCTGAATTTATCGAACGCGAAAACCACAGCGTACATCTCTTTCTCCGTGGTGGTGTAGTTAACTTCGGCTTCATTCAGGGCATGACTTGCAAAATGAATTACGCAGTGTTTCCCTTCCTTATGTTGCCCAAGAACTGCGCCCACGGCGAGATCACTTGCATTGCACATCACCTCGAAAGGTATTGACCAATCGGGTGGTTGTACTATTGGGGCAGAAATCAACAACTTCTTGAGCGTGTCAAAGGCTTGAACACACGCTTCATTTATTACAAAAGAATTTTCTTTACAAAGCAAATTAGTGAGCGGCTTGGCAATTTTAGAGAAATCTTTAATGAATCTCCGGTAAAAACCGGCATGCCTTAAGAAACTCCTAACTGCTTTTATTGAGTTTGGTAAGGGAAGGTTGGAAATGACTGAGACTTTGGCCCTATCGACTTCGATGCCTGCACGTGAGATGCGGTGACCCAACACTATTCTTTTGGTAACCATGAAATGGCACTTTTCCCAGTTCAAAACTAGGTTAGTGTCCTCGCATCTTTTTAAAATTTTTGCAAGATTAGTCAAACATTCATCAAAAGTATCTCCATACACAGAGAAGTCATCCATGAAAACTTCAATGCATTTTTAGCTAAATTCTGAGTTAATCGACATCATGCATCGTTGAAAAGTGGCAGGCGCATTGCAAAGTCCAAAAGGCATGCGCCTGTATGCAGAAGTTCCATAGGGGCACGTGAAAGTGGTTTTATCATGATCTTCACTAGCTATTACAATCTGATTATGGCCAGAGTACCCATCCAAAAAGCAATAGTACTCCCTCCCGGCCAACCTCTCCAGCATCTGATCAATGAACGGCAAGGGAAAGTGATCCTTCCGCGTAGCGGTGTTAAGCTTCCGGTAGTCGATGCAAACTCTCCAACTGGTCACTGGACGTGTTGCCACTTCTTCTCCTTGCTCATTAGTCATTATGCACATCCCCCCACGTTTTGGTACGACCTGCACTGGGCTTACCCATTTGCTGTCAGATATAGGATAGATGATACCAGCATCTAAGAGCTTGATAACTTCTTTCCTTACCACTTCTTGCATGTGGGGGTTAAGACGCCTTTGCGGTTGCCTAGAGGGCTTGTACTCCTCTTCCATTAAAATTCTGTGCATGCAAACAGAGGGGCTTATTCCTTTTATATCAGAAATGGTCCATCCAATTGCATATACATACTTCTTTAGAATGTCTACCAGAGCTTTTTCATGTTCTTGCGTCAGGTTGGCTGACACAATTACCGGTAATCTTTTATGTTCAGCGAGAAAAACGTACTTAAGATGATCCGGGAGTATTTTAAGTTCAAGCTCTGGCGGACATTCAACGGAAGGTAGTAGTTTGTGAGAAATGGTTGGGGGTGAGAGATCAGATTTACCTTCAGGATCCTATGTCAGTACAGGATCCACTTCCTCCTCCGTGGTGCTCTCGTCCTCCTCTGGGATGAATTCAACACCGTCGAATTCTTCGAGATCCCCAGTAATAGGGTCCTCGAAGTGGACAGCGTTGCAACTCCTTTGTTGCTCCGCACCTTCAGGCGTCAGTACCTGTTTTGAAACTTTGTCCGTCATCACAGTCATAGAGTTTATGCTCTCATCCTCACTCCTACTTTCTATTACATCAAACATGGAACAAGATCCCTCATTCGGGAATTTCTGCAGCTGCTCTATGTCAAAGGAAATTTGTTTATCATCGACCCTCAATGTGACTCTTCCAGATGTGGCATCAATCAGTGCACCGCCAGTGGCCAGAAACGGGCGTCCCAGGATAAGCGGCATTTCAGAGTCCTCTTCAATGTCGAGGATGATGAAGTCAACCGAGAAAAGAACTTGGCCGGTCTTGACTACCACATCCTTGAGGATTCCCACGGGTTTTGTGATTGATGTGTCTGCCAGTTGCAGTTTCATCTTGACCGGTTCAATCTCTCCGAGCCTTAGGCGAATTGCCATGGCTAGAGGCATCACGTTGATGCTGGATCCTAGATCACATAACCCCATGCTCACTTTGGCCTTTCCAATCTGTACTGGTAGCGTGCAATATCCAGGGTCTTCTTTCTTTTCGGGTAGTTTCCTTTGAACTATGGCACTGCATGTGCTGTTGAGAACAATCACCTCCTCCTGCTCTACCTGCCTTTTCCCTGAAATCAATTCTTTCAAGAACTTAGCATAGGTGGGCATTTCTGATCTCATTTCCACGAGAGGAATGGTTATCTCTACAGACTTTAACCGTTCTACAAATTTCTTGAATTTAAGGTCATGTTCCTTATTTTTAAGACGTGCAGGGTATGGCACCCTTGGCATGTGCTTATTATTATCAATTTCTGGTGGTAAAGAGAAGGAAGTTGTACCTTCACCCATACCCTTTTCAGCTTCATCTGCAGCTTCAGGCTGCGTGTTTGCTGTATCTGATTTATCCTTTACCAGCTCAATACCTTCATCTCCTCCAACCCTTTCCTTTTCCTTTTCCACCTCCAATGAGACCTTTACTTTCATAGCTTTATTCTTTGCAGATCTAACATTTCCCTTCAGAGTTTTGCCTCCCCGCAATGTGATTGCTTTACATTGCGGGTTGGCTTCAGTGCTACTCGGCAGTGTTCCCTTGCCCCTGTTCTGCAATTCCTTAGCCAACTGGGTGACTTGCGTCTCCACATTTTTGATTGATGCCTGCAGTTGCTGGTTTATCTCCTTTTGATTGGATATAAACTCGGTCATCAAGTTCTCCAAACGAGATGGTGGCTTTTGGTTGTATTGCTGATTCTGGTCAGGTTGGGCCTAGAAATTCTGGAAATTCTGGCTCTGGTTTGGGTTGGGCCTCTGTTGGATATGGGGCTGGAAGTTCTGATTGTGATTCTGGAAATTCTGTACTCTTTGCATGACGAATCCTTGATTCTGAGGTTTGAAGTTCTGCTTAGGGTTTTGGTTTGCATACTGGTTAGGCTGGTTTGGCTGCAACAAATGCGCATTAAGTGCATTGTTGTTGGAATATGAGAGATTGGGATGGCGATTCTGGTAATTTCCGGCATAATTACAGCTTTCGGTAGCTATCTGTTGGCACGTGTCAGTTGGATGAGGTCCCTGACATAGCCCACAGATACTACCCGGTTGTTGTGTTTGAACATTGCTGGATGAGGCTCCTGCCTCAGAAGTGCCTACTCCCTTCCTTTCTCCTGTCCCAGCTGTATCGCCGCTACCTGTTCTTGCAATTTTTCGAAATCTATTTTTCCCTCACTTACAGCGAAAACTTTTCTAGGAGGGTCCGCTTTCTTGTCATTACTGTTCAATACAGATCTATTGCCAGACATTGTCTCAATCTTTTCCCAGGCTTGATCCATTGGCAAATGGAGTAAATGTTTTCCGCCTGCAGCGTCCAACAACGTTCTCCATGGATGGGTGAGCCCTCCATAGAATTTCCTTAGTTGCTCCCATGGTTGGTATCCGTGTTGGGGGCATCGCCTGAAAAGGTTGGAGAACCTCTCATTTGTGTCATACAATGATTCATCCAGTTTCATCTTGAACTCTCCAATTTTCTCTCGTCCTTCGTCAATCTTAGATTCAGGAAAATATTTCAACAGAAAACTCCTCACCAAATCTGCCCAGGTGCTCCTCTGATTTATGGGTCATGATTTATACCAATCCCTGGCACCACTAAATAAAGAAAAAGGAAACAACATTAGTCTTATGGCATCAGGTGAAACTCCCTGGTTTTTGATTGTATCACAGAGCTCCAGAAAGGTTTGAAGATGATCATGGGGATCCTCATGATTTGCGCCGCAGAATTGATTGTTTTGCACCAAATTAATGAGCGCCGGTTTGAGCTCAAAGTTGCGTGCAGGAAATTGCGCTCTCCCAGGCCTATCCAGATAAGGCTCCACGATTGGCTGCATAAAATCAGCTGCTGCCTGCTATTGTTGATTTCCTTGCTCTGCTTGGTTTTTGTAGTGCTGGTGGTAGTTAGGATTCTGTTGGAACATATTATCCGGGTCATGAGGGTTGTTCTGGAACTGGTCTTGATTGAAGGCTTGTTCTGGTATTGCTGGTTTGGTGTATTTTGGTTTTGTTTATTATATTGGTTGAGAGGTGGTGGTTGTTGGTGGAATTGCTGATACTGTTGCTGATTTGGATTAGGCAGAATTTCCTCCTCGTTGGCACGATTTGGGTGTTCTACCATACCCCCATCAGCTCCATTACCAGGATTATTGGGTGGTTGGTCTATTGGTAAGATCGGGGGAATGTCCTGGTTCTCTGCCATATCGGATATTTCACTGCTTCTGGTTTCGGGTGAGGTACGAGTCCGAGCTTCCTGCTCTTTCCTTCGTCTGGCTTGTGCCCTCAGCTGGCGAGCGGTCCTTTCTATTTCTAGATCGAACGGTAGCTCAGGCAATGTGGTCTTTCTCCTGTGCATAAGCAGCTTGTATCAAGTTTTGACAGTACCTGCTCAACCCCCAGGTTAGAAATGGTTCAAGAGTATATACAACAACTATCTATGAGTAAATCAGGAGTGTAATTCTCCTAGTAAACGGCGCTGCATCCTCCCCGGCAACGGCGCCATGAAACTTTTGACAATTTCCCACCACGAGTATTTTCTGAAAATAGTAATCTCGGTTTAATTTTATTCAATGAAACCACTTTTTGAAGATGAAGCTGGGATTAGGGATATATTTATAGGTTGTCACGTTTTTATTTAGTCGTGTTACGAAACTGTGCCCCCAAAAGCACACGGAGTCAAAATTTGCAGTATTTATAGTAAGTACCGGATCGTTCACTGGAGGATGTGCGATAGAAGCAGGGCCCACATCGTTTACTAAGATTTTCCACTCGATTACTCGATTCAAGTTTTGTAATGGTTTCTAACAACTACTTGACATGATTTAAACTAGATTATGAAAGCAGTAAAATTATTCTACAAAGCCATTAAATCGATTCTACAAAAGCAGATAAAGTTATTCTAAGAAGACAGATAAAACTATGCTACACTATCTAGAAAGCAGATGTAAAGTGTGACAGAAGGGACAGGGAGAAAATAATAAAAATTGGACAAGATCCAGATGAAACACAATTAAACTTCCATTTTAATACACAGATCTTAGCTCGGGATAGTCCTTCAGTTAGCTAACTCTCATGCTTTCTACACTATGTTCCATTTAACAGACATGTACTTACAGTGAGAATTTACATGTTCTTAAGACCTCAATTTCTAAGATATCATAGACTCACAACTGCCCTCACATGGCCATGCTGAGGCATATTATTCATCTGTGGTGGACAAGAAACACCTGACACATCATTAGTTGGTTTGCCAAGTATTGCTATCATTCCTCCGGTCACACCCAAAGCTTTCAAAACTAGCCCCGAACCCTTCCATAACTCTTAAACCTTACAACAGATGGACAACCCCTCATTTCATCCGAGTGACCTCTATGAAAGCATTTAAAAGAAAGCAGTAAAGAAAGCATTTAAAATCCTATCACTCGGAAGTCTTAAAAAGCATCTCTTTCCGTTAGTATAAAAGAGCCCCTGGTCTTGGTGACCAGATGCAGATCAAGAACCCCCAAGATATCAATAAGCCACAGGACTCACAACATCTGGGTAGTTATGAGATACAAACTAAATGAAACCGATCCATAAATGAACATGTTCCGGATGTACTCACTCGAGACTCAATTCTAGACTTTGGCAGAAGAAGATAGTAGTCGAAGGAATACTCAACCATACCTTAGAAATTCACCAAGGCCTATATGTTTTTCCTCTAGTATTATTTATCACATCTCATCTACACCCAAGTCGATATTGATTTAATGTGGTATTTAATATCAGATTTCCAACACAGCAATTTTGAGAAACCAATTGATATTTGAAAATTATTCCCTAAACAGGTACTAAACTCTCAATTAAAACACATATCCTTTCAGTCTAGATGAGACCTAATCGCTGACTCTGATTCTAAGTTCTCAAAATCAACCCCCAGTAGAATATGAGTTAGTCATAACTATCGAATTTGTCCCTTACTCAGATCCAGATTTTATAAAGGAATTTTTGGTGGAAATTTATTATGCAACATCTGATTTAGATCAAGACTTCTATGTCCAAGGGGAAGGATCCCCAAAATAATTATGATCACAACATCTACATAATAGTATCATGCATACATGTATAAGAGAAAGTAAAATAAAATACCCCAAAATATATGGTGGAGTTAGACAGAATTTGATACACAAAGGTGGATTAGCCTTGAGATAAGAAGAAATTGGCTAAAAAGAGTGCCAGAAATAACTGGGGTTGTCCGGACTGCAAACATCTGCCATCCGGTTCCCAATTATTCCAGATGGGATGATCTTTAGACAGTAAGGATCCTTTGATGACAGTGATCGCTATCATCGAGAGTCCTACTATCCATGAATGAGGAAAAACCCACATGGTTTCTCACTACAATATTATTATAACAGTGTTGATCGACACTGTCTAACATCACAATAGCTTGAAATTCAGGTTTGAAATTAAGATAAGGAAAAAAAAACTGTATCTAATTTAGAAATTGGCTGAGTGACTAATCGAATCTCTGTGAAGAGACCGCTCGCCGTAGCTTCCACCAATCTCCAATCAGATCATGCAAAATAACGAGTAATAATTAATATAAAGAAGAATAGCTAATCGATATCCCTGTGAAGAGACCTTTCACCAACATTGATCTGTGATATTTCTTATTACTCATTCATACACACAATGAAGGAGAAAATATGAAATTAAGAAAATATTTTTGGTATTATGTGAGTGTTAATCACACAATAAATAGACACTAATGGTCTGAGATGTGTAATGGATAAAATTAGGTATGATGGGCCTAAGCCCAATACACCCATGCAACTTACACAAATCAAGAAGGAAAATATTTTTGGAGTTTTAAAATAGAAGGAAGAGGTCAGATCGATCTAATGGTGAATATAGACCGAACTGAACAATGCATGAGGAAGGAAGTATTTTCCTTACCCAATTAATTGTTGTAAGGAGATGAAACATCATCTAGTTCGAATTGTCAAGCAATTCGGTCTAGACCGAATTGGATAATTCGAATTGATGAAGTCATTCCCTTGCTCAAATTTAGTTTAGGCATTTACTCCATATTGAAGGTGAGTTCGAATTGCTGGGTTAGTTCGGTCTAGACCGAACTAAACAATTCAAACAGGCAAAAGACATAGAATAAATAAAGGCATGAAGGGATGAAATGCATACAATGTGATTCAGAAGCTAGTTCGGTCTATAAAGTAGTTCGGTTTAGATCGAACTATATAGATCGAACTGCTCATGAATCTCATGAAGAGAACAGTTTTTGTCATGCAATCCAAACTTGGTGGGTAGTTCGGTCTAAACCGAACTACCTAGATCGAACTACATGTGTTATTCATACAAGTCTATTTTTGGTGCTCATGAGTGTTAGTTTGAATTCCACTGTGCGGTTTATGATAGATGGGATTTACTCAATCCTTCATTTCACATCAGTGTCATCTCACAACCACCCTAGTGAGCATTTTAAGGAAATAATCATGATGCATGTCTAGTAGGTACAGGTACGAATTACACCCTATTTCTACAAACAAGAAATTCAAAGTGCAACAAGCCTAAAACCATTAAAAATATAAGAACTACTTGCATAAAATAAGAACACCTACAACATCTAAGGCATGAATAAAATAAAGATCAAAGGCAGAATAATTAAAACAAAGCCATAAACTTAATTCTAACAAACCCTAAAAATTATCTAAAACCTAAGAACACTCATTTGAAGCTCTAAGGCATAAAACACACCAAGACAAACCACACATGCATTTATTGAGAATGCAAGTCAACTAGAACAAAATAAATGTAACCTAGTTGAAACAAACAAACATTCTAACATTTATTGCTAAGAAAAGCATTTAAAGTGTGTCAACACATGAACAACACCCATTTCTGGAAATTTCTCATTGCATTAACACTTGCAGGTGAAATAAATAACCCAAATCATCATTAGATTGAAGATAGGGTTGTTCTAACTAGAAAGCATGTAAAAAGTATGGTGATGGCTACACTAGAAGGTTGTAACAAGCTGTTTATCCACTAAGCTGAGATTAAAACAACTAAACTAAACTACAAACATGAAAATAAACTAACTAAACTACCTACCTAACTCTTAAGGGGTGAAGAACCTTCTGCTCTCTTTTTGTTTCCCCTCAGCTGATTTCTTGTAAAGTGGAGTATATCTTTTGTGTTGAGAGAGGTCAGCTTTTATACTTCTTCTCGGAACCCTAGGCCCATCAGAGCCCATCCACAGTGACATGCATTTCTCACGTGTTCCACAGCTTCATCTGGATGCAGATTTGAACTTGATTCGGTCTCCTCAGGCAGTTCGAATTAATTCAAACTTGGACAATTCGAACTGCATGAGGTCTTTCTTCTTGATTTTCAGCTGGGATGTGATCTTTTTCGAACTGAGAGTGGCTCCTGCTTGGCTTCTTTGGATGCAGTTCGAACTAGTGGTTAGTTCGGTTTAAACCGAACTAGATAATTCGAACTGCATGTGTCTTTCTTGCTCTTGAGTTTTCATTCATTCAGAGCCCAATTTGGTCTAGATGTTAGTTCGGTCTAGACCGAACTGGACATTTCGAACTGGTCATCTTGCATCTCTCTTCAACACTTGATCATTTCTCTTCTTCTTGTCTTCAGTAATTCGAATTGCCCAGTTCGGTTTAGACCGAACTGGGTAATTCGAACTGAGCTTCCATACTTAGCCAAAAATTCAGTTTTGTGGTATTTTCACTCTTTTTCCCATCTTTTCATTCCTTTTTCTTTTCTTTTTCCTTTTTCCATATTTTTGGATTTTTCTAACACAAATACAATAAAAATTGTATGTTTTGTGTCTTTTTATTACCAGCTCAATATTTTTACAAACTTGCATTAATCTGTCGAATTCAACTGCTTTCTTATTAAAATAAGATAGGAATACAATCAAAATGTCCGTCTCAGACACGGAAATGGATTGAGAATAATGGATAATTTTGGCCATTATCACCCTCCCCCTGTTCAGGCTTCCGGTAGGTCGTATAACCCCTTTTTGCCATTCCGGGTCCATTCGGAGCACTTAAACAATGAAGAGGAGTTCCCATGTCCATGGCATATCTTGCGGTCGACCAAGACACCCTTCTTGGTCGACCAGAGACCCCCCATGGGTCCTGGCATGTAGCTTATCCCCAGTCTATACATCTGGGTGTCCGGGCGACTCGGGATGACTTTGGGATAATGGTATCGGCCCTCCCATGTAAAATATTACTATTATCATTTTTCTTAGCCATAAATATTGATATTAAATATTTTTATTCAATTAATCAAGTAATTTAATTTTTTAGGCCAACTTAATTGTCCCTATTAAATTACTTAAATCCCAATTTTTCCGGACATAATATTTTTTGTGATAACAATTTGCCCCCCCGATTCAAACATTTAAATAAATTTTAAATATTTGAATCAAATATTTAGGTATATCTTAAATATTGAATAAAAATGTTTAAGCCCTAACAGGCTCTGGCCCAAGAAATCTTATCGTTCTATAAAATCCCCAGTTTTTTGCCTTGGCCAGATTTTTTCCTTCTTTTTTCTTGTTGGCCGCCCCTTTCTTCTCATCAGGCGCACAAGAGATTTATTTTTCTTAGCAACTGCAATCACGTAGGATCCTGCATTCAGACTCTTGCATCTTCACTTCAACACGGTACACAATTCTTTGTAATCCTTCTATTCCGGCTACCCCTTTTTTTTTTTTAAATATCTATCGACTGGTAGGGAATTTTCTAATGACGAGTATGTTGATAATTCATAGCCAGGAATGCAGGAGTTTATAAAATATTTCTTGATCTTTACGATGTCACTAGAACTAGAATAGTAGTGTTGGAATTAAGAGGCCACTGTCATCTTTGTTCGGAACAATGCATATCATACCCTTCATTTAATTTTTCCAAAACTAACTCAATCTGGGACGGAATAGTGCTAGGGTATTTTAATATGTGCATGGGGACTCCATAATCTGGCCTCAAATGTATTGACTTGAAATATTAGGAAGCACCATTTAAAAAGCCATGCCAAGAATTTTTGTAGGCTATGACTTTCATGGCCCCTGTCTCCGTTTTTTATTATTATTATTTTATTTTTTGTTTGGCATTTTCATAAAAAAAAATGCCATGTTACACACATTTTTTTTTTAAATTTTTTGGGCCTGATGAGGGTTTTTTGGCTCCATTAAAAATGCCATATTTTTATAATGCGAGACAAATTAAAGCCTGTCAATAATGAAGCAAACCATCTTTATACTCCCCATGTCAGGCCTATATTAGGATGTTTTGCCATATTTGGTTTCGATCAGGGGCTGTTAGTCTCCATGGCTATTTGGTTAGTTTTTGAAAACAACTCCCATGGCACTAACGTGGGTGTTACCAAAGTAGATGGTTTTTGCCAAATAGCCTTCCGAATAATGATATGGGCGATTAGGATGTTTAACATGGCAAAAAGCACTGGCTCTATCTGTCAAAAACAACTCTGATATGGGCCTGCGGGGAATAATCCCATCTCACGCAAAGAGTGTAATAATACCATTTGTTTCACAATCTAGAGCCAAAACTTTCACCTTCTTTTTTTTTTGTTTTGTGTTTTTGTTTTTTTTTTTTTGTTCTAAACAAACCATCTCATCCCCTGAATTTTTATAACCTCTGGTTAAATGTCACTTCTTAGTGATTTGTCACTACATGCTTAATGCCATGTATATTATTTATTTATTTATTACAAAATAAAAATATATATATTTGCTACCTGGCGCCATGCTCGTGTTATAATTTTAGGCACCATACATGAGTGCAAATGCATCTTGCTTAACCAGTGTCATGTTGGCTGCAGGACTTTCGCATTATTTGCTTGCTGGCCGACACATCTCTTTGGAAGATTCATGGATCCATCAGCCACAGGTAGTCCCATGTTACTTATTTATTTTTGTTTAGTCAATCAACATGCCAAGGCTGGACCTGATTGATTTTCCTATTGGTTTCCAACCCTTTTATACACTTGCAGGGTTATCCGCCATTGATGGATGGACAGAGAGCGTAGTACTCGACGATGCCCAGCACGCCCCCCAGGAGTCGGCGCCTGAGCTACCAATATCTGCTGACACCCCTGTTGTCCCTCCACTCGAATCGAGCTATCGCACTATTCAGATCTTACGCCCGTGCTTCGTCCGCCTGAAAGAGGCCGGTGGCAGGCCTAATCAATTACTACGTAGTGCGACAAGTATTTTGGCACATCAAGATAACATAAATCCAGAGTGTTTCCGGGTCAAAGGCCGCAATCTACCACCCTTTGTGAAGGATTATGTCAAATGGTACCATAGGGTATCTCCAGTTATGGGGGATGCATGGCGCTGCTTGGGGATCCATCATGCTATTCAGACTTCTATTCACAACTATGAGTCCCGTGATACTTTTCTCAGGGTCATGGCATGCTTCTGGGACTCCGGTATAAACGCTTTCCTGTTTCCTGAGGGTATAATGAGCCCGACTCTATTGGACGTAGCGCTCCTTGCCAGGTTGCCCGTTACTTGGACTGATAGTGCTTGTATGGAGGATCCTCCAGAGTGCCAAATTGATATTTCGAGTACTTCTTATGGCATGTTCATTGCCAAGAACCAAGGTGCAAAAGGTTCTCCCGTTACCCAAAGCGAGCATGCTGCATTCCTTTTGTGCTGGTTGAATCGTTATATTTTCTGCCCAGCTAGCAAGTGTTTAGTGTTCAACCATATTGATCTCGCCAAACATTTGGCCTCTGGAAAGAGAATGGCTTTGGGAACTCTTCCTAGCTGATCTGTATCGGAGACTAAATAGGTTTTTGGAGAGGACCTCTGGATCAGATGTATCATCTACTAGCCTGAGTGGTCCAATATGGTTTTTGGAGGCATGGTTTCGCCTCTACTTTACTATAGGGGCAGATTCAGGTGTGAAGTTTCACGTAGGATCAGGTCCTCTTCCGGTTGAAATGATATTAAGCTCTACTCGCCATTCTTTACCATTGGCAAAACAGGTGCGCCAGGTTTTACTGAGACCCCATACTTCCGACTTTTTATTTCCTTATGCTTGCCACATGCATATGGCGGCTTTTCCTATGTGGTCAAATCCGGGCCTTCCAGCACCTTTCGAAATATCTGCTTGGGCCGACACTGCCTCCTGGGATTCCGTTACTCGTCCTAGATACTTGCTTTCTAGCCGTTTCGGGATTAAAGCTAAGATATGGGTGAAAGCGGAACCCTACATGCCACATTGCTTTGCCCAACAGCTGGGCTGTTGTCAGGGCATCCCCCGCCATTTGAAGTCTCCATCCTTATTTCCTAAGAAGAACGCAACGGGATTGACTACCATAGAGGACGCTATGTCCTATGCCAGGGTCATGGAGGACTACCTTGTTACTAGATCCATACTCCCTTTCAGATTGGCGCCCACATTTTTGGAAGAGGCTGAGACTTGGTGGAATAACTTCTGGTCACGCTATGGCCGACCAGTTGATTATTACGTTGGTCTCTTCGGGGGGATAACCGATGATGATGGCACGACTCCTGCAACACCTTTATCTAGGCATGCTAATGCCCCGGGTAGTTCATCAGCCAGTCATGCTAATGCCCCGGGTGGTCCATCATTTGAGACTCTCCGAGTGGTGAGACCTGCCATCAAAAGGAAGGCTACTGCTACTTCTCCATCGACAGTGCCTACCTATAAAAAGGCGGCATCAGATCCTGTTCTCTTTTCAGGTTAGCGTGATTTCACTCTTCTACTCTTGTATATATATATATATATATATATATTTTCGCAATCTAAACTTGTATTCTTCTGCAGCTCGTCACCTCCCATCCAAGAAAGCTTCAAGCGGTGGAGTGTTGCCACTCTTCCCTTCCTTACAGGTATCGAATGCTTGCTTAGGTAGCCAATTTCGGTCCTATGCATAACCTTAAAAATTAAATTTCTTCCAGAGCACTTCTCGCCCCAGAGACGCCGAGAGACACTTCTTCCATTACTTCAGCCGAGGTATGCACTGCCGCTTGCTGATCTTTTTATCATCATTTTTTTATTATTATTATTATTTATTTTTCCTTTGCCTGTATTAGGTACAAGCTATGGATATTGTGACCCCAACGGTTGCCTCTCATCCCGCCCTAGATGCTTGTTAGCAAGATTTAAATGGAGGGGCCACGGAGGATATGGCCCTTGGGATTACCTCTCATCTTACTCACGACAATCATCAGCAAGATCCAGACAGAGAGGACACAACTAATATGGCCCTTGCTACCCCCCATCCTGCTCAAGACAATCATCAGCAAGACCCAAATGATCATGCCACTGAGCAAGCTTCCACCTCTCAGGTCTATATTGCATCATTATTGATTTACGTTCATACTCTACCAACATCTAATACCTTTATCCTTATGATGTCAGGTTTCACAGACGGCTGATGGTGAAGGCGAAACTGATTCACTGTTGGAAGGGGATACTTTGTCATCGGTGTCTTTTGCTGAGCTGTCCGAAGTGGAGATAGACGATCTCACTGATATGGACTTGGACAGGGTAGAGTCCATCATTGTCAGACATTTGACGTCTGGTCCTTCACTTGAGACCCCCGATCCAGAGGCAATGTTACGTCGCTTGATACGGTTTAAAGAAATCCTGCCCATGGTAAAATGTTAGTATACACAAGGGAAGACGTCCACGACTCTCGCCCGTTTAGCCACTTTGGAGGCTCAGGCTGATACCATCTCTACCCAATTTGTGGGTCTTAATGTGGAGTTGGAGGACTTAAATGCCCAGGTCCGCCAGAAAGAGGAAGAAATAGCGCGTCTGAAGGAAACAATAGGGCAAGTGACGCAAAAGTTGGAAAAAACACAACAAGAGAAGGATGCTGTTGGCAAGCAATTAGAAGTGAGCCGGAGGAGTATGAGGTGAAGAGTCGTGCACGAAAAGATGTTGCTGGGAAATTATGTACGAGGCCGAGAGTACTTGGGGTGAGATCTTGGTTGACTTAGTTCAACTTCCTCGCTTGCCATTAGATGTGGTTTTGATCCTTATAAGCATTTCATTTTGTTCAAGTTTGTTTTTTGTTGCTCTCACTTCATAGCCATATCGACTTTCCATGAACTTTTGATTTTGACAACTCGTTTCAGGGATGTGCATATTGATTTATATATTTTTATACGCATCATATACTTGACGTCTTCACGAGTCGTCTTTACTGGTACCAGATTTGGAAAAACAGTTGGCACCAATTAAATATATACTTGGCAAACTGAACCTAAATTCCAAAATCCAAGCAACAATAACTCGGGTGAACAATATATATATTTTAGCACCATTTTTTTAAAAAAAAACAAAAAAAAATTGGCACCAATTAAATTACATATTCTGCCAAACGAGCTTAAGAATTCAAGCAGAACAACTGAGTCTCTCGTGAACCATATATATATATACATATTTATTTTATTTGTCAATTTTTTGGCAAACCACATGGCCAGATACTTCTCTTATGGTTCCAACCATAAACCCATATTCGCTAAATAATTTCTAACAAACTCACTCTCTCCACCCTATATTAGGTCTCAACATAAGTCATGATTTTTCAAACACTTTCAAGCATCTCTCCACTCTACCATTTCATCATGTCAGGAAGAATTAGAATTGACAACTGGGAAGAAGTTCTGCAGCCCCTTCTAGTGAACATTCATCCTCAAGGTGACGATGCACGGCGTCTTGAAGTCCTACTCATCGACATTGATGCCACTCTGAAGTTTTCACTAGAGGGAAAGAGCACTCTAGAAAGGGCGATAGATTTCTTAACTAGGGTGTGCGAGGATTACCCATTCCTCGAAGCGGCGTTGGCCCATTACAGAGAGGCCGAGGAAGAACTGAAGAAATCAGCTGCCGCTATGAATCATTTTGTTCAAATCATAGATTGGAAGGATAATGAACTTGGTCTCGACCTTGACCTTTATGCTACCTTTCTTGCCTCATCAATTGAAAAAGACCTCAACAAGATCACGACTTCGATAGAAAAGGGCGAGACGAACAAGCTAGAATATCAGACTACTTGGGAAGAATTGTTTCGCCGACTGGACGACTTACTTGAGGAGGAGCCAACAATTAAGATGGGACCTAGGTCACATCATTAGGCCTTTTTAAGATTTTTTGTTTTTTTTTTTCAGCAGCCGTTACTCGTCTTTTGGCAATAATGCTCCGTATTCGTTTTGATTTATTATTTATTATGATGTTCCATTTAAGGAACACATATGTAGCTATTTTTAGTTTTGAAGAATTCTTCACACAGAAATAAACAATTTTATTAATAAAACAAATCTTGGCTTAACCAAATTTACAATTTCATAAGCCACATACACTTCCACATGCAAACTAATATTTCGTTCCTAACTTCACGCTTGACCATGTTTTAGTCGGCCAGATGGTTAGGTTTTGAAGGAATTTCGGCACTTCTTGTTATATCTTCCCAATAAAAGGCGACTCATTTCCTCTTGCGGTATCATTCCACTTCAACATCTCCCACACTCAATACTTCGCCACTACTTTTACGGTCATGTCTACGATGCCACAAGCAGTTACCCCAGATAATTGGTTGGGGCAACTTCAACCATTCCTTGTGGGCAATCACCTGATGAAGATAACGCAAATGACCAAGAAATCATTCTTTCTGATATGGATACCAGTTTCTCATTTTCCATCCGAGGGAAGCGAACTCTGGATCGATGCCTGGACTACTTGGAACGGCTTCAATTAGACTATACTCGAGCAGTGGAGGACGTCGACAGATGCCACGAAGCTGAGCATCTGCTCCAACGACAGAAACGTCAATTAGAGGACATCATAGGCTATCTTGATGAGCACGATGATTTGGGCGTTCTTCTTCGAACTTTCTTGGACTTCCAAAACACCCGCAGTGAAGTGCTCGAGGATCTCACCCAACAACATCATACATACCAAAGCGAGGTTAAGGAATTCCAGACAAACTGGGAGGACTTGCTCCCGCAGCTTCAGGCTCTGACCGACGAACATCCTATTCCCAGGGTTGTTCGTCGGTTCCGTTGATCGCCTTCATTCTGTATTCACTTTCCAATACGATGGGAAGTATTTTTTCAAATAACGAGCATTTATACTCTCATGCTTTTGTTTTACATCCTTGTTAATAAGTGCAAATGCTCCATTTCCAAGATCAGTTTGGATGATGTAAGGTCCTTCCCAATTGGGAGACCATTTCCCCAGTTCTTCGTTTTTCTTTTGTAATGGCAAAACAATTTTCCAAACTAAATCACTAACATGAAATGGATTGGCTCTAACCCACTTATTGTAATACCGAGCCCTTCGGTGGGCTTCTTTTTCCATATTGTCAATTGCCTTTAATCGGTCAGAGCTAGTTTGTTCTAATTCTCTCATAAGCATAGTCTCATGGACATCACTTGGAATTGTCCCCACATTCATTGTACGACTATTGGGCACCGTGATTTTCCATGGGCAGCACTGCATCTTGGCCATAAGTTAGCCTATATGGAGTGAATCATGTGGCAGTACTTTTGGTATTTCGACAGGCCCATAACGCCGTGGACAAATTCTCATGCCATTTCCTAGGCTTGTCCTCAATCATTTTCTTGATAATACTAACTAAAATTTTATTGGCCAATTCAGCCTGGCCATTTGCTTGAGGATAGTAGGGGGATGAGTGGTAAAGCTTGATCTTAAATGAAGCTAAGTAATCAGTGAATTGCTCCCCAACAAACACTGTCCCCCTATCTGTGGTGATAGTGTGAGGTATCCCATACCGATGAATAATATGTGAGTCGATGAAATCAATAACATCCTTCTGAGCTACTGATTTCAAAGGAATAGCCTCCAGCCACTTAGTAAAATAATCTGCCGCTACGATAATAAACTTATGTACCTTGCTCGAGGGTGGATGGATCATCTCTATGACGTCCATGGCCCAAGATTTAAAGGACCATGGTTTGATCATATAATTCAAGTCACACACAGGGACGTGTCTAAGATTAGCATGCCTCTGGCATGCCTCACACCCTTGGGCATATTTAATACAATCTTCATATATTGTAGGCCAATAGTATCTATACCTATGGATAGTCCATCGCATGTTCAGGCCTGCCCTATGAGCTCCGCAAATGCCCTCGTGGACCTCTGCCATAACTTTCTTTGCTTCTGTTGGCCCTAAACATAACAAAAGAACATCTTCAATTGTTCGCTTATATATTTCTTCCCCAATATGGATAAACCTTAAAGCCTTAGCCTTAAGTTTCTTATCATCAGTCTGGGGATTTTTAAAATAAGCAATGATCTCTGATCTCCAGTCAGATAGCGGCAATGCCATAGCGTCATTGCTTAGTGGCGGAAGTAGGGTTGCCCCCCCCCCCCCCCCGGGTGCCGCAGTATCATTATTTAATGGCGGAAATAGGGTTGCCCCCCCGGGTGCCACAGTGTCGTTATTTAGTGGCAGAAGTAGTATTGCCTCCCCGAGTGCCATACTATCTGACTCATCAGGCATGAGACTATCTACTTCCCTTTGGTTTCCCTCTACGCAAGGTGTCTCATTCCCTTCGTGGGGTTTTTCACCAATAGGTATGGAGGTTGTTAGTTCGTTGATCTCCCCCTTAGGGCGATATTTTGAGGCGAGCTGAGCCAAGCGATTGGCTTCATTTTCGTCACGTGAGATTTGTTCGAACGTCACGTCCGCAATTTTAGCTAATAAGTCATGAACCCGGTTTTGGTATCTCATCAGGGTGGAATTCTTACAACCATAGGCCCCGAGCACTTGGTTGACAACTAATTGCAAATCTCCCTTAATGATCACGGCTTGGGCCTTCCTCATAATCAATGTTTCCAACCCTAAAATGAGGGCTTCGTATTATGCTGAATTATTAGTCATTGGTCCCAATTCTATATAGACTTTAATCTTTTGTCAATTGGGACTACTAACTCCAGCCCCTGCTCGAGTATTAGTTGCAGAGCCATCGAAGTATAAGACCCATGGTGTTGTGCCTACACTTTCAATTTCCAAATCCCATTCCTCATTGAGGTCGACGGAATGGTCGGCCAAGAATTCTGCCACCACTTGTCCCTTTATGGCTGTGATAGGAATGTGATTTAAGGAAAATGGGGTTAATTTCACCGCCCAATCCAATAATCGACCATTCATTCGTGGTCTCTTAAGTAAATTTAATAATGTTGTGCTTGGTCACTACATCAGTGTCCCTAGGCAGGATATAGTGTTCGAGTTTTGTCCAAGCATACACCAAGGAGAAACATAGTTTCTCCACAAAATGATAATTCAACTCGGGCCCTGCTAATGTCTTGCTCAGATAATATATGGCCCTTTCTTTTCCACCATCCCAATCTTGTGCCAATAAATAGCCAATGGCTACATCAGATGAAGCCAAATAAAGTTTTAGTCTTTTGTCTGGCCTAGGCGGTACAAGAACAGGAGGGTTGATGAGTGATGTCTTGATCACTTCTAGGGCTTCATCTTGCTCAGGACCCCATTCAATGTTAGGTCCTGTTTTTCCTCTAAGCAATTTTGTTAGAGGTTTCATTTTACCAGCAGCCTTGGCTATGAACCTGCTAAGGTAATTAACCTTGCCCAGTAAGCTTTGTACTTTTTTAATTGTTCGGGGTGGAGGAATGTTGATGATAGCCTTAGCCTTATTTGCATCAACCTCTATCCCTCGCTGATGAATGAGAAAACCTAAGAAATTGCCAGCTGATACTCCAAAGGCACATTTCGTGGGGTTCATTTTAAGGTGATATTTCCTCATTTTGACAAATTCTTCCTGCAGATCTATGAGATGTTGGCTAAACTCTGATGATTTGACGATTACATCATCAATATATACTTCCAATGTTTTGCCAATTAGATCGTGGAATATCGTGTTCATTGCCCTCTGGTAGGTGGCTCCGGCGTTTTCAAGCCAAAGGGCATTACCACCCACTCATATATTCCTATAGCCCCTGGACATCTGAATGTTGTCTTGGCAGTGTCCTCTTCAGCCAGGTTAATCTGATTATATCCAGCATAGCCGTCCATTAAGGATAGCATTTTATGGCCACCTGCTGCATCGATCAACATGTCAGAAATGGGCATGGTATACTCGTCCTTGGGTGTGGCCAAATTCAAGTCCCTAAAATCTATACAGACTCTCATTTTACCATTTTTCTTGGTAACAGGGACTATCATTTTACCATTTTTCTTGGTAACAGGGACTATGTTAGACTATCTACAAGGTCGGATGAATTTGGCATCCAACAACTTTTTAATTTCCTCAGTAATCTTCGGCATCAATTCTGGGTTAAAACGTCTAGGCGCTTGTTTTACCGGTCGATAATTGGGCTTAATAGAGAGACGATGTTCTATTAGTTTCCTATTCAGCACTGGCATATCAGTATAATCCCAAGCAAGGCAATCCTGATGTTTTGCCACTAATTGTGCCAACTCATCTTGTTGGTCTCTTGTCAGTAAACCACTGACCATTATTGGTCGTCGTTTCTCCTCATTGCCAATATTAAACTCAACCAATGGGTCTTGCGCATACACTGTTGGCTCAGGTTTCTCTAATAACTCTGGCCATTCATACACATAGTTTTTAGGTTCGGTCCCTTCTTGGCATGAATATAAAGAAATAACTGGCAATGAATCGGAAATAATAACTTCATTAATTAGATTCGACATATACAATTATGTTCGCAGAAATTAATATTTCTGGCTATCGAGCCACTTACAGATCACACTAACTAATAGAAAACATACCCCTGCCTTGTTAACTTGCAGTTAGGCATGGGGCATGCACTGACGATACCACTCATGCGAATTGGTGGTATAGCAGATTCATAGAGTACGGCATCGCTTGTACTGTTGCCGATGTATCCCTGGAATGGATTCTGATGAGCATTGATGGTGATCACTTCTGGGCCCTCCCAAAACAAGAGTTTTTAGTGTAGGGTAAAGGGGACGCACTTAGCAGTGTGAATCCTGTCACGACCAAGTAGTGCCGAATACGTGGTGGGGGTATCCACTACGAACAGAACAGTTGATACGACCTTGGGCCCGACGCCAATTTGTGCAGTCAGCATGCCCAATGGTTTGGTAGTGTGCCCATTGAACCCTGCGAACTCTAAATCAGCTTCCACTAGGTCCTCTTCGGTCTTCCCGATCTTCTTGAGCGTGGTAAGTGGTATGATATTGTAAACCGCCCCATTGTCCACGAACACCCTGTTGAACCTTCTCCGGTTGATGTGGGCTTGGACGTACAATGGCTTGAGATGTTGTGGAGCATCTATGGGTAGTGGTTCAAAGATTATGGGAGGAACGTCCTCACACATTATCTCTGGTTCTTCATCATCATATGCGGCATGGATGTAAGCCCACACCGGTTCATCTAAAGACTTGACACTGGCATTGTCCTGTTCAACCTCCAGTTCTGGTACATTAACCTATACCATGTTAATGGTCATTGCCATGACAGTATCGTCTTTAGATGCCTCATTTTCCTGCACCAATGCATTTGGTGCGGATTCGTCACATTTCTGTTTTTTGGGCGACTCATGGTCTTTCTGCGTGACGGTATTTCCAATCTGCCCCTCATCGACCATTAAGGCATCTAATTCCTCTGGAGTTAAATCCCCAAATTGTGTTTGGGCGAGGTCGTCCTCCAAATCGTATGGGACTTTGTTCACCCTTTGGCAATATGCACACTGGAGACCTTCTGTCACCCATGTCCCTTCTTTAAGTTCATCCAAAGGATCAGAGGCAGTACCAGCCGTTTGAGGTTCAGCTTGGACACCCGCCTTATCAGATTTATCTACCAAAGTAGATTTGCCATTGTTGGCGGCAACTTCCTTTTCGTATGCTTCTCTTTCCTTGCGACATGGGCCATTTAGGCCCCACATTGACAAAGGGGTCTTTGTAGGGAGTAGAGGAGTACTCATCGTCGAACTACTGCTACCCCTGTGGGTTGCTGCATACTCCGCGTCATTCCTGGGAACCTTGGATCTACATCCACTGGAGGAGGAGGGGCATTGTTCATCCATGTACTGTCGTAGGCCATAGGTGGCCTTCGTGTGGGCTTTTTCCAAACCATTGCCCCATTAATGATTTGAACCTCGTAGGTTCCATCAGGGTATGTTCACGTCTGTGCAATAGGTCCTCGATGTGGCTGGAGAGTAGATGGAGTCCGGCTACTGGTATATCTAGGTGACCAGCCGTACCTTCCCCTACTTCTTTCATCGGAACGACCACGATTGTGCCACTTAGATGGCCCATGGTATTGGCGAATATTTCACTCATCACCGCTGGGGTTTCTCCCTACCACATTATCTGGTGGTGGAAACCTTCTGGTGTATCCTAAAGGATGTGTATCACTCTCACCCTGTTGTGGGCTAGTTTGTTTAGTGCCTGATGGCCCTTGTTCAGGCCTGGCAGCTTCAGAAGGTCCTGCTTGCACCACCGCTGTGGTGATTGGTAGAAAAGGTTCTTCGTCCACTCCCATCTGAAAAAACTTCAACCGACCAATACGCAAGGCCTTGTTGATTTCCAGTTTGAAGTGACGACACTGGGATGTGGTGTGGGTAAAGGAATTATGCATTTTGCAATAATTCCGGCCCTTAACTTCTTCGGTGGTGGCCAATTGTTGGCCTTTCGGTAGTCTCAATTGCCCTTCTTTCAAGAGGACATCAAAGATCTCGTCTGCTTTGCTAACATCGAAAAGTGGTTCTTCATCGGCCCCCATTTTTTGGGGCATTTTACCACTAGTTACAACCGTCCTGGCGGCGTTAGGTTGCAACTTAGGGCAAGGCAACGATTTCCCTTTCACCAACTCCGCCACCGCCTGCTCGACAACTTCTCAACCATTGAGAACCTCCATACATGCAACCTCACTATCAATCTTCATATCCGAGTATTCGTACTCGTTTGCCTCTACGCTAGTTATAGGATGCTATTTCTTAGGATTAGCCACAAATCCTTCGTCCTTAAATAGAGTTTCGAGGCGAATGGGTTTGGAAGCCAATGCGGAGAGGTCTGGGATATCGTGGGCAGTTAGCTGTGCCCTATACGTGGGAGCCATATTTCTGACCACTATCTTGGTCAACTCAGAATCACTCAAGGCGGTTGAGCAGCGAGACTTTAACCGCCTCACACGTTCTATGAACGCAATTACGGACTCCTTCGGTAGTTGTTTGGCATCCACTATGTCAGTAACTGACACTGTTGGTACGGGATTGAAGAAACGTGTGTGGAATGCTGCTTCCATGTCCTCCCACGTCCTAAAGTGTCCCGGAGGGAGGTTAGCAAACCACGAAAAAGCGGTTTTGGTTAAGGATAAGGAAAATAATTGCATTTTATAATATGGATTACGGGCATTTTCCCCGAGCTGGGCTGTAAATCGCCCTATGTGCTCTATAGTAGATGCGTCATCTTCACCAGAAAATGTCGAGAAATCATGGACCCTTGATGCACCCTGAGAAACCACAATTATACAAGCTTAAATTATACCACAATATGTCCAAAATGAGTGCATTTTACCTTAATTCATTGCACTTTTAGATGTATTTCATGTGTTTTTATTTTTCAAGTGATCATGGTTAGATTCGGCTTATTTAGGTTAAATTTACCATGTTTTTATGTGTTTTTAATAAGACTTTGGCAAACCTAATGCATTGCAATGATGTTTCAGGCATTAAAATGAAGAAAGAAGATGTTCGGAGGTCAAAGGATGCAAAATTCGGAATTTTCAACACTGGAAGGCTCCAGAATGCGCCACATAGGCATGGTGGCGCCTAAAATCATGCTTGAGCGCCACATCAGGCGCCACTCGACACTTAGAAAAATTTCGGATGGAAAAAAGCTTCAGGATGCGCCGCTTAAGCTTGGTGGCGCATAAAAACACCTCCAGGCGCCACTTTTTGCGCCGCTGTTAAATCAGAAATTTGGAAATTGTCAGAATGCGCCGCTCCTTCTTGGCGGCGCATAAAAGTGCCTTTATGCGCCACTTTTTGCGCCAATTTCAGAAATTCGGAAAATCTTCGTATGCGCCAGCTCTCCTTGGTGGCGCCGAAAACCTCTTCCAAGCGCCACTTTTTGCGCCACAGTCGCGGTTGGGCAGTTTTCTAACCTCCCGAACTCGGTTTTAAACGCGGTTTTTCGTCATTCTCTTCATTGGAGACTCAAGCCAGACTCATAATTCGACCAAAAACTCTCAGGAGGACTCTGCAACTTTGGAGAAGAAGATCGAAAACACCAAACCATGCCGGAGAAAGTGATCGGAGCGTCTTCTCTGACTGTGTTCTTCGCATTCTAGGTGTTGCCTTTCTTTTTCTCGCTTTGTAATGTTTAGGATTTGCTTTTAAACATAATTTCCTACTGTTTTCATGTTTGTAAATGGATTTCTGTATTATTCGTGTTAGAAGTGTTCTAGAACGGGAGTTCAGAATCACTTTGAAGTACGAATTCATCTTTTATGGAAGTAATTTGATGATCAATGTTTCTGTGTTAAATTTGGATTAATCTGTAAAGATGTTAAGATTTGCATTAGGATTATGTGTTAGATGCCAACAATTTGATCGATACTCTGTGTTTTTCTAAATCTGCAATTCAAATCATTAATCTGCTAAAGCCTAAATTGATCGATCAATCTGTAATTCGCTATTTTTAGTAATCTGGCAATAATTCTAATCTATCTGCATTCTAATATTACTAATTTAATCCATTTTACCATGTTTTATCAATATTTTACCATAATTGTTAAATTATTTATACTATTCTGCATATTTAAATGTTAGAATCTAATCTGTATGATTTCTACTTTGCTAAATCGGGAGATAAAAAGTGGAAATTAGATTTTAGTACCGGTCTTGGGAATAAATCACATTAAAATAGATTCTGGCATGTACACGCTGATTTGGGAAATGAAATGTGTCGTATGATCACAATAGGAAAATTTGTATGCTTGGGAAAGACTCAAATTTATGCCTAGACTGATGATTGCAGAATGTTAGATAATTTAATCAGCTTCCATGAAGTCTGTTTTTACAAATTATGAAAATTAGGAAATTGGCATATATTTAATCTTTATAAAATCATTAATTATGCTGAAATTGATCTTTTTAGACATTGGGAAATGCTAAATCATTATGCAATTTCACTTTTATATAAAGATGACATATTCTAAATCATTACAAACAAATATCTTATTTTTATTTTTTATTATATTAAATTTTTATCTGCTTTATATTTATTTTTATTGCTATCAGTTTAATTTAATCACCATTAGAATTAAACAAACTCTTTTCAAAATATAAAATATATTATTAATGAACTTAAAATGACTAAGTTTTCTCCAGAATGAAATAATATTCTGAATTCCCTTGGGTTCGACCCGGTATTCACCGGTTTTTATTACTTGATGACAACCATCCGCTTGTGGTAAAATATGAGTGGTGAAAATCAACACATCAAGTTTTTGGCGCCGTTGCCGGGGAATTATTGTGAAAATTATGTTGTTTTAAGTTCATTTGAATATATTTATGTTATTTCTACTTTTTAAATATTGTTATAACTTTTTGCTATTCCATGTCATGCAAGGGCATCATGCTAAATCAGTGTGTGATCCTGAAATTTGAAAGAATATTGGGTTTCTCATCTAAAAAAAAAGAGGAAGATTTGCAAGAGAACAAGTGTGAGGATGGCGGCGAATTGTATACAACATATATAATTGAGGATTTCAAGTGGATAGCCTCGATTGAAAAGCCACCTACACTTCATTTAAAGGTATTAGCACCACACTTGAGGTACGTATTTCTCAATAAATTAGATTACTTTTAATTAAATGCATTACATCAAGTGTTGATATTGGATGCTTGAAAATTTGAGATTAAATTCCACCTCTTGACAACATTACAACTTTAATGAGTTTTTTTTTAGGGAATGCTGATATATTAGAATGTTAATCAATAATTTTCTTATGATTGCATTACCTTTATTTAAATTGTTGTATAAAGATGTGCAATTTGACCTTATAACTCATGAATGACAGGATCATGGAAGTGCACCCACCATTTAGACATTTAATTTAGAAAATGGTGCATTTGTCTTTGAAAGCTGATTAGGAAAGGGAATCCACATAATGCCTTTGCATGCTTAGTAATAGTTATTTATGTCTTTTGCTTAATATGTTTGATTTTCTTTTATTTTAGTTTATATGTTTTACTTACAATAAAAAAAAATGGTTCTTGTTAAAAAAAATGGTTCTTGCATGATTTTCATTATATGTAATTTGAAATGATTCTTATGCAATTGAACTGAGACGAAATAAGAATTGGAGTGATCAATAACTGAAAGACTTTTGTGGTGATTTAAGTAGAATAGGAGAAAGACTGAAATAAATTGATAGAGGGGTTGACGAAAACGAACAGAATTTCATAGATATTTATAGAGGATGATTAGAACTAGGGTAATTTTTCTTACGATGAATAGGAAAATGGATGGAATATTATGTTTCGATTAAGCAAATCACACCCTATTTTTGCTACAAGATTTGTAAAAAAAAAAAAAACTGAGTTTTAGATGCCACTCTTCGTAAATGGTTTTCGAAAACTCAGTTAAGCACCGAAAGTAGCACAAACAAGGCATTTTGGATTTCATTCATACTAATAATGCGTCAAAACTTGTTTGAGCACCACATGTAGTATTAAATGGAATCGTTGGGTTTGTACCAAACTTGAATTTTTACAAAAGTCCATTCTAATTCATCTCCAATTAGCTCAAATTTAATCATAGATCTTCTAATTGGGCTTAAAAACCTACCCATTTAATTTAAACCTTAAAAAAATAAAATAGTCATCTCCCTCCTGTTCTATCTTTCACAGTCCTCTCTCTATTGAATCTCACAACCGCAGTCATCATCCTCAATTTCCCTTCCACCACAGTTTCTTTAAAAATAAACAAATAAAAAATAAATAATAATAATAATAAATAAATAAAATAAAAATAATAATAATAAATATAAATAAAAATAATAATAATCTGTTTTTGTTTGTCTTTATTATCATATTTATGGTTTATGCATATTTTTATTTTCATTTGATGTCATGTTATGCTTATTTGTTTAAGTTTTTAATTTTGCTAATAAAATGTGCCCACCATATTTCTAATTTAATAATTAAGTAGTAAATGTTATGTGGTGAAAGTAGAAGCTGAAATGTACTCGATAATTGAAGCTGAAATTGAGGCTCAAGAACCCTAGCTTCTCAAATTTGGGGATTTCTTGTCAAAGTGCTTCAAAGCTTCAATTTGGGATAAGAATAGCTATCCTAGTTCAATAATTCGTCCAATTTTGTGATTTGGTATGTATTATTGTTAGTATTTTTGTTGTTAATTAAATTTTGGGTTATGTAGAATGTGGGATTAAAATTGGTTTAAATGTATAAATCTTCGTTTAAAATGAACAATATGAGTGTTAGAACATATTTTCAAGACCTATGCCAAATTTATAGAGTGTTTGTAAAATTTCAGATTACAGCTCTTTGGAAAATGGTATTACAGTATCTGAAATATGAATTTTTCTTATAAAAATGAGTTAAAATAACAGGTTTAATCTTTTAAGTTGATATATGAATATTGTTAACCATGTTGTTTTAATCTACATTAATAAATTTTGGTAACATTAAAGCTTGAAACTTTATGTTTTTCTAATTTATGAAAAAGAAACATTTTTATCATAAAAACTCATCCTATGAATTTTTAACTAAAAGGGCAAACTTATGTTATTTAAAATAATAAACTAAAAGTTCTTGATCATTATTTCGAATCATTAATAAGAACTAGTTTGCTAATTTGGTGAGCTTTAATAATAAGTTTTAAGTTCTAAAAAGTGATTTTCTTAAATTTATAAGAGACTTAGAACTTATAGCTTTTAAAATAAAATATATTGGTCATTTAGTTGTTTAAATCCCACATTCTAGGTTGATATATGTTTGCTTTATATATTGCACTTAAGTTAAACTTTTGGTTTAAACTTAAGTGTGAGGATGGAAAGCAATGCATATATTTAACACTAACCCGAAGTTTTTGTGTAACCAGGTTCCACAAATAATGTATAAGAAATACCTTTGTTACTTGGTTGGATGTTCTTGCTATGAATATTGGTTTGCTCTGCTATGCATTACTTAGGTGGTTTATTATATTTAATATGGTAAGCATGTGGTTAAGTTTATATTTATGTTTAAGTTATGTTTGTGCATGTTTTTTTATTCTAATAAAATAGCTCTTACTTGAATCATGTTAAACTGGAATGTTGTGAGCTGTTGATTTGATAACAGGAAAGTAAATAACCATGATAATTGATGAAGAAGCGGGATTAATGATGTTGAAGTGTCGAATCTTTATGATTTTACACAATGCAGGCATTAAAATCAATAAATTATGATGTATAGATCATATTAAAAAAGCTAAAATTTTTATCTATTTAAAAGTTATGATCTAATTCAGTCTAACTTTTTAAATGCATGCTATATTCTTATTTTTGAAATTAAAAAGTTTTAATCCCATATTTTAAATCTTCCATTATGCACTTAAACTAAACCGGTAGTTCAGTTTAAGTGTGAGGATGGATGAGTTCCTATTATGATCACATTCTCGAAATTCTTCATCAACAGGTCCATTTAGTTTATTCAATGCATAAACAATTTATTTAATACATTATCCATGGTTGAATTATCATGAAGAATGAGGTATATTTTGCTATAGTTGGCATTTTGCTGTAAATTCTGCTCTAGAACTTATGATGTTTTGCTTTTGGTGAATTCTGAAATTTATTATCTATCAAATCTGTTCATACTTATTAAAGTTGCTGAAAATTGCTGTTAAATGTTATAATTTGAATTATGGATGGTGTTTTATGATTCTGATTACTTTGGAATTCCCATATGCACTAACAATCATATTTTCTTGAGTAATTGTTATATATACATATTAGAAGCAGGATATGCCAACAAAGGAGCAAGATGACAGTCGTGATGATGAAGTGAAATTCAAAGCCCCAAACATTCCAGGTGTGATCTTTTCATGTTTTATGTTTACTAAATTGCATGGGAATAAATGGATAAGAGCTTAGTTATGTTTTTAATATTTCTTTATGTTTAGAATAAATATGGTAAATGCTTTAGGTTGGATATGTTGAATATTTTAGATTAAATTGTGTTTTCACAGTGTGCTATTATTTGAATTACCACATCACAGCCAATCTTAAGAGAAATCTGAATAAGTCTAATTGTTCTGCTTAGATCCGATTTTACAACTTAATGAGCATTATGATTCTCAGTTTAAAGTCCTAGACTTTGTTAAATTGTCATGCTAGTTGTTCGAACTTTGGTGACGATTCTACTTACCTTGCCGAAAGCCTTTGATTAATTAGACTGGTTTATTTGTTATGTGGAGAGTTATCATTATTTTTATATGAATATGCTCGTTCCATGTCTCCTTAAATGCTTAATTACAATAAAGTCAGAGTAAAACCCCTATTTTAAAAAAAAAAAACAAACAAAATGAAATGAAGAAAAACAGTAATTATATCTTGCAAAAAGAAAAGAAAAAAAATTAGAAAATGCAAGATCAAAAAAAAAAAAAAAGAGAAAATGTTGAATAAAGGGGTATTAAACAGAATAATTATAAACTCTTGGCTATATGACTGGCACGTATTCTTAGACATGAGTAGCTTTTGGAATTCAACCGTCTACAACTCAGCCAAAGTGTCTGGAATAATTGTGAAACCGAGTCATTAATTGAGCAAATTTGAAGACAGGAATAGAAAAGCATATTTACATTATTCACTCTCCCATTTTGAGTTGCTATGTGTGATTAATCTGCTTTTTGTACTGTAAATGCTTTGGATATCTGGTTTTGACAACTGATGCATGACAATTTACCTTATTCTAGCACATTAAACTTTGAACCTTTTTAGCTCATTGCGTTGTTGAAATCTATGATTTGGCAGAACTGTAGAGACTTCATCCTTATTATCTTGATTGGCATGTTGATGTGTTAATTAATTTCATTGCTCAAGGGACGAGCAATATTTAAGTGTGAGGATGTTGATGCACCCTGAGAAACCACAATTATACAAGCTTAAATTATACCACAATATGTCCAAAATGAGTGCATTTTACCTTAATTCATTGCACTTTTAGATGTATTTCATGTGTTTTTATTTTTCAAGTGATCATGGTTAGATTCGGCTTATTTAGGTTAAATTTACCATGTTTTTATGTGTTTTTAATAAGACTTTGGCAAACCTAATGCATTGCAATGATGTTTCAGGCATTAAAATGAAGAAAGAAGATGTTCGGAGGTCAAAGGATGCAAAATTCGGAATTTTCAACACTGGAAGGCTCCAGAATGCGCCACATAGGCATGGTGGCGCCTAAAATCATGCTTGAGCGCCACATCAGGCGCCACTCGACACTTAGAAAAATTTCGGATGGAAAAAAGCTTCAGGATGCGCCGCTTAAGCTTGGTGGCGCATAAAAACACCTCCAGGCGCCACTTTTTGCGCCGCTGTTAAATCAGAAATTTGGAAATTGTCAGAATGCGCCGCTCCTTCTTGGCGGCGCATAAAAGTGCCTTTATGCGCCACTTTTTGCGCCAATTTCAGAAATTCGGAAAATCTTCGTATGCGCCAGCTCTCCTTGGTGGCGCCGAAAACCTCTTCCAAGCGCCACTTTTTGCGCCACAGTCGCGGTTGGGCAGTTTTCTAACCTCCCGAACTCGGTTTTAAACGCGGTTTTTCGTCATTCTCTTCATTGGAGACTCAAGCCAGACTCATAATTCGACCAAAAACTCTCAGGAGGACTCTGCAACTTTGGAGAAGAAGATCGAAAACACCAAACCATGCCGGAGAAAGTGATCGGAGCGTCTTCTCTGACTGTGTTCTTCGCATTCTAGGTGTTGCCTTTCTTTTTCTCGCTTTGTAATGTTTAGGATTTGCTTTTAAACATAATTTCCTACTGTTTTCATGTTTGTAAATGGATTTCTGTATTATTCGTGTTAGAAGTGTTCTAGAACGGGAGTTCAGAATCACTTTGAAGTACGAATTCATCTTTTATGGAAGTAATTTGATGATCAATGTTTCTGTGTTAAATTTGGATTAATCTGTAAAGATGTTAAGATTTGCATTAGGATTATGTGTTACTTGCCAACAATTTGATCGATACTCTGTGTTTTTCTAAATCTGCAATTCAAATCATTAATCTGCTAAAGCCTAAATTGATCGATCAATCTGTAATTCGCTATTTTTAGTAATCTGGCAATAATTCTAATCTATCTGCATTCTAATATTACTAATTTAATCCATTTTACCATGTTTTATCAATATTTTACCATAATTGTTAAATTATTTATACTATTCTGCATATTTAAATGTTAGAATCTAATCTGTATGATTTCTACTTTGCTAAATCGGGAGATAAAAAGTGGAAATTAGATTTTAGTACCGGTCTTGGGAATAAATCACATTAAAATAGATTCTGGCATGTACACGCTGATTTGGGAAATGAAATGTGTCGTATGATCACAATAGGAAAATTTGTATGCTTGGGAAAGACTCAAATTTATGCCTAGACTGATGATTGCAGAATGTTAGATAATTTAATCAGCTTCCATGAAGTCTGTTTTTACAAATTATGAAAATTAGGAAATTGGCATATATTTAATCTTTATAAAATCATTAATTATGCTGAAATTGATCTTTTTAGACATTGGGAAATGCTAAATCATTATGCAATTTCACTTTTATATAAAGATGACATATTCTAAATCATTACAAACAAATATCTTATTTTTATTTTTTATTATATTAAATTTTTATCTGCTTTATATTTATTTTTATTGCTATCAGTTTAATTTAATCACCATTAGAATTAAACAAACTCTTTTCAAAATATAAAATATATTATTAATGAACTTAAAATGACTAAGTTTTCTCCAGAATGAAATAATATTCTGAATTCCCTTGGGTTCGACCCGGTATTCACCGGTTTTTATTACTTGATGACAACCATCCGCTTGTGGTAAAATATGAGTGGTGAAAATCACGCATCAACCCTGAATCCTCAAGGAAGTGGGTAGTCACGTGTTATAGCCTCTGGGTAAGGCTTTTGCTATGCCATTCGACCGGTTGGCCGTACAGTGAAGCCAAATTGATCTCGTAACATATCTGCTAAAATATCAGGATCGATGGCAGGGCCTTGTGGAGGGGCTGGCATATTAGGGTTGGGATTATAGCCATCAACTGGCATCCCCAGGTTTTGGGGAGTGTGTATCATGGGAGGTGCTTAATGGTTGTTGGGACCCGACGGATTGGCCATAGGTGGCCTCCATGATTCCTGATTTCCACCTAGCTCTCCCATTGGCCGGATTGAAGATGTATCCACTGGATAGTTCTCCACATTGGTAGGGACAAAAGCAGGTTGTCCTCCCAATGGAATATTGTTGGGATACGTCGTCGCCGGCCGCTTTCCCCTGTTGTTACTGGCTTCCGGCCTATCATAGTTCTGTGATTGCACCTCTCCCATGCCAAAAGTTGGCAAAACTGGGGGTGGAGTGAGCATCTGGCCTTGCCCTAAGGGTACGCCATTTGTTGTTCTGAGTGGGAAGTTGCCCATGTTGGCCGCAGATGGCCCTTGAGCAAAAACTCCCTGAGGTGAGGCTTGTGCGGATAACTCATTCCGCATAGCTGCCAAACGGTTGTCCAATAGTTCTGTAAATTGATTCATCAGATTTGGTATTAAGTCCATTGGTACAACATTTACACTGGCAGTATTATGCCCTGTTGTGGGCGGCACAGGTGGTGGCGGAATTCCGCCAGTAGTAGTGCTAGTGGATGTTCTTGGCGTGGACGTATTTATCCGGGATATCACTCGTGATCTTAACACCAAGCTATCCAAACTTTCCAAATTTGATAATTGATCTATGGTAGACGTTTCAATCGTCTCCCACTGTGGTCGCCAAATTGTTATCGCTAGAATGCGACGAACAATAAATAGTAAGCCTTTTGCAGGCTAAGACGGGTGAATTTGAATAAACTCTACCGTAAGATTGCGCCTTTCTTTTTTTGGTAACACAGCCTAAAAAGGCGAGCAAATACAAATAAAAAGAAGAAGAAGAAAAAGGAAGGAAAAGAAAAAAACCGAGACATAAAAGTCAAAACCGATCAGCGCCGCAGGTAGCCAACACCCTCCATATCGCTAGCTAACTTATCCACCACCTCGTCTGGCGGGAATGCCCATGTCGTGAAGAATTCCTCTGTCAGAGTAGCCTTCCTCGCAAGTGCATCTGCCACTGAATTTCCTTCTCGATAGAGATGCCGAAGCTGACAATCCGCCCTCCGAATCTGATCCCGCACCTCCTTGAGAATGGGCCACAATCGATGACCCGATCCCACCTCTCCCAGCACCATCCGAACCACCTCCATGGAATCGACAAAGCAGCAGCTCAATTGGACACCCAAGCTTTCCGCCAAACGAAGTCCACTACACAAAGCTATCATCTCCGCCTCCAAGATCGGTCGATCGCCCAAATAACCCCCGCAACCACCTTTCCACGCCCCATACGCTCCTCTGATCACGGCACCGAACCCCGCCCTGCTCGGACTCGCCAGCGCACATCCATCAGAATGGAGTACGTCCCCGAGCACCTCTCCATTCGTCCACCTAACCACCTCCAGCTGCCTCTCAGTCCTCGCCATGGATGCAGCAGCGCTCAAGCATTGCCAGTACCGCATCCCCTTAAACACCAGGCTGTCTGTCGTGCTTCCATTATGTCGGAAGATGCGCTCATTTCTCTCTTGCCACACGATCCACATGGTAGCCACAAATTGCAGTCCAAACGTCCTCCACATCCATTCCAACCAGAATCGAGTATCCTCCCTCGACAAAGCATGAAGCGGCTGGGTATGCCTCTGGAAAACCCCCACCCGACGCCATACCTCCTTCGCCCACGTGCATCTGAACAATGCATGCACCCAATCATCCTCCTGATCCCAACAAATGGAACATAACGGGGAGCTGGATAATCTTCTATGGAATCTGAAATAATTACATGGCAGTGCGTTCTGACTAATTAACCAAAAAAGAATACCAACCTTCTCCGGTATACCTTGGCACCACATCCAGGTCCATCCTCCAACTTCTCCTCCAGCCGCTCGGATATAATTATATCCTAATCTTACCGAGTACTTCCCGCTATCATCAAGTCGCCAATGCACTACATCCGGAACCCCATCATTCAAGAAAGGCACGGCCGTCTGGAGAAGCCTGTCCTTTACGTCTTCCTGGAGAGGAGTGTAAAGTGTATTAAGACTCCAAGCCCCATTATTGATCACGTCCTTAACCTGCAAGTGCATATCATTGAAGTGGACATATGGCACCAATTCATGTAAACACTTTCCCTCCCTCCATGGGGAGTACCAAAACGAGCAGTCCCCCCGTCCTATCCGTATGCCAAATCCTGTCTCCAGGGACTTGCCAACCTTGATCAAGCTCTTCCACACTTTTGTGCTTCGGTAATGGTCTCTAGGAAAGAGTCCCGCCTCCAGCTGGTATTTCCCCCTCATAACTTGGACCCAAAGCTTATTCGAGTCCATCACAAGATCCCATAGCAAACGCCCCATGAGTGCCACATTCATCTCCCTACTCGTCCGAATGCCAAGCCCCCCTATCCGCCTCGGTCTGGTGACAGCTTCCCAATTGACTAGATGAAGTCCCCTAGCCTTACTCCCCTTCCATATCCACCTCCGCAAAATGTTGTCAATTGCATTACAGACAGTCTTCAGTAAAAGATGTAGCTGCATGATGTAGACTGGCAACGAGCAGAGAACACTCCTCGCTAGCGTCACACGCCCGGCCTTGTTCAAGAGGATCTTCGCCCAAGCTTCCAGCCGCGCCTCCATTTTACGAAGCAAAGGATCAAAGTGTGCCACTCTCATGCGCCCATGAATAATAGGGAATCCCAAGTAGGATCCTAACTCCGGAACTACCGCCACCCCAAGCCTCGAAGTCAGCAATTCTCTTTCCAAATCAGTCGCATCAGTCGAGCAAATAGCACAAGATTTCGATGCGTTCATCATTAACCCTGCCCGCGAGCCGAACCTATCAAGTACTCCTCCCATGCAGGTGATGCTACCCTCATCCAACTCTGAACAGAAAATTAAATCGTCGGCGAACATGAGATGCGAGATCCCCACGCCACCTCTATTCAATCGAATCGGCCGCCACCGCCCCCTAGCTACCTCATCCAGAATCGTCCGCGACAATTTCTCCATAACTATCACAAAGAGGTATGGGGATAAAGGATCGCCCTGGCGCAATCCTCGCTCCGCTTTCACCATTCCAATGGGACTCCCATTCCATAGAATAGAAAAACTAGCCGAACACACACACTCCATAATAAGTTCCCTGCATCCCCTTGGTAGGTCCAACTCGTCGAGACAGCTAGCTAGAAAGTCCCACCTGACAGTGTCATATGCCTTGGCAAGATCAATCTTGATCACAGCCGCCTTGCCCATAGCCCTCGAGCTCTCCATGGTGGAAACAATCTCCTGCAGTATAACCCCGTTATCAGCCGTACCCCTCCCAGGGAGAAATGCCGACTGAAAAGGACTGATAACCTCACATAAGATTGGTCGCAGCCTCCGGACGAGAATTTTTATCACCAATTTAAACGTCACATTGCATAACGTGAGCGGCCGGAAGTGGCTAAGTGTGCGAGGGATCTCAACTTTCGGTATCAAACACATATATGCATGTCCCAACTTACTTGGTAGCTTCCTCGTACTCACAATATTCATTACCATGTCCACGACCGGCTACCGCAGAATATTCCAATATTCCTTAAAGAATGCCGCGGGAAATCCATCAGGTCCCGGAGCGGCTAGCGATCTCATCGAATGTAGTGCCTCCTCAACCTCCCCCGGTGTAATAGCCTTCTCTAGACATCCCTTGTGCTCCTCCGAAAAGCGATCAAGAGGCACCAGGCCCTCCCCAATACCCTCCAACGCCCCCTGGCGGAAGAAGGAAGTAAAATGCTCGATTGCGTGGTCATGCAGCCGATCCGGGTTCTCCTCCCATGTGCCATCCTGTAGTTCCAGCCCATATATCCTCATGCGTTTCCGATTAACCCGAGTGCGGGCATGAAAGTATCGTGTGTTACGATCCCCGAGACGAATCCATTGATCTCGAGACTTTTGATGCCATAATATCTCCTCCTCCACTAACACTGCCTCCAACTCCCTTTGCAGTTCGCCCAACTTCCGCCATAGCCATGCCGAATCCACATGTACTAGCCTTTTCTCCACCCCCAAGATCCGATTCTTCAGCTTCCGCTTTCGGTCCCTAATGTTCCCAAATACCTCCTTGTTAAATTCGGATGATCGAGCCTGAATATCTTCAAGCATCCCTTGAAGAGACCCCCCTCGCTCCTTACCATTTCGGATCACCTCGATGTAGTCGTGATGCTTACTCCAAGCGGCCTCCCATCGGAACGGTGGCCGCCCACAATGCTTGAACCGGTCTCCACACACCAGTTGAAGCGGGCAGTGGTCCGATCCCAGCCTAGGCAGGTGAATGATCCGTCCCTCCTCAAATCTCTCCATCCAGGATAGCGTAGCCATACCCCTGTCTAGTCTTTTGCTGATACGCCTCCCTCCCCCAGCCGGCCTTGTCCAAGTGAATTCAAGACCAACAGTTGGTAATTGCATCAACCTGCATTGACTCAATGTATCTCGAAGTTCCTTCGCCCTTTACTGCAAATAAATACCACCCGCCACCTCCTCCTCTGCAATTATCTCATTCCAATCGCCAACGATTGCCCATGGTCGGTCCATACCATTAGCAAGCTGCACCAGCGACTCCCAAGTCCTTTTCCGCCGTTGATAATTAGGGTCCGCATATATGGCTGTGAATAGCCACGTCACAGATCCCAATGATAGTTCCAGAGTGATCATTCTGTCCGACACCGCAGTTACTGAAATAGAACAAGACACATGGGTGCCTTTGAGTACCCAGACGCCTCCCCCCATTCCGACAGCCTCATTTATACATACCGGCACATACCCATGGCGGACAAAAAAGCTTCTCGTTCGTTCAAAAGCACCCCTGGGCTCTAAAATACAAAAAACATCTGGCCGATGTTGTCGTAGCAACTCACTGACCAACGCTGGCCAGTGCGACTCATTACTCCACACACATTCCAAACTATAATCGAATAATCACGGAAATCCATAAGTCAGATTAACAAAAAGTTCAAAGGGTACCCTCAAGATCGCATGCTAGCATCATCCGCATCTTCCCACCTCTCCTCATCCTTTGACTCCACCTCCTGATCTTGATCACCATTTTCACCTTCTCCTCCGTTCATAAGCAGCTGAAACCCTCTTGCCAGCGGCCTCACGCCTTGTGCCGAATATCTAGGCGAGTTGTCCGCATGGTGTGATCCTTCCCCATCCGAAGAAGCCTCCCGCCTCTGTCGTTTGGAGCGAGCTCCTCTAAACCCCACACCCCCAGAGCCACGGCTCGTAGATCCCATCATAGCAGGATCCACAATAGCCACTTCCTTTCCCTTATGCCCCAACGGATTATTCACCCCCGCATCCTCCTCGGCCGACTTTCCAAAGTCGCTAGTTCCGTCCGCCTTCTGGTCGTCCTCTCTTCTAGGTTTCCGAGGCCCTCGATTCCTCCTTCGTGTCACTACCATCCATTCTCCAAACACCTTCTCTCCCTCCGGCAAGCCTCCATCCCCCAGCGCTACATCCGACATCCCAACATCCACCTTATCCCCCTCGTCCGCTACCTCGTGCGACTGCCCATCACCAGCGCTATCCTGAGTTGGCGGACGTGCCACAGGTTCCACCGTCTCCCCCACGTTGCCCGCCATGCAATCTCGCTCAAAGTGGCCATAATGCCCACACTTGGCACAAATAAGATGCAACCCCTCGTACGAAACCGGAAGCCATCGCCCATTCACCCTTAGTTTCCTGGTTGTTGTAGATCAAGGGCTACGCAAACCCTAGCAAATCTCCCCTTAGTCAATAGGCTGGTACTTGTATCAAACTTCACAACCTCTCCAATCCCAGAAGCAATCACCCAGAGAATGTCTTCCCGATATCGGTGCATAGGCAAATCATTCAGTCTAGCCCAAACTAGGGTTTTATTGACTTGAGTCGTTGCTGGATTAAACTCCCGAGTCCAAGGCATAATCGCAAGGTAGTGATCAAACAAGAGCCAAGGACCCCCATTCACCACCCTCTCCTTATCCGCCAGCATATCAAATTTAACGATGAAACAGCCATGCCCAACGTCGATCAACACCATCTCTCCTTTCGGTCTCCACAACCTCCTCAACCTATCCTTCAGCGCCATATAACCAACCCTAACCCCCAAAGGTTTGATAACCAAAGCCTCCTCCCAAGGCCCAGCCTCAGCGTCCACATCCTCGTCAATGATAAAGTCCGGCAGACATGGATTATTCCCCACAAAGCTCTTCCGAATCAACCCTTCCGCCAAAAGATCACGTTTTGGGAATTTTACCGTGTCCGTCGTAGCCGCCTCTGTCTCCTGATTCAGAATCTCTGCAAAAGACTTCGTTTTGCCCCCCGGATCATGCTGCACCGTCGACGGGAAGGAAGCAGCCGCCGGTGGACTTGACGAAACCCTAGCCATCTAAACTCTATTTGATTAATAATAATAAGATTGCGCCTTTCAATTACAAAGAACAATGAACAAGAATAATTCCTTGCCTAGTGCGAATTACAAGAAGTAACTATTACAACTACGGACTAAACTACGGAAACTAAGGCTAAGCTATAAACTAATTCTACGAAAAAGATAAAAACTCCTGTGGAGTGTTGAGTTGTGTGTTGATCCTCATTTTCATTCTGCAGTGAGGTTGTATTTATAGACGCTTTGTGTAACCGCTTCCCCTAGCACGTCTGTGGGAAATAACTGCTCTGTTCAATGACTTGCCTTCACTTTCTCTTCCACAACCCTCTGGCTTGCCTGGTGTCTTTTTTGTGGCTTGATTGGTCATGTCATTCCAAGGCTCGAAACTAAGTCTGAGCTGGCCTTTGGTTGGTTATAGCTCGTCTTGCATATTGGGCGGTTGCGCATCCTTTGGGCATATCAAGGGGATGGTCAAGTCATATTCCCTTGCTCGACCACTATGCCCCTTGGTAGACCAAGGACCCTTCCATGGGGTGTGGGCATAGTCCTCCCCTTGTCCAGGCTTCTTGTAGGTCATATAACCCCTTTCTGGCCATCCCGGGCCCATTTGGAGCACTTAGACACTAAAAATGAGGATCTTTCCCATGGGACTCCTCTTGGTCGACCACTACAGCCCCTTGGTCGACCATGGACTCTCCCATGGGGTGTGGGCATGTTCCTCCCCCTGTTCAGGCTTCCTGTATGTCGTATAACACCTTTCTGGCCATCCCGGGCCCGTTCGGAGCACTTAAACACTAAAAAGGAGGACCTTTCCCCATGGGACTCTTCTAGGTCGACCACTACATCCCCTTGGTCGACCATGGACCTTCCATGGGGTGTGGGCAGGTTCCTCCCCTGTTCAGGCTTCATGTAGGTCGTATAACACCTTTCTGGCCATCCAGGGCCCGTTCGGAGCACTTAAACACTAAAAAAGAGGACCTTTCCCATGGACTCCTCTTGGTCGACCACTACAGCCCCTTGGTCGACCATGGACTCTCCCATGGGGTGTGGGCATGTTCCTCCCTCTGTCCAGGCTTCCGGTCGGTCGTATAACCCTTTCTGGCCATCCCGGGCCCGTTCGGAGCACTTAAACACTAAGAAGAAGGACCTTTCCCCATGGGACTCCTCTTGGTCGACCACTACATCCCCTTGGTCGACTATGGACCCTTCCATGGGGTGTGGCCATGTTCCTCCCCCTGTTCAGGCTTCCTGTAGGTCGTATAACACCTTTCTGGCCATCCCGGGCCCGTTCGGAGCACTTAAACACTAAAAAGGAGGACCTTTCCCATGAGACTCCTCTTGGTCGACCACTACAGCCCCTTGGTAGACCATGGACTCTCCCATGGGGTTTGGGCATGTTCCTCCCCTGTCAAGGCTTCCGGTAGGTCGTATAACCCCTTTCTGGCCATCCCGGGCCCGTTCGGAGCACTTAAACACTAAAAAGGAGGACCTTTCCCATGGGACTCCTCTTGGTCGACCACTACAGCCCCTTGATCGACCATGGACTCTCCCATGGGGTGTGGGCATGTTACTTCCCTGTCCAGGCTTCCGGTAGGTCATATAACCCCTTTCTGGCCATCCCGGGCCTGTTCGGAGCACTTAAACACTAAAAAGGAGGACCTTTCCCCATGGGACTTCTCTTGGTCGACCACTAATTCCCCTTGGTCGACCATGGACCCTTCCATGGGGTGTGGGCATGTTCCTCCCTCTGTCCAGGCTTCCGGTAGGTCGTATAACCCTTTCTGGCCATCCCGGGCCCGTTCGGAGCACTTAAACACTAAAAAGGAGGACCTTTCCTATGGGACTCCTCTTGGTCGACCACTACAGCCCCTTGGTCGACCATGGACTCTCCCATGGGGTGTGGGCATGTTCCTCCCCCTGTCCAGGCTTCCGGTAGGTCGTATGACCCCTTTCTGGCCATCCCGGGCTCGTTCGGAGCGCTTAAACACTGAAGAGGAGGACCTTTCCCCCTGGAACTCCTCTTGGTCGACCAGTCCAGCCCCTTGGTCGACCATGGACCCTTCCATGGGGTGTGGGCTGATAGCAGTCGTCTTGCCACAAAAATAAATATTTCCTACTCGAATAAAAATAAGATAGATAGCAGCGAGTAGAGTCGTCTCCTCAGGGATTGGATAGAAATATTAAACTTTGATTAGTTACAATAATATTAAGGGGGTTTTGATTGAAACTAATTCTACTAAAAATAAAACAAAAGAGAATGAAAGAATAAAAATAACTAAAGGGGCGGTGAACAAGAGAATACTGGAACGTTGAGGAAATCAATCAAATAAAGATACCTTGCTTAGGACTTGAACTCGCCGGATTGGAATTGGATTTATTGTTGATCATTGACAAATATTTCCTTAGCCTATTAAATAAATTAGTTATAGTCTCTCGGCAACCGCTCCGTGACCAACTTTTCCTTACTTAATCGGTGAACAAGGCACGGCCGTTATTCACTTCCCTAACCTAATTAAGATCCTAGGTACGACCATAGAAGTACTTATCCGATTGCATTAAATCCTAGAAAAGCCTAATTCAAAGGGATGAACCTACCTACGCGGTTGATTCTCTCAATTGATTCCATGATTCCCTAGAGTTTTATCGTCTAGTTGTTACCCAATTAGATTAAAGTGCAATTACACGGACACCAATCTAATCATAACAATATAACTCCTAAATCAATTAATTATGGGGCCCTTCACAACCAATCAACAAAGGAATTAATGGCGTGCAAACAGAAATCATGAAAATACTTAATAATCAAAGGAAAATAAAACATTCAAAACATGACGAGTCTCACAACGGCAATCCAATCCCAACACGGGGTTCAATCCTAAGCTAGATAACAGTAACTACTCACTAGTCATGAAAACAAGAACAAAGCAGAAAATAGAAAACATGACAAACTCAATGTGCAAAGGAAAATAGAACTTCAAGGATCTCCAAGTCTTCAGGCCAAAGTCGAGCTCTCCAGTAATCAAAGTCTTCTCCAAACAGCAGCAACAAGATGAATATATCTGTGTCTAATCTCCAATTTTCGTCCAGCAGCCTCCAGCACCAAGGAAAGGTAAGAAATCAAACAATACTCCAAGTTTCCTTATTTGCCAAATCTCTTTCCTTCTTTGCCAAATCTTGATCTCTCTTTTGGAAACAAGTATCTAACCACAAGGTGCCTTCCAGGATCCCAAAATATCTTGAATTAAGTCTTGAAATTCATCCACATCATCAGCCAAGTCGCCCGGACACGTAAGCATTCAAGCTGGAAAGACATCAGCATCAACCTTTGTACAGCAGCTCAGACCACTCCTCTTGCGTATGGGCACACGACCTGAAGCTTCTCCAAAATTAGCCCAATTTGATGTTTTCCATGCCAAATTCCATTTCCACTCACTTTAATACCTGAAATGCAAAATACTCCAATAAGACACCACAATGGATCAATACTCATCAAGAAACCACCTGGAATCGTATAAAATATAAGCACAATATGATGAATATAAATCCCCCCACACCTACTCCATGCTTGCCCTCAAGCATGCCATCAAGTCAAAACAAAGACTCCACAAGTCAATGTCAATCTTAATCATGCCAATAGCTCAATTGCACAACGGGTATGCCCAACAATGCTCTCACCGGATGAGAAATATATAAAAGTGCTCACTCACTCTCAAGTGTATAGGCTAAGTGTTTACGCTCAAAGCACATGAAAGAAAAACACCAATTCCATAAATTTGCACATCAATCAAATCAAACCACAATCATAAAGCAGCAACTAGCAATCAAAGGGTCTTTATTTAAGGTTATTATGGGGCCATGGTTGGGGTAGGAAAAAGGGATACAAAGGCTAAAGAATCGAGGACCAACTCAAAAAGACTTGTTCATAATAAGAACGAGTGTCAATGCATAAATTTCTTCAATCTCCATGAGTCACCACGATACATGACAGCAGCAATCAATAAGTCTCTACCCCTCACTCTCTTCTCTCTTTTTTTTTTCTTTTTTTTTCTTCTTCTTCGTGGCTTTCAATAGCTCGGTTTCACGTTTTATTAGAGGAATCCCTATATCTAACATTGCAGACGGGATTTCAACCCCTTCCTCTTAACCCTAAGGCTAGAGAAACAACAGTGCGAGCTATCTATCCACATTTTTTTTCTTTCTTTCTTTTTTTTTTTTTTTTTTCCGAGAAGAGGGGCAGAATATATATCAAACTTGAACAAATAGACTGCTTCTTCAACAATGGCTCTAACAGCAACATTTCATCAATATGGCACTAATGATAAACAAGCTGAAGAGTTGATCCTCAATTCGGGTTCAAGCAGATAAGATCCAAATGAAATAAAAGGATAATGGCTAGGGGGATAGTGTATAACAAATAAAAAGGATTATAAGGCTCAGAGTGGTTCACTAGTTGGAAAAATACGGGTAGGCAAGTGTATAAGGCCAGTGGGGGTGAATCCTAGTGCCCAAATCATTTTGCTAGCATACTAGAATATGAAGAGTTCACATGCATTTTTGTGCAAATTCAAGAATGATGCAATTCCCATGTTCCCACATCAAGAAAAATGAGCGTGAAATGATGATGAAAATATTACTCAATAAGGCTCAAATCTCACAATAGGGACATCATAGCAAGCCAGGCATACGAATAGACAATCAAACCATCGAACTAAATCAAAACATCAATCGACAAGCAGTACTCAATATTTTGACAAGAAGGCACACAAGGGCATTTACAGAGATAAGTGCAAGACGTAACATGTAATCCCCCCACACCTAAACTAGGCAGTGTCCTCAATGCCATAAAGAAAAGATAAAGAAAAATGAAAGCAGGAAAGAAGAGAAGCAATGAAAAATGCAAAAGAAAAAGTGTAGGGTAGAAGGGCATCCCTTAAAAGTGCATCACTGGCCAGGAGGAACATGCTCGAAGAAGGTAGCAGGCGGCAGGCAGGGACTGGCAGGCGCAGTGGTGGATGGCATATTGAACAATAGACTTGCGTGTGCCCATACTACCTGTAGCAAAGCTTAGCCTCCAATTCCTTAGCAATATTAATGAGCAATGGTCTGGTGCGTGCCTATACAACCTGTAGCCAAGTTTAATTTCTCAACTTTGCATTATCTAGGCTGGAGAACCAAGAATTATCCATCTTCCTAAAAACAAAAAGTGAAATGTCATGATAGAACACCAAAAATTCGAAAGAAATAAAATAGTAGAAACTTGGGTTGCCTCCCAAGAAGCGCCTTTCTTTAACGTCTTTGGCTAGACAACCAAATGCTTGATCACTCTATTACATCCACCAAAGCAGCTCTCTCTTCATCTTGGGCACAAAATCCTTCAATGTTTGGCTTGAGACGATGTCCATTAACAGTAATTATCTGTCGTCAAGCTTTGAATTTCTACTGCACCATAGGATAAAACATCAGTAACAACAAAAGGGCCGATCCATCTTGAACGAAACTTACGTGATGAGGGTTTAAGCCTTGATTGGTACAACAACACTTTCTGCCCAACATTTAATTCTTTCCTAGAAATTCTTTGATCATGAAATGCCTTTGTTTTCTCTCTTCCCAGGAAGGTGTCTTTCAAGTTCAAAGAAAAAAGGCTTTAATTCCAACTCAGGGGCCATCTCCAGTAACTCTTCACCAACTGCATCATCTCTATTTTCTTCCAGGTGGTAGAGTAGTACAGCTTCTAAGGGTTCCTTTCCACTTTGTTGAAAAATATTCTGCACACATTCATCAACTATATCCACACTAAAACAATCATGAGATGCAACTGGATATTTCAAGGCGTCAAAAATATTGAATTGAATTTTCTCACCATCAAACTCCATAGTTAAAGTTCCTTGCCTCACATCAATTTTTGTTTGTGCGGTGCACATGAAAGGTCTTCCAAGTAAGACAGGGGAGGGATTTGGGGAGTTATCATCATGCATATCAAGCACATAAAAATCAACAGGAAAGATCAATCCATTTACTTGAACAAGGACATCTTCTATCATACCTTCGGGATAAGCATTTGTCCTATCAGCTAATTGAATTATAATTCCCGTCTCTTTCAAGTGACCAATATTCAAACTTTTGAAAACAGATAAAGGCATAACATTAATTGCAGCACCAAGATCCAACATAGCCTTTTTAATTTCTAACTTCCCAATTTTACAGGGAACTAAGAACATACCTGGGTCACCATACTTAGGTGGTAACTTACGTTGAAGCACTGCAGAGACGGCCTCTCCAGCAATTATTTTCTCATCACCTCGTAGCTTTTTCTTTTTCGTGCACAGCTCCTTGAGAAATTTGGTATAGCGTGGGACTTGCTGGATGACGTCCAAGAGGGGGATGTTCAACTCAACTTTTTTGAAAATTTCCAGCATCTCTTTTTGCTTGTCACTCTTTTGAGGTTCCATCAACCTGCTAGGAAAAGGAGCATGAAAAATATATGATGGAATAGTTATCTCATTCAATTTATTATGGGAAGAAAGTTTCTCATCCTTTTCAATTTCTTTCTCAATGGCCTTCTCATCTCTTTCCTTAGGTCGTACAGCTGTTGGGCCTTCCTGTTCTTTTCCACCGCAACACATTATTGAACTTACATTGTGTGTCTCAGATTGGGCAAGGAATTTTCCTTTCTCACGTTCTCTTTTCTCATGTATCTCCCTTGTCAGCTGGGCCATTTGATCTTCAAGATTTTTTATGCTTGTCTATGTTTCCTGTTGAAATTGCAAAACATTAGAAGCCATGGACTTTACAATATCATGAAGTGATACACCTGAATAGTCTTGAGGTGTTGCTCGTTGTTGGCTGGCAGGAGGGAAATTATTTGTTGGAGAATCTCCATAATGCATGTTAGGATGCTCGCACCACCCAGGATGGTAAGAATTTTCTGGATCATACTCCCTTCGTGGTACATACCCAGCTGCATGAACATCCACTTCTTGGTGCAATGCAGGGCAAGCATCCGTTGAATGTCCCACATTACAACAATTTCCACATGCCTTCACTAGAGCTTGCCCAAATCTTACAGCTAATTGTCGAACAAAACCAGTTAATTCAGAAAGTTGTTGTTGAATAGAAGGACAATTTACCTCAGAAACTTCTTTAACTGGATTGTATCCACAACTCCCAAATTGTTGGGTGTATTCAGCCGAGGTTTGAATAAATTCCCATGCTTCAGCTGGAGTTTTCTTCATCAAGGTTCCTCCACATGCGGAATCCATAAGCCTCCTTTCTATACAAGTAAGACCATCATAAAAATATTGAATTAGCAGCGATTGAGGAATTTGATGATGGGGACACTTAGTAATTAATGTATTGAATCGTTCCCAATATTCATAAAGATATTCTCCCTGAGCTTGTGTGATCCGACAAATTTCCTTGCGCAAGATGGATGCTCTAGAGGCTGGAAAGTACTTTTCAAGAAACTTTTTATACAAATCAGCCCATGTCCTAATACTCCCAGCAGGCAGGTAGTAGAGCCACTCCTTAGCAGCATCGCATAGGGAAAATGGGAAGGCTCGTAGTCTGAGCTGGTCGTCTGTGATACCTGGGGGTTTCATACTTGAGCACACTACATCAAATTCTTGTAAGTGCTTATGTGGCTCCTCACCTGAAAGGCCATGAAAAATAGGAAGTAAGTGAATTAGCCCAGATTCTAGTACAAAATGGGTATCATCAGGTAAAGCAGGGAAAGTGATGCATAAATGTTGCTGCGCCAAGTTAGGCACAACCAACTCCTGGAGAGTGCGTTGTTCAACTGCCATTGATTCTTCAATAGATTAACTAGCCTGTAAAAGTTAGAACCAGGCAGAAAACAAGAGAAAAAAAAATATTAGTAAATAATAAATATTAATAATAGCAGCTAACCAAAAGAAAAATAATTCTATTGGCAATCCCCGGCAACGGCGCCAAAATTTGATAGCAGTCGTCTTGCCACAAAAATAAATATTTCCTACTCGAATAAAAATAAGATAGATAGCAGCGAGTAGAGTCGTCTCCTCAGGGATTGGATAGAAATATTAAACTTTGATTAGTTACAATAATATTAAGGGGGTTTTGATTGAAACTAATTCTACTAAAAATAAAACAAAAGAGAATGAAAGAATAAAAATAACTAAAGGGGCGGTGAACAGGAGAATACTGGAACGTTGAGGAAATCAATCAAATAAAGATACCTAGCTTAGGACTTGAACTCGCCGGATTGGAATTGGATTTATTGTTGATCATTGACAAATATTTCCTTAGCCTATTAAATAAATTAGTTATAGTCTCTCGGCAACCGCTCCGTGACCAACTTTTCCTTACTTAATCGGTGAACAAGGCACGGCCGTTATTCACTTCCCTAACCTAATTAAGATCCTAGGTACGACCATAGAAGTACTTATCCGATTGCATTAAATCCTAGAAAAGCCTAATTCAAAGGGATGAACCTACCTACGCGGTTGATTCTCTCAATTGATTCCATGATTCCCTAGAGTTTTATCGTCTAGTTGTTACCCAATTAGATTAAAGTGCAATTACACGGACTCCAATCTAATCATAACAATATAACTCCTAAATCAATTAATTATGGGGCCCTTCACAACCAATCAACAAAGGAATTAATGGCGTGCAAACAGAAATCATGAAAATACTTAATAATCTAAGGAAAATAAAACATTCAAAACATGACGAGTCTCACAACGGCAATCCAATCCCAACACGGGGTTCAATCCTAAGCTAGATAATAGTAACTACTCACTAGTCATGAAAACAAGAACAAAGCAGAAAATAGAAAACATGACAAACTCAATGTGCAAAGGAAAATAGAACTTCAAGGATCTCCAAGTCTTCAGGCCAAAGTCGAGCTCTCCAGTAATCAAAGTCTTCTCCAAACAGCAGCAACAAGATGAATATATCTGTGTCTAATCTCCAATTTTCGTCCAGCAGCCTCCAGCACCAAGGAAAGGTAAGAAATCAAACAATACTCCAAGTTTCCTTATTTGCCAAATCTCTTTCCTTCTTTGCCAAATCTTGATCTCTCTTTTGGAAACAAGTATCTAACCACAAGGTGCCTTCCAGGATCCCAAAATATCTTGAATTAAGTCTTGAAATTCATCCACATCATCAGCCAAGTCGCCCGGACACGTAAGCATTCAAGCTGGAAAGACATCAGCATCAACCTTTGTACAGCAGCTCAGACCACTCCTCTTGCGTATGGGCACACGACCTGAAGCTTCTCCAAAATTAGCCCAATTTGATGTTTTCCATGCCAAATTCCATTTCCACTCACTTTAATACCTGAAATGCAAAATACTCCAATAAGACACCACAATGGATCAATACTCATCAATAAACCACATGGAATCGTATAAAATATAAGCACAATATGATGAATATCATGGGCATGTCCCTCCCCCTGTCCAGGCTTCCGGTAGGTCGTATAACCCCTTTCTGGCCATTCCGGGTCCATTCGGAGCACTTAAACAATGAAGAGGAGTTCCCATGTCCATGGCATATCTTGCGGTCGACCAAGACACCCTTCTTGGTCGACAAGAGACCCCCCCATGGGGTCCTGGCATGTAGCTTATCCCCAGTCTATATATCTGGGTGTCCAGGCGACCCGGGATGACTGTGGGATAATGGTATCGGCCCTCCCATGTAAAATATTACTATTATCATTTTTTTAGCCATAAATATTGATATTAAATATTTTTATTCAATTAATCAAGTTATTTAATTTTTTAGGCCAACTTAATTGTCCCTATTAATTACTTAAATCCCAATTTTTCCGGACATAATATTTTTTGTGATAACAAATGCAAAGCAATGTAACAAAAGTCTGCAAAGAGATATTAAATGTATATTGAGAACGAAAGAATAGAACCAGTCAGGAGTAAGGCATCATGCCAATTTGAAATTGATATATGAAACCCTGGAGAAAGTCGAACAGGAGCCAGGACAACACGGAAAAGAAAAGACAAGGGGAAAAAAGTACTCCCTTTGTCCCAACTTAAGATGTCATGTTTGACTTCTGCACACAATCCAATGCATCTTTTTAACTGTTAATATCTAAAAATATGTACAATTAAAAATTATATAAAATATATATTCTAAAACTATACGATCTGACGAATCTAACAAGACCGAACTCGATTATTTTTTCAAAATATATACTTATAATAATATTGAGTTAAAGTTGAATAATGAACAGTGTCAAAAAGTCAAACAAGACGTCTTAAGCGGGACGGAGGGAGTACAATACAGTAAACTTTATGTGAAGAATAACCAGTGAAGAGTTGGGAATATTATGTGCACAGGTTATAGAATTTTTCAGGATGAGCAACAGTTTATAGAAAGAAACTCCACCATTTAACTTATCCCCAGCCATTATTAGTGATATTAAAAAAGCAACAGATTCACAAGTAGTACCACCAGTGGCGTGGCGGATGCAGAAAATTAAATTTGATAGGTCATTTTTTTAATAAATTTTTTCATTAAATTATTATTGTAAGAGTATTAAAAATGTTAAATCCAAAGTAGTATTAAATACAAAAATCAAGTAATATTACATCAAAATAACTATAATTGTTCTGGTCAAAATCCGATATTATTGCACAATAGCATCAATACTAACATTTATAAACAAATATTGTTATATGAAAGTTCATTCAACAACTAATCTCTCTCATGCTATTCCGGAATTTAATTTTACCGTAGTCATGGCAAAGCTTTTTATTGTTGCCGCATGATAAAGTAATACTACTAAGTTCAAAAGCAACCTAAGTATACTTTCATATGTGTTTCAAGCCTTTTTGTCTCAACAATCTTGATGAAAAGCTCATTTAAATGCTTCACATCCCAAAAATTCTAACTAATTCAAATGCCAACAATGAAATAATCTGATGAATATTAAAAAAAAACCAACAATTCCATTTATGAAAATCCTTTAGAATAAAACACTATTGAGTCTTCTCAATTTCTCTTTATCAAAAAAAGAAGAAAAAGGGAAAAAAATGGACTATAGAACTCAAGTATTGTATGATATAATAGAATCATATTAAAAAAAAAAAAGAGTGAATTAATTCTATGTCTTTATTATTATTATTTTTTTATGGTGAGTCAACTGACCCACCTTGCACCTTAATACATCCGCCCATGAGTACCACAAATAATTTTTTCCCCATTCCATACGATTAATAATGGGATGCATAACATCTTGTTCCTGCATGAGCTTAAAATTAGTACAATATCCATGCATCACCATAGAAAGAAATATCATCCATTACTACGTTCAACCGCATGAGTTGTTATGCAAGCATGGTCACTTGGAGAGCATATGTCATGTGTAAAAGTTCGTCAGGATAAATAAACAACACAGCTTGCAGAACAAAGCAGCATTGAACAGGCAAGATTCTGGAGTCCTAGCTGCATATTCATTATTCAGAAACTAAAGTGTATTAAAGTTTCCTTGGACAAGTTAGGAACATGGGATCATTAATTGATGAAATACATGAAAATATCATGAGAAGAAACCCTCGGACGATGTAAAGATTCAGTTTTTTCCTTCTCCAGTGGGAAAGCATGCAAACAAATAACACAAATAGTTGGTAATAGGAAGTATAATTAATAGGAACACACCTATGAGGGTGGTCCGTGCCCAGGGATCGTTATTGGATGCCAACACATACATACATGGTATTATAATATATCTACTAGGATGTTTACGAAAATTACCTTTCCAAAGCAGATATGCAACAACGTCTGATAGGAAACTTGGTTCTTTTCGTCTATGTCCGTAGATCTGCAATATGCAACCCCGAACAAACTTCCAAGCACACGAACGGATTCAACACTAGGAATCTTCCAGACTGTTCCCGACCCCGTACGAACTCCGGATGGACGGAGATCTATCGAACGGATGGAGAGAAAATTGGATCTCCAAAAATTCCCTCTTGGCCGCCCCTCACCACTCTCTTGGAAGAGAATTATGTTTGTGTTATGGAGGCTAGGGTTTCTTGAAGACCTATTTATAAACTCTCCTAATTGGTCCTAGGGCCAGACTTGGGATCCACTAGAAGGTATCAGACTCAGGCTCCTTTACAGACTCAAATTCTTATGTTCAGCCCAGAACATAATTTGGCCTATAAAACATTAATTAATTCCACTAAATAATTAATGTTGCACTCCCGGCCTGATCCAGATTGAATATGGGCTTCTATTAGACTCAATTTATTCCCTATTTTTAAGATATCGCACGTCCATTAATTAATTAAAAACTTCTGACAATTTAATTAATTAATCTCTTTTAATCCTTAAGTAGTACCACTCAAACCTCATCATTGTACGGAATAAATCCACCTGCAGGGTACATACAATGATCCTTGTTGAGCTCCTTAAGGGGACGTCACCAACCCGGATTACCAGGACACAGTGCCCTAGTGAGAATAAATAGACACCATGCAAATAATATTGGCGCCCAAAATACGAAGCATATTGAATCAACTAGGATTCTCACTCATGGTAAATCAAAGCGACCAACAAATATTCCATGTGTCAGATTTATCTCTACTAGGGTTAAGAATTAATCAGAGTCGCCGAGATCTTGATTCTTCTTATGCCATAATAGAAGAATGCATCTCAACTGTGATCCTTTCAATGCGAAGCAGCGCACTACTGCAAACTAATAGTCAAGATAAACTAATTACAAGTTTCCAGTACAACATAAACCAATAGTTATGTCCCAAACTATCTCAGTTGTGAATACTTTTTATATCTTATAAGGAACCGACTACATGATCTTCTGTGTGACTCCTAACACACCATGTTGTCTACAATATTAGATAATTGGACATACTTGCAATTATATAGAAAACATACAAGCATCCATACAAAAGCAACAATGTGAATAACCATTTATTTCAGTCAATATAGAAATCGAATAAATACAAAAGCGCACTAAAAGTTTGCTTTACTGTATACTCTATCAATCTCCCACTTATACTAAAGCTAAACTTTTAGTATACACAAACATGTCTCCCACTTATACTTAAAGTCTAGCTAGCTGAAAGATATCGTAAACCAAGACCCTCTACATATTTCTCGAAGATCTTTATTGCCAGAGTCTTCGTGAAAGGGTCTGCCAAGTTGTCCAACGACGCAATCTTCGTCACAGCCACGTCTCCTCGCTTTACGATATCTCGTATGATGTGGTACTTTCTTTCTATGTGTTTACTAGCTTTATGAGCTCTAGGTTCTTTTGAGTTTGCCACTGCACCAGCGTTATCACAATAGATAATGATACGCTCAGGCATACTCTCAGGAACCCCCAAGTCATACAAGAAGCTCTTGAGCCACACAGCCTCCTTTGCTGCCTCAGAGGCCGTAATATATTCGGCTTCCATGGTAGAATCTGCGATGCATTTCTGCTTTACGCTTCTCCATGAGATTGCTCCACCTCCCAAGGTAAACACATATCCCGAGGTTGACTTCCTCTCATCTCGATCAGCTTGGAAATCTGAATCTGTGTAACCCAAGGGACTTAGATTGCTTGACTGGTAAACTAGCATATAATCCCGAGTTCTTCTCAGATACTTGAGAATGTGCTTCATCGCAATCCAATGTCCTTGTCCAGGGTTAGATTGATATCTTGCCACCATGCCAACTGCATAGCAGATATCAGGCCTCGTGCACAGCATGGCATACATAAGGCTTCCTACTGCCGAGGCATAAGGAACCTTAGCCATCTCCTCTGTCTCCTTTTGTGTCTTGGGACACATTTCTTTAGATAGAGGAACTCCATGTCTGAAAGGTAAGAATCCTTTCTTGGAGTTTTGCATGCTGAATCGAGCAATCACAGTGTCAATGTAGGCTGCTTGAGAAAGGCACAACATTCTCTTTTTCCGATCACGAATGACCTTCATCCCTAGAATGTTCGATGCTTCCCCCATGTCCTTCATTTGAAATTGCTCAGAAAGCCATACCTTTACGTCTGATAATACCTTGATATTGTTTCCAATGAGAAGTATATCATCTACGTATAGTACTAAGAATACCACCACATTTCCGTTGCAGCTCTTGTACACACAACTTTCATTTGGACATTGTTCAAATCCATAGGACTTGATCACTTCGTCAAAACGAATGTTCCAAGACCTTGAAGCTTGTTTAAGTCCATATAAAGACTTCTTTAGCTTCCATACACGATGCTCTTGGCCTTTCTTCACATAACCTTCAGGTTGCTGCATATAGATGTCTTCATCCAGATTCCCGTTAAGGAAAGCTGTCTTTACATCCATTTGTCAAACTTCATAGTCCATGTGACTAGCTATGGATAAGAGTATCCGGATTGACTTTAGCATGGCTACTGGTGAGAAATTTTCATCATAATCGATGCCCTCTTTCTGAGTGAAACCCTTTGCCACCAACCGTGCTTTGAAGGTAGTAACCTTCCCGTCAGGTCCCCTCTTTCTCCTAAAGACCCATTTGCACCCAATGGCCTTTTTGTCATTTGGAAGGTCTTTAAGGTCATATACATCCATAGTATGCATGGATTCAATCTCTGAATCCATGGCATTTTGCCAAGCTTCTGCATCGACATCCTGGATCGCCTCCTTGTAGGTCCAAGGATCCGGTTCTTGTTCATCACTGGGAACTGAGTCTGAAGACTCTCCCATTAACAAGAAACGACTGGGTAAACGAGTTACCCTCCCACTACGTCGAGGCGATTCATGTGTGGTGACATCGGTGTCAACACGCTGTGCAGTGTTTTGTGGTATATCTTCTTGTACACTCGGTATGCTATTGTCTCCTCTTAGCTCATTGAGAATAATCTCACTCTTGGATTTATGCTCACTCACATAGTCTTCCTCTAGGAACCGGGCATTGGTGCTAACCACTACCTTATGATCCCTAGGACTATAGAAATAACCCCCTCTCGTTCCTTTGGGGTATCCTACAAACAGCCGCACTTCCGTCCTAGGTGCCAATTTATCAGCTTTCCTGTCCAACACATGTGCTGGGCAACCCCAAATCCGAATGTGGTTCATACTGGGCTTTCGCCCAGACCACAATTCCATTGGAGTCTTTGGAACTGATTTAGAAGGCACGAAGTTCAGTATGTACGCCGCTGTTTCCAAGGCATATCCCCAAAACGAGATAGGTAGGGAGGCATAACTCATCATCGACCTCACCATATCTAACAGAGTCCTATTCCTTCTTTCAGCTACACCATTCTGTTGCGGAGTACCAAGTGCAGTCAACTGGGATCTTATGCCACTCTCTAATAAGTATTGCCTAAATTCAGCACTAAGGTATTCGCCACCACGATCAGACCGTAGTGACTTGATACTCTTCCCTTGACGGTTCTCCACTTCTGCCTTAAATTCTTTGAACTTGTCAAAGCATTCAGACTTGCGGCGCATCAAGTATATGTATCCATATCTCGAGTAATCATCAATAAAAGTGACAAAATACTCGAAACCACCCCTAGCTTGAATTGACATAGGCCCACATACGTCAGAGTGAATCAATTCTAACACATCACCGGCCCTATTACCTTGGGCCTTATAAGGCCTTGAGGTCATCTTGCCTTCCAGGCAGGATTCGCAGACTGCGAATGGTTCCACTTGGAGAGAGCCCATAAAACCACTACTTACCAGTCTTTGGATCCTCCTTAGATTGACATGACCAAGTCTAAGGTGCCACAAATATGTTTGATTCATTTTAGAAGGTTCCTTTCTCTTTAATGATGTAGATGCATGAACTTGAGTTTCAGTTTGTTGTGCACAAGTAATAGAATAAAGATCGTTTTCCATCGTGCCAGAACAGACAACACTGTTGTTTCTCATAATAATAAGAGAATCTTCATTTAAAACAACCGAATATCCGTCCTTGTAAAGTTTTGAAACTGAAATTAAATTCTTTCGTAAAACTAGGCACAAATAAAACGTTCTTCAAAACTAAAACCGAATCAGAAAAAGATAAGTGCACGTCTCCCACTGCAACCACCGCCACTCGCGATGCATTTCCCAAGCGAATGGTAACCTCGCCCTCACTCAGTTGCCTTGTTTGCAGAAAGCCCTGCAAAGTACAACAAACATGATCAGTGGCTCCAGTATCTACTACCCATGAACTGGTAGAACTAGCCGCAAAGCATGTTTCGACAACTAATACTAGAGGCGTATCATTTTTGCTCTTTAGGAGAAGACAATCAGCTTTCCAGTGTCCCGTCTTGCCGCACTTGAAGCACTTTCCTTTTGGTTTCTTCACGCCACCAGAAGGCGCAACCGACTTGCTCCCACTGCTTCCAGCATTTCCACTGCTCTTTTTCTTAATGGGCTTTTTCTTCTTCCCGCCCTTAGACGAAGAAGGTCCAGCCTGTACAGAAACCAGAGCCTGTGGAGTACTTCCCATAAGACCTTCTGCCGCAACCAAGTCCACTAGAAGCTCAGCTAGTGTATAGTTCCTCTTAGTGAGGATGGTATTTAGGCGAAAGTTCTCATAGGACTTTGGGAGTGAGTGCAGGATAATATCGATCTTGGTTTCACCATCGATACTACCCCCGAGCAGCTCTATCTCATTCAAATTTTCCATTATCTTGAGAACATGCTCACGCACTGACCCTCCCTCTGGCATGGAAGAAGACATAATCTTCCTCATTGCCTCAAACCTCGCAGACCTGTCTGACTCACCAAAAAGCTCCTTGAGACTCAACATCATGTCAGCAGCAGTAGGCATACCTTGATGCTGCGGTTGCAGTACGTTGGTCATAGAGGCCAATATATAGCAACAAGCCATCTCATTTGCCTTATGCCACTTCCGATGAGCCTCCCTTTGCTCTTCGGTGGAACTATGAGTCAGGGCCGCCGGAGCAGGAGTAGTGAGCACAAATTTGTACTCTTCAGCGACAAGGACAATATCCAGATTTCGTTTCCAGTCCAAGTAGTTTGGACCGGTCAATTTGTTTTGATTGAGAATAGTCATAAGTGGATTGAACGACATGTTGACGACTGAAATTAAATAAAACATGCAAACACACAAGTATAAGCATTTATTCACATTCACATGAAAGCATAATAACATGAAAAACCTCAAAACCATTGAAATTATGCATTCCTCGACAGCTCAATAAATGAATATGCAAGCCATGTTAGGATGGACGTTTACACATGCATTTATCAAACATGCACCCAGCCTCTAATTTCATTATCACATCAAGTTATCCTTATGACGAATGAAATTAATTGTCGATCTTTTAAAACCGGCCATGTAAATAAAACCAGGGACCCCGTTGGGGGGTTATATTAAAATTCACATCTAAGTCTTGACCACAATTTAACCTTAAGGATAAGTATGCACAATTAATACGCGACCGATGGGGTAGTCATATCGCATGTGAACTTAATGCACATCCTCTAGTTATCTTGAAATAATTTTTCTAGTAAACTAATGCATGGCACATCCGTTAGGGAGGAGACCCCATGGGTCACGCGTATGCCACACACTTCACTTAAAATTAAATCATTAAATTAGAAATCTCATCTAGTAAGCTTGTGAAAGTCAACATCCGTTAGGGAGGAGACCCCATGGGCCACGCGTATGACAATCACTTTACATAGAGATCAATTGTGGAGGCCCATGAATTAATTAAAATTCAATAATTTAAACTTAGTCATTTAACTTGTGGGTTTTTCCATAGCATGCATCAAGAAATAATTAAATTCCTAACATGCAAATCACATAAGCCCTAGCATGCCACTAGAATTAAAACAACATAATTCAAGGCCACTTAAAACATCATTTCTAGCATGTTTAAATTTAAATTTAAATTTATTTCTAAATTTAAATTTAAATTTAATATCACATCCACAAAGCAAATAAAGCAAGCAATAAAATAAAGCAATCCCGTGCAGCCCCAAGAACCTATCTAATAGCCTAAAATAACTATTACAATATTCGAGCGGGCGCCGAACGAAGCCTGGAGCTGCCTCTCATGCAATGCGATGAAACTTCACCGGACGTCCCACTTTAAAGAATGGCGAAAAAAGTCTGTCAAACGTCCGAATTTGGCGCTGAGATTTTCGGTCATGGTTTTACCATGACGCCTGTAGATCTCGTCGCGACGTTTCCGAAAAGGTATCATGGGCCCCAAACGGACATCCGAGGCAAAAGTTACGGTCCAAACAGTTTCTGCCGACGAAAACCCTAGTATTTCGGCCCATTGGGCTAAAACCCTAGTTTTTCCATCAACCCTGCAGCCGTCACCACCAGCCCCGCCGTCTGCCCAGCCACCAAATCTGCCGCCGCCGCTGCCGCTGCCGCCGCCGCCACCGGTTCGCCGCCGGTCCGCCGCTGCCGCCGCCGCCGCCACTTTTTCATGTGAAATCGCCTCCGTTTGCTCTTTTTCATGCCCATCTCCATCATTACATTACATAATATGAAAATTATATGAAATCCTATATACATTTGATCTATGAAAAACGCCTAATCTACCCACACTTATTATCTGGTGGGAAAAACGCTTACAACAAAACAATAGGACTGCAACGGGAAACATACAACACATGAAAACAATAAAATAAATATAAATATAAATTAAATTTATATTTATATTTATTTTTCATCCAACAACATGCTAGAAAATATATAATCTAAATACCAACTATGTGTTTTCCGGCAGGGCCAATAATCACGAAACCATGGCTCTGATACCAATTGTTGGAACACACCTATGAGGGTGGTCCGTGCCCAGGGATCGTTATTGGATGCCAACACATACATACATGGTATTATAATATATCTACTAGGATGTTTACGAAAATTACCTTTCCAAAGCAGATCTGCAACAACGTCTGATTGGAAACTTGGTTCTTTTCGTCTATGTCCGTAGATCTGCAATATGCAACCCCGAACAAACTTCCAAGCACACGAACGGATTCAACACTAGGAATCTTCCAGACTGTTCCCGACCCCGTACGAACTCCGGATGGACAGAGATCTATCGAACGGATGGAGAGAAAATTGGATCTCCAAAAATTCCCTCTTGGCCGCCCCTCACCACTCTCTTGGAAGAGAATTATGATTGTGTTATGGAGGCTAGGGTTTTTTGAAGACCTATTTATAAACTCTCCTAATTGGTGCTAGGGCCAGACTGGGGATCCACTAGAAGGTATCAGGCTCAGGCTCCTTTACAGACTCAAATTCTTATGTTCAGTCCAGAACATAATTTGGCCTATAAAACATTAATTAATTCCACTAAATAATTAATGTTGCACTCCCGGCCTGATCCAGATTGAATCTGGGCTTCTATTAGACTCAATTTATTCCCTATGTTTAAGATATCGCACGTCCATTAATTAATTAAAAACTTCTGAAAATTTAATTAATTAATCTCTTTTAATCCTTAAGTAGTACCACTCAAACCTCATCATTGTACGGAATAAATCCACCTGCAGGGTTCATACAATGATCCTTATTGAGCTCCTTAAGGGGACGTCATCAACCCGGATTACCAGGACACAGTGCCCTAGTGAGAATAAATAGACACCATGCAAATAATATTGGCGCCCAAAATACGAAGAATATTGAATCAACTAGGATTCTCACTCATGGTAAATCAAAGCGACCAACAAATATTCCATGTGTCAGATTTATCTCTACTAGGGTTAAGAATTAATCAGAGTCGCCGAGATCTTGATTCTTCTTATGCCAGAATAGAAGAATGCATCTCAACTGTGATCCTTTCAATGCGACGCAGCGCACTACTGCAAACTAATAGTCGAGATAAACTAATTACAAGTTTCCAGTACAACTTAAACCAATAGTTATGTCCCAAACTATCTCAGTTGTGAATACTTTTTATATCTTATAAGGAACCGACAACATGATCTTTTGTGTGACTCCTAACACACCATGTTGTCTACAATATTAGATAATTGGACATACTTGCAATTATATAGAAAACATACAAGCATCCATACAAAAGCAACAATGTGAATAACCATTTATTTCAGTCAATATAGAAATCGAATAAATACAAAAGCGCACTAAAAGTTTGCTTTACTGTATACTCTATCAGGTAATGCATTGGGGACTACAATCAATAATCAATAATAAATCCAATTTCTACAATTTGATTACCCACCATTCATATGAAAATTGGAAAGTGAGTAGAACTCAAGATTTATGAAGATTATAATGTAAGAACCAATTGGAACAGATTCAACAATTCTTGATACAAAATCTAATAGAAATTTCAGATTCCAAGACTGCAGACCCACTTTGCAAAACCCAATCAATCGAAGCAATAATTAAACTAAAATTAGTCCTTAACTACATTAATAAACTCTAAACTCCACGGAGGCACAATAACAACAAGGAAGCAAGAGGTAAATCACGAACCTCTAATGAAGGTAATATTCAATTCGCAAACGGGAAGGATGAGGACTGTGTGGGAAAGATCAACGGCGGCATAGGCAGATGCAGACCAGAAGAAGGAAGAGCCAGCGTGGTGGTTGATAGCAGCGAGGCGGAATCCAAGGGGCACGCCAGCGAGAGCCTACTGGACGAGCCGTTATACATCCAGAAGGCGACAGGCGTCACATCGCTCGACTATGCAAGGCTGAAAATCATTATTAGAAGCTCTTAATCTGCTTAAAGTAAATACAAAAACGCATATTGCCTGAGTTTTTGAAGAGTTGTGCCATTTTGCATAAAAAGTTGTAATAACACACAGGAAAATATAGAATCAGAATCACACAATATTAAACATAACCAAAAGAACCCTAATTTCTGGAAAAACAAAAACGACGGTGTCCCCACCTTATGCCGTTGCCAGCAGCTGCTTGCCGGAAGCGAGTCCCAACCTTTGCCGTCATCCTCACCCCAGGTCGCCCCTCCCTGCCCGTCGCCACTCAACAATTCGAGAATAACAATCAAAATCAGAAAACCAATTATAGGAGGAAGAAAGAAAAAAAAAAAAAAAAAAAACTTTCAACTCACCTCGTTTGAAATCCGTCGAGTGCAAAGTCCCCAATCGAAAACCACACAACGGTAGACCCCAAGAAATACTCCAATCCTATTCAACCGAACAAAAGGAATACAAAACCACTATGAATTGCAATGCACGATCAAATAAGTTGTACAATAATTAGTGTTAGGTCCGTTTGAGTGGATAACCAATTAAGTAGTCCTGAAAATTAGTTCAAACACCTTTCGTGGACACGTTAAACAGTTTAAGATAATATGCGGCGGAAAGTAAATAAACTGTAAAAGAAATGAACTCAAGGTTTGTTGACCCAGTTCGGCACAAGCCTACATCTGGGGGATACCAATCCAGGAGGTTCACTAATTGTTTCAACTTGATCCACGATCTAAACAATAGTGATTAGTCTCGCCCAACTCCAATTTCCAAGCAGACTGAATTGTCGGCCCAGGGCACTCCCCCTGCCTTGGTGAAGATCTCCCCGACCTTGCTCCAATTCCTTGAAGGCTCCTCCTTCAAGTTGCCCTTGGTAAAAACCTGTTGGCGACCCTCCTTAGAATCTTTCGTTTAAGCTCTTGAGTTTGATGACTCCTCGAAAGCCTTGATTGAATCGGTCGACTTCAATCAGGCCCACAGTAGCACACTCTAGATCAATCCACCCGAGGAAGTGTTGATCGAGTTTTCTTCCTTCGAAAAGATAAATTCACGAACACGGAAGGAATGTGTTTTTCTCTTCACAAATCTTTCAATCGCACAAGGGAGAGAATCAATGATGTAAGTCGTGTCCTCCACTTTCCTTGGCCGGCGTATTTCAAGAGAGAAAAACATCTCTCCATTCAAGGTAGGATTTTGTTGCCTTAATTAACCATTTCCTTAGAATGAAGTTGCCCGGATTAAGAGATCCTTGTTTCCATACTTCTTGTGCACGATCCGGGCAAGGAATCAGCTAGCCGTTGGAGAATATCTTCGAGCAGATTCGCCAGCTTCTCTTCCTTTGAATAGTTTGTCGAATGCAGTCGGAGTTGGTCGAACAAAGTAGTCCAGACATCGGTTGTGAACACATTTGCTCAAAACTGGTTCCCAACAATCTCCCCCTTTTTGGCAGAATGTGGGCCAGTATAAGAGTTGATCCAACCGATGTCCAAACATTTTACACAAGAACAGAAATGAAGAAATGATTCCCATTTAATCCCAACCACCGATTACAAAATTCCCAATGCAAGACAAACTATTCTAACGCTCCGTACAAACAATCATATCCAATTAATCTAGGAGCATTTACATCAAAACAGGCACATGGCAATAAAAACCAAATAAGGCATGAAAGATCACAATTTAATTATTACAGGCCATAGTGCAATTGTCCAAAAACAGTCACAAACAGTTCACAAAAGTAGTTCAAAAGAAAAAAATTTACCCTTCAGCAGTAGCGGTGCAGACTCGTGTTGACTCCCCCTTTTTCCTAGTGCATGCCAGAGGAACCAAGCATCGGTTGATTCAACTTACTCCCCCTCTGGCGCACATACTGCCCAAAAAGAGCATGTCACTCTGAGTCATCAGAGGAATCCGCATCAGAATCGCAGGACTCCTCATCTGGATTGGTATCCATGGTCTTGTCATCATCCGACCAGACATCAGGAAGCTGTCTGAACATATTTTCAGCAGATTGAAGATGAATGTGCCCTTGAGTTTCCAAAGCCTTGAGATGGTTGATGTGGTCGGTGAGATCATCATGGAGCATGGAGAAGGCATCTTTAGCAGGGATCCTTCCTCCTGGTCCAGTCAAGTCTGGCTTCTTCTTTGCTAGATTCGAGGATAGTTTGAAATCGGCAATGTCCTCAGGGCGATCATGTTTGCTTCCAAGGATGTGAAGATGCTCCAGATACTCAGTGATGAGGGGAAGGGAAGAGTGGTGTTGTACTTCCTCTTGATTTTGCCCGCAAAACCCAACATTTGTTCGAGCACAGGTGCTCCATAGTTGATCTCATACTTCTGGTCTATGGCAAACAACAATTTACACATGCTTTTTGACACAACAGAATGGTTAGCAGTGGGCATGATATTGTGTGCACATAATTTATAAAGCAGTGAGAATTTCTGTGTCAGAACACCTGCACTTAACCCCTTGCCTTGAAATCTTTTCCCTTCCATTCCAGTCAATGTTTAAGCAATAGTGTTCATTGGGAACTTGGCACCTTGAGAGTACCTGGAGGAATCGGTTCAGGGCTTTGGCTTTGAGTTCGAACACTTCTCCATGTGCATAGTTTAGTTCAAACCAGGGGCTTTTGGAGTTGAGGACGTCAGAGCTCAGGTTTGCATAGAAATGCCTAACTAGTTGTCCTTTGAACTGCTTGATCTTCGTTCCCCAGAATAGTAGAGACATTTCCTCCAGATATTTGTGTCATCCAATCTCCTCATATCGTGCAGCAACAAATCGAATCTCTGGGTGCACCTTCATCTTCTCCAGAACTGTTTAGAAATATTGCTCGGACACTTCATAGTAGAAGGCAGTGGATATGGCGTTCCCAGCATCTATGATCTCTGGTTCATGATCCTCAGATGAGGATTCGGCAATCTTTCTCTTCTTTGATCCAGTAGCTTTGACAGACCCCTCTGGTTCAGCACGAGTCCGTTTCTTGGGTTCGGACTCCTTTGGTGAACGCCTTGCTGGTGGAGTAGGTACACGTGTTTCTGTCTGGGGCTCTTTCTCATCCATGTGATCAGGTTCGACTCCTTCTTCAACTTCTTCCTCAGATTCTTCTTCTTCCTCTCCGGATCCTTCTTCTTCAGACTCTTGCTCCTCGCTTTGAGTGTCTTGAGATCCCAATTCCTCAGACTTGTCTTCAGTGGGATTCTCCCCCTCAGTTGGGTCAAGGGCAACATCCCGAAGATGTTCAGTGTCACCTCCAGACTCCTTGTTCTGATCATCCTCAGAGCTTGAGGATTCCTCGACCTCTTCTTCTTCTTCTTCCTGCTCAATTTCAGTGTGAACAGGTTCTTTGGCAGGAGCAATTTGTTCAGGTTCTTTCTTCAGGGCATGTTTCCTTTTCTGACTAGCGGTCCAGGCAATCTCTTCGGTGATCTCATTAACAACATCATTCCGTTCGTCATCGCTGATGTCGATCATGGATTCATCTCCTGAGCTTTCATAATCTGCCTCTTGCACATAGTCAGAGTCGAGTTCTTCTTCATCAAGTTGTTCAGGCACAGGTTCAAACGCCTTGGCTGGACTGGGTTGAGTTCCAGAAGCAGTGATTTGAAGAGGTTCAGTTGGATTTTCCTCTATTGTGGTGATAGGAGTAGGATCACTCATTGCACTCGGTTCCACCACAGCCTTCTTCGCAGGAGTTTTCTTTTTGGCCTTTTGTAGTGGACACCTTCTGTGCATCCTTGAGTGCAGGATCAGTAGCTTTAGGAGGCACAACAGCTTCCCTCATTTGGCCAGATCGCATAGAGGGAAGGTTCGCCAGAATGGAATCAAGGAGTTCTAGAGCTTTGGCAAGATCCGCCTAAACACGTTCACTGATTGATGCGTTCTTCTTTGCAACCGCCTTTTCTCACGTTTTTGAGGTCGAAACAGTTTTTCCCTTCGCCTTTTGGGCTTCGGCATCTTTTTGTTTCATGGCTTTGGCTCCGGCTACTTCGGCTCGAATGTCGAGCGGATCTTGAAAGGCTACAGTGGCACCCTTCTCTCCGACAGTAGATGGGGATGAAGAAGGGAATGGAACAGCAACAAGAGAGGGAGTCTCGGATACAGTCTGCTCCATGATTGCTTTCTGAACAGCCTTGGCGCATCCTTTTGCGCTGGATTCTTTGGGAGAAATCACCTTCTTGCTTCCAGTGGTTGAAGTAGGAGTGGGGTCTTGTGATTTGGATCCTTGGCTTCCTCGTGTCTTCACCATTGTTGCTGAAAGAAAGAGCAAAACGATAATGATCACGTTTTTGAATTTTTGACTGCTCTTAACTGTTCCAGCCGATGGAGTCCGCAGTCGGGTAATGATGGGATGTCGCATCAAGTTTTAATTTTGATTCCAAATTTGAATTTTATCTCCCTGTGAATATAACTAGACACATATATTATTGAGGTGAAACTTACTCAAAATAATACTATAATTAAGGAAATAAAATTTAATATTATGGAAATTGCAAAAAAAATAAAACTTATTCCACAATTTTTGGGATTTTATGTGATCGTGCATAGGCCAAGATCTCTCCTCAATTTTTCGAATCTTTCTTGATCTAAGGCCTTAGTGAAAATATCCGCATGTTGCTCAGTAATTCCGACATGTTGGATGGACACTATTCCTTCTTCAACTAGATCTCTTATGAAGTGGTGTCTGAGCTCAATATGCTTAGTTCTCCCATGTTGAACTGGATTTTTGGAGATGTTGATCGCACTCATGTTGTCACACAGTATGGTGAGGAATTCTTGATCAATTCCATAATCTAGAATCATTTGCTTCATCCATAGCAATTGGGCACAGCAACTTCCAGCTGCAATGTATTCGGCTTCGGCAGTTGAGAGTGAGATGGAACTTTGTTTCTTGCTATACCAACTCACTAGATTTGTTCCAATGTAGAAGCAACCTCCGGTTGTACTTTTTCCATCGTCCGCATCACCTGCCCAATCTGCATCACTATAGCCAAGTAATGAAAGATTAGATTCTTTAGAATACCATATACCGAGATCACTTGTCCCTGAGACATATTTGATCACTCTTTTGGCTGCCTTCAAGTGGGATTCCTTGGGATCAGCTTGGTAGCGGGCACATACTCCAACTGCATAGCTTATGTCGGGTCGACTTGCGGCTAGATACAGTAAACTTCCAATGATGCTTCGATAGAATTTTTGATCCACACTTTGACCACTGGGATCTTTGCACAGTTTGTCATTAGTCCCTATCGGAGTGCGAACAGGTTTGCTGGACTCCATGCCAAACTTTTTGACAATGTTCCGAGCACAGTTGGTTTGACTGAGAAATATGCCATCTTTCTTTTGTGCTACCTGCAATCCAAGAAAATAGGTTAGTTCTCCAACCATGCTCATTTCGAACTCCTTACCCATAATTTCGATGAAGTGGTCTTTGAGCACATGATGAGTTGATCCAAAGACTATGTCATCTACATAGACTTCAGCAATCAGAATTCCTTTGCTTTCTCTTTTGATGAATAGTGTCTTGTCAAGACTTCCTCTTTCAAATCCGTGCTCAAGCATGTACTTTGAGAGCCTTTCGTACCAAGCCCTAGGAGCTTGCTTCAAGCCGTACAGTGCCTTGTTGAGCTTGTAGACATGTTGAGGATGATGGGGATCTTCGAATCCTTTAGGTTGTTCTACGTATACTTCCTCATTGAGCCAGCCATTTAGGAAGGCACTCTTGACATCCATTTGATAGAGCTTGAATCCCAGCGAGCATGCAATGGACAGTAGAAGCCGAACAGCTTCAATTCTGGCTACAGGAGCAAATGTTTCGCTGAAGTCCACTCCTTCAACCTGAGTATATCCTTGAGCGACTAGTCGAGCCTTGTTTCTAGTAATATTCCCTTTTGCATCGCTCTTGTTGCAAAAGATCCATTTGGTTCCAATTATGTTCTTGTCTTGAGGCCTTTCAACCAGGGACCGGACTTCATTTCTTTTGAACTGAAGTAGTTCATCCTGCATGGCATTTATCCAGTGTTCATCTTGAAGGGCTTCTTCCACGTTGGATGGTTCTATCTTTGAGGTATAGCAGTGCAGGCCAGCTAGTTCCTTGAAGTCGATCTTTTTCCCCCGAGTTTTCCTCCTTTCATTTACATCACCTATAATGTCTTCAGGGTCATGGTGCTTGTGAATGCGTCCGTTGAGGTCTTTCTGAGGCTCAGCTACTTGTGACATGGTGTCCATTCGGGGCGTGTGGACTTCTTCGGTGGACGGTTCCTCAGTAGTGGTTTGTGCACCACTGTTTTGACCATCATCTTGACAGTTGGGTAGTGTAGATGGAATTTTATCTTCGTTGGGTTGGACAGCATCTTTGCATGATATATCTTCTATGGTCACGTTTGTTGATTCCAGCACTTTCCTGGTCTTGGAAAGATATATTCTGTATGCTCGGCTTGTGGTAGAGTATCCCACAAATATTCCTTCATTGCTTTTTTCTTGAAACTTTCCCACATGTTCCCTGTCATTTAGGACAAAACATTTGCTACCAAAAATATGAAAATAAGTAATTGATGTCTTTTTACCATTCCAAATCTCATATGGTGTCATAAGAGAGTTTGGTCTCAAGTATACACGGTTTATGGTGTAGCAGGCTGTGTTGATAGCTTCAGCCCATAGGAATTCAGCCACCTTCTTTGAGTTGAGCATCACCCTTGACATTTCTTGCAGGGTCCTGTTTCTTCTTTCAACTACTCCGTTTTGTTGTGGGGTTTTCGGTGCCGAGTATTCATGCTTGATTCCATGCGATGAACAATATTCCTCAAATGACTGGTTTTCAAATTCTCGCCCATGATCACTCCGAATCCGTTTTACTTTAGTGTCCCTTTCGGTCATGAGACGGTTGCACAGCTTCTCAAATGCTTTGAAGGCATCACCTTTTTCCCTGAGAAAGTCTACCCAAGTGTATCTAAAATAATCATCAATGCACACAAAAATATATCTTTTACCTCCCAAGCTTTCAACCTCCGTGGGACCAATAAGATCCATGTGTAGTAGGTCAAGGCATTTAGTTGAACCGAGTTGTTCAGACAACTTGTGTGAACTCCTGTGTTGTTTGTTCTTAGCACATTTGTCACAGAACTCATTGTTAGAGTTGTTGAAGTGAGGAAGACCTTTGACTGCTTCAGTTCTACTGAGCTTGATTAGATCTTTGAAGTTAATATGTCCAAGCTTTTCATGCCATAGCATGATTAATTCTCACCTGCAGCTGAACCAAAATTGCAAGTTTGAACAAGATGATAACAATTATTTTTAGAGCACAAACCTCTCATGATGCATTCTTGATTTTGGTTGAACACTTGACAGTCCTTCTTGGTGAACTGCAGCACGAGATCCTCATCACATAATTGACTGATGCTGATCAAGTTGACTTGAAGTCCATCAACAAAGAACACTGGTGATAGATCTCGCGAGCCATTATTCTCAATGGTTCCTTGTCCGACTAGTTATGCCTTTTTGCCATCTCCGAATACAACGTATCCGCCATCAATTTCCTTGTAGTGCTTGAGCAGGTTTCTTTCGCCTGTCATGTGCTTTGAGCACCCACTGTCAAAGTACCATACTTTGTCTTTAGTTTTGTTCTTGTGGGAGAGAAAGGCAACATGACATCTGTTCTGAGCTTTAGGCACCCATTCACATTTGATGGAGATCAGCTGCATCTTAATTTTGTCGTTTGGCCAGACGATAGGTCTCCCTTCTTGCAAGTGTTTTACTAAGATGCCACAATTCTTAGTTTTGTGACCTTCAAGTTTGCAATAATCACCTCTGAGAGGGATGAGGGGAGGAGGTCTTCTCGTCCATTTGTTCCTTTTCGTATGATGTTGAGGCTTCTTGGTGGTCCTGTGGTCGCCTAGCATTCCTCCAGACACAAATTTGCTTTTATTTTCTCCTTTAGAGGTAGAAGTTTGATACCCTAAGCCTTGTTTATTTCCACTGGGTCTTCCCATGGCAATGACATCATCCAGCTTAGCTTTGGCTTTGTTCAGGGCTGCAAGAGTGCTTTCGGCTCTGGCGAGCTTTTCTTGAACTTCAGTTAGCTCAGTGTGAAGAGCATATTTTCGGCCATGCATGTTGTTATACCACAGTTTGTAGTCATTTTTCTCCATCTCAAGATCATCATTGTCCTTCTGAAGTTCAGCATTTTTCTCAAGGAGTTCATCCACTTGTTCGGACAACATTTTTACTTTCCCTTCAAGTTCTTGATTGTGGATTTCAAGATCCTCAATGAGCTCCTTCAAGTTTTTGTTCTCAATCTGAAGTTCAACTGACTCAGCTATTGATATTTCCAGCTTTTCAAAAATTTCTTCATAGAGTATAGTGAGTTTGCCGATACTTTCCTCATGTTCCCTGTAGAGAGAAGAGTGCACCAAGTTAGAAGAAACCATATTTACAGAGTTGTGTGATATACCTGAGTCTTGTTCATTTTCGCTGTCTGAATCCCAAGTTCCGACAAGTGCCACTCCATAATCAGGACCATTTTCACTGGACTCCCTCTCATCCTCTGAGTCACTAAAAGTCACTTGATAAGATTTTCTAGACTCCCTTGGTCTGATATTTGCACAATCCTTTTTTATATGCTTTAGATCTGTTTTTGTCAAATGGCTTGGATCCTTTCTGAGTAGGTTTGAAGTTAGATGTCTCGACATCCTTTTTGGAAGAGTTGAATCTGGATCTATGATTTTTTAGAATCTGATTCAGTCTTTTGGACAGCATAGCCAATTCTTCTTCATCACTGTAGTCATCCGGATCTTCCACCGAGGAGTCACTCATGCCCTTGGTCATAGATTTGAATGCTACTGGTTTGCTTTTACTCCTAGGACAGTGATCCATTTCCCATGATTGTAGGATACCCATCAGTTCATCAACCTGCAAATTATCAAAGTCTTTGTATAGTTTGAGTGCAGCCACTTTTGCATTGAACCTTTCCGGAAGCGTCCCAATGATTTTACCTACAATATCCTGTTGAGAATACACTTTGCCAAGCTGAAGGGCTTGGTTGGTTAGATCACGAATACGACCAATATATTGGCCAACAGTTTCATTATCATCCATAGAAATCTTATGAAATTGAGCATCAAGTGTAATGATTCTAGATTTCTTTACCGGCGCCATACCCTCATAGGTATTGGCTAAAGTAGTCTAGACGTCATTCGCTATTTTGCATCCAGCGATAAATCTGTATTGATCCTTTGTCAGAGCATTGTGAATCGCATTCAATGCTTTGGAGTTCTTTGATGCAACAAGCTTTTCGGTGGCAGTCCATTCACTCCTTGGTTTGGAGGTTTTTACACCGTCTTTCTCTACTATTGGAGGATGGTATTGAGTTTCTACTACGTCCCATTCTCCTTCATCCAGAGCAATGAGAAATGCCTCCATTTTGTCTTTCCAATTGGCATAGTTTGATCCATCGAGCAATGGAGGTCTGGTTACTGAACCACCTTGGCTATCCATGGCTTTAAGACTGGATCTCGCTTGCAGAGCATGTGGCTCTGATACCAATTGTTAGGTCCGTTTGAGTGGATAACCAATTAAGTAGTCCTGAAAACTAGTTCAAACACCTTTCGTGGACACGTAAAACATTTTAAGATAATATGCAGCGGAAAGTAAATAAACTGTAAAAAGAAATGAACTCAAGGTTTGTTGACCCAGTTCGGCACAAGCGTACATCTGGGGGATACCAATCCAGGAGGTTCACTAATTGTTTGAACTTGATCCACGATCTAAACAATAGTGATTAGTCTCGCCCAACTCCACTTTCCAAGCAGACTGAATTGTCGGCCCAAGGCACTCCCCCTGCCTTGGTGAAGATCTCCCCGACCTTGCTCCAATTCCTTGAAGGCTCCCCCTTCAAGTTGCCCTTGGTAAAACGTGTTGGCGACCCTCCTTAGAATCTTTCGTTTAAGCTCTTGAGTTTGACGACTCCTCGAAAGCCTTGATTGAATCCGTCGACTTCAATCAGGCCCATAGTAGCACACTCTAGATCAATCTACCCGAGGAAGTGTTGATCGAGTTTTCTTCCTTCGAAAAGATAAATTTACGAACACGGAAGGAATGTGTTTTTCTCTTCACAAATCTTTCAATCGCACAAGGGAGAGAATCAATGATGTAAGTCGTGTCCTCCACTTTCCTTGGCCGGCGTATTTCAAGAGAGAAAAACATCTCTCCATTCAAGGTAGGATTTTGTTGCCTTAATTAACCATTTCCTTAGAATGGAGTTGCACGGATTAGGAGATCCTTGTTTCCATACTTTTTGTGCACGATCCGGGCAAGGAATCAGCTAGCCGTTGGAGAATATCTTCGAGCAGATTCGCCAGCTTCTCTTCCTTTGATAAGTTTGTCGAATGCAGTCGGAGTTGGTCGAACAAAGTAGTCCAGACATCGGTTGTGAACACATTTGCTCAAAACTGGTTCCCAACAATTAGCAATGCACGATCAAGGACATGGGAATGGGAATTCTTTGATCATGTGTGATGCACGATCTTTGGAGGATTAGCAATGCATTGCTAAATTATTGGGGACGATCAAGATGGTCAGTCTATGCTTTGATCAGGAATACAAAACCACTTTTCATTTTTACCTTCATGTCCTTGCTTTGATCATGTGTGATGCACGAGCAAAAGAAATAATTAGCAATGCACGATCAAGGACATGAGAGCAAAACATAGGCTGACCATTTTTATTACATATCTATCCATCTATGTATGTGGCTTCCTCTTCTTGGTAGACATTTTCTTCTTGCCCTTCCTCTCTTGATCTCGCGAGACTTGATCAATCTCTTTATTTTTCTTCTTTTTCTCTTTAAGATATTGATCAGCAAAATCCTGAATGCGTCGATCAACTTCTTCATTTTCTTCTCCTACATTCTTCAAAACCGAATCTAGTCTCTGTTGTCTATCAATTCTTTCTTCTTCATCTGTGCTATCTTCATCAGAAAGACTTTTCTTAATATAAAAGTTCTTCCCTAAACCTTTAAGCATCATGTTCATCCCCTTTCTGTTCAGATACTTCTCATTCCATGCATCCCAATCATCAATGATTACCTGCTGAATCCTTCCTTGTGTCTGATCAGTATAAACTCTATGTTCCTTGTATGCATTTTCTCTGCACATACTGTCATATCGAATATACTTCTCTATGAATTCCTTCTTTCTCTCCTGAACAAGTCCATGAACTTCTTGCTAGAGAGGTGGGGGTAATCTCTTCATGATCTTATGTGGTCTATCTGTAATGAGAAGATCTGCATCCTCTGGTGTTATTGCTGGGGCTGAAATCTTCCTGAAATTCATTGTAGGTTCCAAACCTTCATTAATAACAGACTCTCTGAAGATATTCCTGACTATGTTCTGTGGTGTCTGTTTTGCATCTGATCTCTGCTTCCTGTTCTTCCCTGATCTCTCAGCTTCTCTTTCTTCTGCATCCTTAACCCATGCCTGCTGTTCAGGCATTAAATCAGCAAAATTCTCTTGTGGAAACTCTTCATCAGGTTTCCTCTCTAGCCCTGGTCTAAGGATTCTTTTCTTAAGATTCTCCCCCTTAGCCCATTCATTCATATGTCTGATCCAGCTATTTCTAGCTTCCTGAATGGTTCTAAGAACATATTTCCATTCCATCTTGCCTTGTTTAGCTTTCAAATTGATCCGAGCACCAATGATCCTATCCAAAGCCAAATTTGTTAAGAAATTTTGTTCAATAGGGCCCTTCTTATTCAAGAATGCTGGAGGTATGTATGCAGGGAGTGCCTGTTGAGGATCATAAACTCGAGCATTCCGGATTTCTTGGAGTTTACAATAATATTTAGTGAGTCATTTCACATACTTAGGCAATGGTTGGGGATCAAAGTAATCCAACTCCAATCCTGTTTGATCCATGGGGTTAATGATTCTATAGCATTCCTGGTTCCATTCAGCCATACATTTCTTCTTCCTTTCTAAAAGTCTTTCAAGTCTGATTTCGTTGGGGAGATGTTTATCATTAATGAGATTGACCATTTGATCTTCCAAAATTTACTCGTTCTGTCCCAAAATGCTTCTTGTAAATCAATCTTCAATGATTCCTTCTCCTTATCAGGTATATGTTGAATCATCAGTGGATTGACATAAAAAATTGGAGGTGAGATTTCCATTCCTAACCATCCACAGCTTTTTCTGAATATGCTTCACCATATCAGATGTTCTCTTATTTTTCCAGAATGATTGCTCCTTCTTGTCTGACTCAACACCTCGAGCTTTTAGTTCTTCAAAAGTCATCTTATGAATCCTTTAAAGAGAAATAAGAGAAATCGATTAAATCAGGATCACCATCCTCACATTTAAGTTTTGCTCTAAATGTGAAGGTGTGAACAGAGAACATAGCATCAATTCTTTCTTATTTTAGTTTTTAACAAATCACCATACTCACATTTAGAGATTTGCTCTAAATGTTTAAGAATTAATATTCAAGTAAATTTCTAAGAAAAGTTACAATGCATGCAGAATTAGAACATTAAGTCAAACCAAGTCAAAACACATTAGCATCATCTTACAGAGCCTGAAGGGACACGAAGAAGTTTCAAAAACAAAAAGTTTCGTGATCCATTCCCAATTTAAAAAGGTGGAAATTCTAAGCCATCCCCAAATCTAGAGAAGCAATTACAATGTTCTGTGACCAAACACCTCATACAATAAATTGTGCTGACTCCATTTATTTTCAACAAATATGAGTCGATCGGTACAGAATCGCTTCTTAGGTTGTCCTAGAAAAGGAGAGTAGAGTTCAACGTCATTTGCCATTCATCCTCTAATTTGAAATTGGATATTCTTCAGCCTGCGTTTATTCTTGCAAAGAGATGCAAAAAGCCAAATTCCTTTCTCTTGATCTTCAAAAGCATCCTTACTTAAGAGTAGAAGTGCTTTAATATAGATGGATGGAGGATGGTTATCAGAGACAGCAAGATCAATAAGATCAAATACTGCTTCCTCATTTTTATCCTCTACAAAAAGTCGCAGAGCCTCGGATAGCTGGAACATCCAGTTTCCTGCCTCTCTACAGCTTTCGAGAAAATTAATTTTTGTTGGCTCAAAGGTTCCCAGTCGCAAAAGAGTAAAATCTTCAAGGGTGGCCTTCCTTAGGACAGATGGATGTTTGGAAGCCTCATTCAATGCCTTGCAAACTAGCTTACAATTGAAGACAGTTTCTAAGTGATCAAATGCCAACCTCGACAGAATATTACCAAGAATCTCATAAGGAAGATCTGTGATCTGAGTTTCCCCTGATCCAGATTCCTTCAATGAAGTCCTTGGTTGCTTTGAGGAACTTCCAATTTCAACACTGAATCACAATTAAGACAACGAAATTGTAAAACAGATATAGACAGGAAAAATATCAAAACACAAGGAATGTAACAATTTGGAACCAAAACAATGAGTTCATTGTTCAAGAAAATTAAGAAATTACAAGTGAAAAGAAAAGTGGAATGCTCTAAAAGATAAACTACTCTAGATCCATCAGCTCAACTTCATTTTGATCTTCTTCCTCATCAGAGTCAGTCCACAATTCTTCATTAGTCATGGCTTCCCCGCATGCTAACCTGAACTGTCTAACTATGTCGAAAAACTACATGGAACACATTCTAATCAGACAGGTAGATAATCACGTTCAAGCAAAAAGTGATTCTTGCAACTTCTCTCATCTTGAGCATGAAAAGGATTTGGAATGTTCTGACAATGGATTAACCAATGGAAGACATGAATTTTGATAAAAACAACTTCTAGCACATCATGAGCCACTGAACTGATCAGTTTAATTGCTTCTTCATTCAGCTTATCATCATGTTTAGACAAAAGTAGGAGGCTTCTTATAAAAATTGTGGGCTGATGCTTATCATCTAGCCCAGGTTTAAGGAGATCAAAGGCTTTCTTCTCATCTTTGCTGTCAACGAATGCTATGAGTGCAGGTTCAAGATTAAACATGTAATTCCCTACATTCTGACATTCGTTGATAAACCTCTCCTGGTTACTAGAATAAATGTTCTCTCTCCACCTCATACACGTGTCCAAATTAACTCTCTTAAAGACTAGAGGTGATTTGCTTGCTGTATGAAATTGTGTGGACAACTCTGAGACTCTAAGAAGTTCCCTCACGCTAATCCTTCCCAGTCTCGACAGAATGTCTCCCAACAACTCATTTGGCAAGTCAGTTAATTGAGTTTCCAAGAGTTGAGGAATTCCAACATTTCTGTTTGAGAAGACGAGAAACACAAAATTCAGGAAAAAACATACATTTGAAAAGGCAACTGAAAGATTAAAGATCAAAATTTTATTTATCATTACCAAGCTGCCTTACAAAATACAGACGACTTAGATTACTGACCAAAATTAAGTCTAGCACTAGAATGACAATTAGAAAAGCTTATTATACATATCAATCCTCTCCTTCTTCGTCTGAAAAATCTTCAGCAGAGTTATGAATATATAAAGCTTCTCTTGCCCATAATCTGAAATCTGCTAGTGCTCTGGTTGCATCGCAACAAAGGCAGGTGAGTTGATCAGCATGATAATTAAAGTGCGGTGGCCCATGTACAATCTCCCAGTTATGCTCTTCAAACTTACAGAATTCTCTTTTAGTCCTAAAAATGGGTTTGGAATAATTTCCCACTCTGAAATTAAAGTAAGAAAACTATGCCTAAAATCAAAGCTATTAGATCTATCATTTAATATTGGGCTTATTAAATAGAGCCCTTTATCTACTTCTCCCTGAGAAATTTTACTTAAGTAGCACAAAGCCTTAATGTACTGAGAAAGCTTATGGTTATCATTGATCCCCTCATTCAGGATTTGGAAAGCTTCAGTTTCTCCACCCTGTGCAAATAATTCCAATGCTTTATGAAGATTCATAGTAGGGTTATGAGCCTTTGCATAGGAATATAGAAAATTAATCTTCCCGGAAGACTCATTAGAGATACTTTTGAAATCAACGTCTTCTAGATTGAACCTCCGGAACACAGTAGGATGAAACGAAGCAGTTCTGAATGAAGTGCATGTTGATTTACAATGGAGCAGGTCTCTGAAGCTGCTCCACCCTACTCGTGACAAAATCTCTCCAATGATGGCCCTGTTTGGGAATTAGCTGTTAGCTGTTAACTGATTCTGTGAGTAATAATTAGTTAAAATTAGCTGTTTGACAATTTCGAGACTAACTTTTTGCCTAAAATAAGCTAAAATCCAAAATGCTGCTATTTACAGCGGTTTCAAAACGAGCTGATTGAACACTGTTTTAAGTTATTTTGTCTTTTTAAATAAGCTATTTTATCTCATATTGTGAGACAAATTAGTTGATTGGATTTAGCTGATTTGCCAAACAGGGTCGATATCCAGTGGAAGATCCGTCAGTTGTAGCACAGAGAACCCAGAGGAATGCTCTCCAATATTAGTGCTGTTAGGCGAGTTTTAAAGAAAGAATTAGATTTTAGTGATATTAATGAGAAATCTCAGATTATGATTTTAAGAGCTTTAACAAGATCGCAGTCAGGCAAGAATTGCAAGAATGCAAACCCTAGTATTACGAGACAAACAGTTCAACAAACAAGAATTACGAAGTTAAACACCACCAAGGAGAAAAACAAAATGGCATAAAAAAATCTTACGGATTATCGCCTGCCATTTCTTTCTCTGATCAAGTTTCTGGAAGTGAAAATGCTTCGAAATGGTTGAAAGCACTAAACTATGGCGGTTTCTTTCTCGAGAGAAAGCGAGAAAAGGAATTAGAAATGATTTGAAATGATGTGGAAGAGAAAGAGATATAGAGAATGGGCCGGCCTAGTCTTAAGAAAACTGCAGAGTAGGGTACTCAAGTAGTATCCCTCTCTTCAGATTTGACACCGTGCGCTTTCGGGGGCACAGTTTCCTATATGAGCATATAAAAATGTGACAACCTATAAATATATCCCTAATCCCAACTCCATCTTCATAAATGTGGTTTCATTAAATAAATTGAATCGGGATTATTATTTTTTTTTAGAAAATACTCATATAATGGGAACTTGTCAAAAGTTTCATGGCAAGGATCTCCGTGGCATGAAATTGTCAAAAGTTTCATGGCGGGGAGTTCCACACCGCCGTTTGAAATCAAAGTTTCCCATATGAGTAATAAAAAGTGGACTATATCCTTAAACCCCTTCCATAAATCATAACTCTTTTCATTTAATAAATTCAATTTTGATATTTTAGAAGAATGCTCATGATAAGAAATTGTCAAAAGTTTCATGGCGCCGTTGCCGGGGAGGATGCAGCGCCGTTTATTAAGAGAATTACACTCCTGATTTACTCATAGATAGTTTTTGTATATACTCTCGAACCATTACTAACCTGGGGATTGTACAGGTGCTGTCAAATCGTGATACAAACTGCTTATGCAACGGAGGAAGGGCACATTACCTGAGCTACCGTTCGATCTAGAAATAGAAAGGACCGCTCGCCAACTGAGGGCACAAGCCAGAAGAAGGAAAGAGCAGGAGCGCCGGACTCATAACTCCCCCGTAACCTCAAGCAGTGACCTATCAGACATGGCAGATAACCAGAACATTCTCCTGATCTTACCCATAGACCAACCACCAAATAATCCTGGAAATGGAGCTGATGGAGGTATAGTAGAACATCCAAATCGTGCCAACAAGGAGGAGAATCTGCCTGACCTCAATCAGCAACAATACCAGCAATTCCACCAACAAGCGCCACCACCTCTTAACCCATTTAACCACCAAAACCAAAATATGCCAAACCAGCAATATCAGAATCAAGCCTTCAATCAAGATCAATTCCAAAACAACCCACAGGACCCAAATAACTTCCAGCAAATTCCCAACTATCACCAGCAATACCAGAACCAAGCTGAGCAAGGAAATCAACAACAACAGGCAGCAGCAGCTGATTTTATGCAGCCAATCGTGGAGCCTTATCTGGATGGACCTGGGAGAGCACACTTTCCTGCACGCAACTTCGAGCTCAAACCGGCACTCATCAATTTAGTGCAAAACAACCAATTCTACGGTGCAAATCATGAGGACCCTCATGATCATCTCCAAACCTTCCTAGAGCTCTGCGATACAATAAAAAATCAGGGAGTCTCACCTGATGCTATAAGACTGATGTTGTTTCCGTTTTCTTTGTTTAGTGGTGCCAGGGATTGGTATAAATCATTGCCCATAAATCAGAGAAGCACCTGGGCAGATCTGGTAAGGAGTTTTCTGCTGAAGTATTTCCTAGAATCAAAGATTGAGGAAGGACGAGCAAAGATTGGAGAGTTCAAGATGAAGCCGGACGAGTCATTGTATGACGCAAAAGAGAGATTCTTTGGCCTCATAAGGCGATGCCCTCAACAGGGATATCGGCCATGGGAGTAATTGAGGAAATTCTATGGAGGACTCACCCACCCATGGAGAATGATGTTGGATGCTGCCGGCGGACGACATTTACTCCATCTGCCTATGGACCAAGCTTGGGAAAAGATTGAGACAATGTCTGTCAATAGATCTGTACTGAATGCGGAAGATAAGAAAGGGGATCCCCCTAGAAAAGTTTTTGCTGTGAGTGATGGAAAAACAGATTTTGAGAAATTGCAGGAACAGGTGGCTGCGATACAACTGGGACAGGACAAAGGAAAGGGAGTAGGCACTTCTCAGGCAGGAGCCTCATCTAGCCAAATGCAAACACAGCAATCTGGAATTGTTTGTGGGCAGTGTCAGGGACCTCATCCAACTGACACGTGCCAACAGATAGCCACCGAAAGCTGTAATTATGCTGGGAATTATCAAAATCGCCATCCCAACCTCTCCTATTCCAAAAACAATGCACTCAATGCGCATTTGTTGCAGTCAAACCAGCCTAACCAGTATGCAAACCAAAATCCCCAGCAGAACTTTAGGCCTCAGAACCAAGGATTCGTCCAGCAAAGAGTACAGAACTTCCAAAATCAGAATCAGAATTTCCAACCGCACATCCAACAGAGACTCAATCAGAACCAAGGCCAAAATTTTCAGAACTTCCAACCCCAACCTAACCAGAATCAGCAATATAACCAAAAGCCACCATCTCGTTTGGAGAACTTGATGACCGAGTTCATATCCAATCAAAAGGACATAAACCAGCAACTGCAGGCATCAATCAAGAATGTGGAGACACAAGTCACCCAGCTGGCTAAGGAATTGCAGAACAGGGGGAAGGGAACACTTCCGAGCAGTACTGAGGCTAACCCGCAGTGTAAAGCAATCACATTGCGAGGAGGCAAGACTTTGAAGGGAAATGTTGGATCTGCAAAGAAGAAAGCTATGAAAGTAAAGGTCTCATTGGAGGTTGAGAAGGAAAAGGAAAGGATAGAAGGAGATGACAGTATTGGACTGGTCAAGGACAAATCAGATGCAGCTAATTCGCAGGCTGAAGCTGCACATGAAGATGAAAAGGGTATGGGTGAAGGTACAACTTCCTTCTCTTTACCACCAAAAATAGATAATAATAAGTACATGTCAAGGGTGCCATACCCGGCACGTCTTAAAAATAAGGAACAAGATGAAAAATTTAAAAAGTTTTTAGAAAGACTGAAAGCTGTCGAGATCACTATTCCATTGGTCGAAATGATTTCAGAAATGCCCGTCTATGCGAAATTTTTTAAAGAAATGATTTCAGGGAGGAGAAAAGTTGAGCATGATGAAGTGGTGATCTTGAACAGCAGATGCAGTGCCATTATCCAGAGAGTGCTACCGGAGAAGAGGGAAGATCCAGGCTGTATCACACTGCCAGTCTACATTGGGAAAACAACCATTGGAAAAGGATTGTGCGATTTGGGATCAAGCATCAACGTTATGCCACTCGCCATGGCAAAACGTCTTCACTTGGGCGTAATTGAACCGGTTACAATGAAATTACAGCTGGCAGACCGGTCGATTGCCCATCCAGTCGGAGTCCTGAAGAACATAATTGTCAAGACGGGAGGGACCCTCTTTCCTGTCGACTTCATTATTCTGGATATAGAGGAGGACTACGAGATGCCGCTGATCTTAGGCCGCCCCTTCCTCTCAACAGGTGGTGCACTTATAGACGCGCGATCAAATCAAATCAAGCTCCGAGTCGGAGAAGAAGAACTGAATTTCAACATGGGAAAGCTGCAGAAGTTTCCGTCTGAGGAAACTTGTTCCAAATTTGATGTAATAGACGGTAGGTGTGAGGATGAGAGCATGGACTCTATGACTGTTGTGTTGGACAAAGTTTCAAAACAGGTACCAACGCCTGAAGGTGCAGAGCAACCAAGGAGCTGCAACGCTGTCCACTTCGAAGACCCTATCACTGAGGACCTTGAAGAATTCGACGGTGTTGAATTTATCCCAGAGGAGGATGAGAGCACCACGGAGGAGGAAGTGGATCCTGTACTGACACAGGGTCCTGAAGGTAAATCTGATCTCTCACTTCCATCCATTTCTCGCAAACTACTTCCTTCCGTTGAATGTCCGCCAGCTTGAACTTAAAATACTCCGGGATCATCTTAAGTACGTCTTTCTCGCTGAACATAAAAGATTACCGGTAATTGTGTCAGCCAAGTTGACACAAGAACAAGAAAAAGCTCTGGCAGACATTCTAAAGAAATATGTACATGCAATTGGATGGACCATTTCTGATATAAAGGAATAAGCCCCTCTGTTTGCATGTACAAAATTTTAATGGAAGAGGAGTACAAGCCCTCAAGGCAACCACAAAGGCGTCTGAACCCCCACATGGAAGAAGTGGTAGGAAAAGAAGTTATCAAGCTCTTCGATGCTGGTATCATCTATCCTATATCTGACAGCAAATGGGTAAGCCCAGTGCAGGTCGTACCAAAACGTGGGGGGATGTGCATAACGACTAATGAGCAAGGAGAAGAAGTGGCGACACGTCCAGTGACCGGTTGGAGAGTTTGCATCGACTACCGGAAGCTTAACACTGCTACGCGGAAGGACCACTTTCCTTTGCCATTCATTGATCAGATGCTGGAAAGGTTAGCCGGGAGGGAGTACTATTGCTTTTTGGATGGGTACTCTGGCTATAATCAGATTGTAATAGCTAGCGAGGATCATGATAAGACCACTTTCACGTGCCCCTATGAACTTTTGCGTACAGGCGCATGCCTTTTGGACTTTGTAATGCACCTGCCACATTTCAGCGATGCATGATGTCAATTTTCTCAGAATTTATCGAAAAATGCATTGAAGTTTTCATGGATGACTTCTCTGTGTATGGAGATACTTTTGATGAATGTTTGACTAATCTTGCAAAAATTTTAAAAAGATGCGAGGACACTAACCTAGTTTTGAACTGGGAGAAGTGCCATTTCATGGTCACCGAAGGAATAGTGTTGGGTCACCGCATCTCGCGTGCAGGCATCGAAGTCGATAGAGCCAAAGTCTCAGTCATATCCAACCTTCCATTGCCAGACTCAATAAAAGCAGTTAGGAGTTTCTTAGGGCATGCCGGTTTCTACCGGAGATTCATTAAAGATTTCTCTAAAATTGCCAAGCCGCTCACTAATTTGCTTTGTAAAGAAAATTCTTTCGTAATAAATGAAGCGTGTGTTCAAGCCTTTGACACGCTCAAAAAGTTGTTGATTTCTGCTCCAATAGTGCAACCACCCGATTGGTCAATACCTTTCGAGGCAATGTGTGATGCAAGTGATCTCGCCGTAGGAGCAGTTCTCGGGCAACATCAGGAAGGGAAACATTGTGTAATTCATTACGCAAGTCATGCCCTGAATGAAGCCCAAGTTAACTACACCACCACGGAGAAAGAGATGTATGTTGTGGTTTTCGCGTTCGATAAATTCAGACAATACCTCATTGGTACGAAAACCATAGTATACACTGATCACTCTGCACTGAGATACTTGTTTAGCAAACAAGACGCCAAACCTCGATTAATCAGGTGGGTACTTTTGTTGCAAGAATTCGACATCGTAATAAAAGATAGAAAAGGTAGAGACAATGGTGCTGCTGACCATTTGTCTCGACTAGAAAATGATAAGAATGAGCTAGCCGTTAATGAGAACTTTCCGGATAAACAACTGTTTGCCTTGCACCTTCATGATCAAGCTTGCCCATGGTTTTCCGACATTGCTAACTTTTTAGCGTGTGGAATATCCCACCATTCCAGAACAGGGGCCAAAAAGCAAGGTTCTGCCAAGATGTAGTTGACTACTTCTGGGAAGATCCTTATCTTTTCAAGCATTGTGCAGATTCGATAATTAGATGATGTGTAACTGAGCACGAGGCTTATCAGATCGCTAAAAAATGCCATGAATCGGAATATGGAGGTCACCATGGCCCCACTCGAACAGCTCATAAGGTGCTCGAGTGCGGTTTTTATTGGCCTACCATCTATGAGGATTGCAAAGCGTTTGTTAAGGCCTGCGACAGATGCCAAAGACTAGGGAATATTTCCAAGAGGGATGAGATGCCTCAACAAGGAATTCTCACCCTTGAGATTTTCGATGTATGGGGTATTGACTTCATGGGACCATTCCCGACGTCTGATGGGAATCATTACATCTTGGTAGCTGTCGATTACGTTTCCAAATGGGTTGAGGCGGTTGCACTGCCAACCAATGATGGCAACCAGGTCATCAAATTTTTGAAAAACAACATTTTCAATAGATTTGGTGTACCCAGGGTGATCATATCTGATGGAGGAACCCATTTTGTTAATAGAGCGTTTGCAAATCTTATGAGCAAAAATGGGATTCTCCACAAGATCGGCACCCTTATCATCCCCAAACCAGTGGCCAAGTCGAGGTCTCAAACCGCGAAATCAAACACATACTCGAAGCCACTGTGGGGATAACCCGCAAAGATTGGTCGCGTAAGCTCAATGATGCTTTATGGGCATACCGCACTGCATTCAAGACACCCATTGGGATGTCTCCATACAGGCTCGTGTTCGGAAAAGCCTGTCATTTGCCCGTAGAACTAGAGCATAAGGCTTACTGGGCCGTAAAAACGCTTAATTTTGACCCACGAGTTGCTCAGAGTAAGCGCAAGTTGGACGAAATACGTGCACAAGCTTATGAAAGCTCGAGGATTTACAAAGAGCGGACCCAGAAGTTACACGATCGTCGTATAAAGTCTAAACGCTTCTTTGTTGGCCAAAATGTCTTGCTATTTAATTCTAGGTTGAAGCTATTCCCCGGAAAGCTTAAATCCAGATGGGAAGGGCCATACGAAGTGGTGCATGTGTTTGAAAGTGGAGCTGTCAGGATCCGAACTGACAAAGGAGAGCTGGTGGTGAATGGACATAGATTGAAGGAGTATCTCGGGCAGTTCGACCCCGAAAAAGAAGCCAAAATGACATCAGAGCCGGCCTATGCTCAATAAATAATCTACATATTTTCCTTTAATTATGTATTACATAACATATTTATATTATCGGACAAAAATATCCAGAAATCAATTAAACATTTAGAGTACTAAGACTCTAAATGTGAGGATGTTGATATTTGGAGAAAATCTAATATTTTCTTTCTTATAATTGTTTTGCAGGAATTCATGGAACTAACAAAAAGAAAAATAAAGCTTCGGAAATCAGGTTCCTGGTTGGGTTAATATGATATTTAATGGAAATTAACTTCGGAATTTAGAGAAATTTAAAATCCGGAATAAATCCATAAAGTAGAAGTGTTAACTCAACCTAATTTATGCAAGAAATTTATTTTAGAATAATATTTGTGTGTAATTATGCATGTCTAGTTTGTTCATTTCTGTAGTTTGTAAAATTTGAAAATCCTTGAAAATTTTCTAAGTCTTATGTGGTTTAATTTTCATTTCAAAGCCAATTCGAATTAATTCGAAATTGTTTGAAATAAACCGCATAAGACATGTTGCCTTGGTAATTTTACAAATTCGGTAAGTTAATTCGAAATATGCAGGCAATTCGAATTAAATCGAATTGCCATACAATTCGAATTGACCCACCAAGGCACATTCGGAGTATTACTATAGCCAAGTAAGCAATTCGAATTATAGGGCAATTCGAATTAATTCGAATTGCCTAACTAATTCGAATTAGCATACAAAAGGCATTTTTTTCTATCTTTATGTTTGCAAGTGAGTAATTCGAATTACAGGACAATTTGAATTAATTCGAATTGCCTAAATAATTCGAATTAACTCACAAAAGCATCTTTTTCCAAGTGCGAATTCGATCTCCTCAGTCTAATTCGAATTATTGAGCCAATTCGAATTAATTCGAATTGATTTCAAATTCGAACATTGCCTGAGAGACTGTGTTTGCCTTCTCCTCAGTTCGGTCTCCAAAGCCAATTCGAATTAATTCGAATTGGCTAAATAATTCGCACCCCTCACAGACCACATCAATTCGATTTGATGCCTTGGTCTCAAATAATTCGAACCTCTTTCTTCCGAACCCTTTATATACTCTTTCCCCCCTTTCCTTTCCCTCACTTTTACCTTTCACACTTCCAAACCCCCCCCCCCCCCCCCCCGATTCTCTCTCGCGAACACCTTCTTCCTCGCGAAACCAGTCGCACAGTTCAAGCTTCCCTCCGTTCAAACTGTTCGGAAATGGCGTCTTCGTCGTCTAACCCAAGTGGGAGTAAGGGGTAAGTGTCCTGTTTTCGATTTCGCACCCTCCTTCCTGCGATTTCAGTTTTGGTTTTCCGTCATTTTCGCGAAATCGGGGTTGGGGAGGGGAATGTGCACTGTTTTCACGTTGGGAGGGGACGGAATGTGGTCGGAGTATGTTAAGCATGGTCGGAAATGGGTTAGAACCGAGTAGGCAGAACCTAGGGTTTTAGGGCTTTTGGTCATAACTGCCATTTTTGTGGGTTCGAATGTTTCTGTGATAAGAGGGTTTCTCATTTTGAAAATAAGGGTTGTAAAACCCTCGAAAATCCTGTTTTTGCTTATTTTTTGCAGTGTTGTTTTACTGTCTTACTTATTTTTGTGTGTTTGTGTGATTTTAGGGAATCTGTGAATAGAGTGAACACTGTGACAGTTTCCTTTAGTCACTATGTTAATTTTGATCATTATATGTTTGATGATGATGATTGACAATGCATGTTGATGATGTCTAAGAATCTATGTTTTGAAGCATGATTTTTGGAAAGATTTATGCATGACATTAGTATGTACGGACCATTTGTGTTTGTTTGTTTTTATGTATGCATGGTTTGTGTTGTATGAGTATTTTATTAATAAATGATGTTGTTGGGTACCTGTTACCCACACTTTGCAAACTCGACTCTATAAGTTGACGTTTGCATATACGGGAGCATGGTATTACAGACGAAACCATGCCAAAATTTTTCCAACACTTTTGGCATTGCATTTATGTTTAAAAGACAAAAAAGTAGTAGAATGTTCTTTTCCTTTAAGTGTTTGACTTATGCTCATTTTGGGGCAAGTGGGGAATATTTGTGTGGAACATTTTGTTTCATTCCTTAAAAACCCATTTCCCAAAACAAAATTTGAATGGGGGACCACTGACACCTCCAATTTCATTAAATAAACAAGTCAACACTTTTCATAAAAATCAAAAAATGACCTTTTTGTGCATGTGCATGTTTATTTAATTTTTATTCTCCTTGGTCCATTACCACATGCTAGTAATTGCATAACTCATCATGTGCATTTGCTCTTCATTATTAATCTTACATATCTCCTTTCACCTGATTTAAATCACTGTTCAAATGATAAAAAGAAAAAATGTCTCTCGTAGGCTCAATAGCCTACGAAATTCTACTTTTCGGTCATTTGACCTATCAAAAACATTTTAGACTATTTTTAGTCTAAGAAAACTTTGTAAGGGCTCAACACCCTTATTTCTTTTCCCTTCTCTCTCTTTAGTGCAACAAGGGTTAGATTTAATAATCTAACCCCTTTTGACCCGCATTATATATAGTGTACCTCAAGTAAGGCAGGTGAAAACAAGTGAACTATACTCAGAGGTGGCTGAAGGTGTAAGGCTGAAGGTTTCAGACTTAATTGTTGTTCCATGTCTTTTCAGAGGCACCAACCCTCCAGACCCAATCCAAGCTCCAGAGGAGAGGACCCAATTGCTGGATCTGCCAGTAGAACTCTTAGGGGAAATCCTCTCCCGCATCGGAGAGGATGACATCAAAAAGGTATTCATTTTCAGAGAGGCATGCAAGAAACTCAGAGACGCAGGCGATCTCCCCATTGTCTACAAAAGGTGCGAGCTGGAAACCACTATCGTAAAGATGTGGCAGCAGAGAGTCGAACAGAAAAAGGAGGAGCTCTTGCTGAGGTGTGAGGAAGCCGGGAACTTCAATCTCCAGCTTATCCCGGCTCTGCAAGCCTTTGGAGCAGGGGACGAGAATGGAGCTTGCAAACTAATGAAGGAAGGGATTGAGGATAATCACAAAGCCTCGACCTTTGTCAGAGGATACATGCTGCTCAGCAAGCTGGACAACGAACAGGTCCGTTAGGGAGTGTCAATGTTAAACAGGATGATAACTGATAGATCAGTCATGACATATGTAGGGACCAATGTCTTTGCATGGCTGGCTGATAGCCTGGAGACTCCTGATCTGTTCGGCAGTCAAGGACCCAGAGTCTACTGCCAGAGAGTGGTGGAGGATAGCGAAGAAGAGGAAGACCTGGGTGATTACTGCGTGCCCTGTAGCCTAACCAACTTCGTCCACTGGAGCCGGATCTTCTTCCAAGGATAGAAGAGAGGGATGCAGGGAATGGAAGGAATCTTTAGGATTCACTTTTGTGCAGATTAACTGAAACTTCATTTAGGAGATCTTTTGATTGCGTTCTCACGCTAACTTTATTCAAGTGTATAGCATCTCCTGTAACTAATGTATTGATGAAATACAGTAATTAAGGTCGTATTATGTAAAACGAACCTTGGAACTGCTTAATGATGATTGTTAGAATGTTGTATTTTGGAAGTCATATTTATTGCTTTCCACAAAGAGAATTTCATTTTGAATTCTCAAAATATTTTGAAAAAAAGATGTGTGACAGTCCAAGAGGAATAAGTGACTGTCATGCCAAAAACAAAGTTGTGGCATGCTTGCATGTTCACAGTGTCTTTTTACCGCTTTCAATTAAACAATCGGCATAAAACAAGCATAAATCTGTCACCTAAATTCACATGTTGAATTTGGGCTAATGATGAAATTTTCAAACTATTAAATTGGGATAAAACAATTAAAAATATGCATGATATAAATTTTTGAGGTTTTGAGCTATAAAAATCCAATGATATGATCACTTGAAAGAAAAACAAATCTTCATGTTGAGAATTTGATTGAATAAGTTGTAACGAATTTTTCAAAGGCTAAATCTGAGAATAAAGGTATGACATGTTCAAACCATACCATGTGAGATCTGAGCCATGAGTCACTGTAACTCATTATTCCTTTGTTGTGTGAAAATCAATTTGATTAAAGGACACTAGAACTTTCGATTGAGACCGATTCAAGACCATGCCATATTCCCGAAATCGAGCATATGATCGAGGCACTTAGAAAAACCAAAATTTTGGCCTTCGTTTGAATTCCAAACCCAAAAATACTTTCTTCCTTTAGGATTACCCACTTTGAGTCTTTAAGCCTAATTTTTCTTTGAAGCCCTCTATATTACTTCCTAGCCTTATATAAAAAGACCAAGAAAATCAAACCCGAGTGTACACGAACCAATCCCATCAAGGCATTATAGTTCATGATCATCAAAAATATCAATCGGTATCCAAAAACCGATTCAAAAAAAAAAGAAGGAGAAAAGAAAAGAAAAGAAAAAGAGAAAAATATTGAGACTCGTTCAACAAGAATAAATTGCAAATGACAAAGCAAATTAGACATAGTCTAATGTCATGCAACAGAAAAAGAAAAGCAAAAGAAAGAAAGAATTATTGATGATCATAAATTTTAAATAAAAATATGTCAAGTCATGATGGAATGGAATTGTGTCACTTTTTAGCCCAATAATTTCCTTCCTTACCAATGTTACAATCGTATGCCCCATTATAACCTTGAATAAGACCTCGGGATCCTGATTTGAAGAAATGAGCAGGTGGCGAGTTGGTCTAATTGCAAGCTTATGGGAGAATTTAATTGAACTTGATTATGAGCGTTAATGATAAAAAGCCAATTTTGAGAGTGAGTGAATTTTCCGATTCTACGATAAGTGAGGCTCTGCTTTTTATTGATCAATGTTCATGTCATGCTTGAATTCAAGAATTAAGCCGATGGAATCTTCTAAACATATATTCAGCAAGAATTAACAATAATGATTGGTTTGTGTGTCTACTCAAGTGAAAAGTATCATTCCATTAAACACTGCAATCAAGAGAGTTTAATACTTGTAATTTTGATTGTCTTATCCCAATATAAAAAGAATGAAATTTTTGAAGCCACGCAAATGGATTGAATGTGCAGAGTCCATGCTCTTAGGAGCACTGACTCTGACTGCTCGGGGACAATCAGTATTAAATGTGAGGATGTTGATAATGGCCAAAATTGTCCATTATTTCCAATCCATTTCCTTGTCTGAGACGGACATTTTGATCGTGTTTCCATCTTATTTTAATAAGAAAGCAGTTGAATTCGACAGATTAATGCAAGTTTGTAAAAATATTGAGCTGGTAATGAAAAGACACAAGATATACAATTTTAATTGTATTCGTGTTAGAAAAATCCAAAAACATGGAAAAAGGAAAAAGAAAAGAAAAAGGAATCAAAAAGATGGGCAAAAGAATAAAATAGCCCACAAAAATCAAAAAGATGGGAAAAACATTGAAAATCCCACACACTGAATTTTGGCTAAGTGTTGAAGCTCAATTCGAATTACGCAATTCGAATTAATTCGAATAGCTCATGTAATTCGAATTGCTGAGGAAAAGAAGAAAAATGGTTAAGTGTTGAGAAGAGATGCAGAAGGCTCAATTCGAATTGTTCATCTTGAACCACCCATAATTCGAATTGCAAAGTGAAGAGAAGAAACCCAAAGGCAGAAAGAGAGATGCAATTCGAATTGCTAAATTCGAATTAATTCGAATTCACCAACAATTCGAATTGCAAGGAAGCCAAGCAGGAACCATCAAGCAATTCGAGAAGACCAATTCGAATTCCTCACATAATTCGAATTGATGACTGAAGACCATATCCCAGCTCAAGGAAGAGACTTCATCGATTCGAATTAATTCGAATTGTCTGAGGAGACCGAATTACATTCAAAAATTCATCCAAATGAAGCTGTGGAGCACGTGGAAAACATGATGGGCCCTGATGGGCCTAGGGTTTCGAGCAAGGAGTATAAAAGCTGACCTTCCTCCACACAAGAAGAAAATCCTGGACTTACAAGAAATCAGCTTGGGGAACAAATAGAGAGCAGAAGGTTCTTCACCCCTTAAGGGTTAGGTAGGTAGTTTAGTTAGTTTAGTTTTCATGTTTGTAGCTTAGTTTAGTTGTTTTTATCTTAGTTTAAGTTGTAAACAGCTTGTTACAACCCATTAGTGTAGCCATGTCCATATCTTTACATGCTTTTTAGTTAGAGTAAACCCTACCTTCAAGCTAATGATGGTTTTGGGTTATTTTTCCTTGCTTTCAAGTGTCAATACAAGAAAAATTTCCAGAAATGGGTTTGTTCATGTGTTTGGCATTCTTTAAATGCTTTCCTTAGCAATAAATGTGTAGAAAGTTTGTTTGTTTCAACTAGGTTACATTTATTATGTTCTAGTTGACTTTCAAACTCAATAAATGCATGTTCAGTAGGTTTTTGGTATGATTTTGTGCCCTAGAGCTTCAAATGAGTGTTCTTAGGTTTTAGATAATTTTAGGGTTGTTAGAACCTAATCTTGTGCCTTAATTTTTCTGCCTTTTGTTCATTTTAGCATGCCTTAGATAATGTGAGTGTTCTTGTTATTATGCATGTAGTTCTTAGACTTGTTAGTTTTTTAGGGTGTTTAGCCTTTGAATTCTTTGTTTGTAGAAATAGGGTTAAATTCTTGCCAATACCTACTGGACATGCATCATGATTACTTCCTTAAAATGCTCACTAGGGTGGTTGTGAGATGACACTGATGTGAAATGAATGATTGAGTGAATCTCATCTATCATAAACCACACAGTAGAATTCGAATTAACACTCATGAGCATCAAAAATACTTGTAACAAGATGTGTGCAATTCGAATTGAAGCAATTCGAATTAATTCGAATTGACTGAGTAATTCGAATTGCATAACAAAGTGTTCTCTTCATGTGGTTTCCAACCAATTCGAATTAGCCAATTCGAATTAATTCAAATTGCTCAACAATTCGAATTGCCTTGAAAACCACATTGTATGCATATCATCCCTTCATCCCTTAGTTTATTTTTCTATCCCCAACCAATTCGAATTGTCCAATTCGAATTAATTCGAATTGCTGGACAATTCAAATTCACCTTCCCCATTGAGGTAAATGTCTTAGTCAAATTTGAGTATGGAAAGGACTTCATCAATTCGAATTATCCAATTTGAATTAATCCGAATTGTCTAACAATTCGAACCAGATGATTTTTATTTCTTTGCAATGATCAATTGGGTAAGGCCATACTTCATTCCTCATGCATCCTCGATTCGGTTTACATTGTACATACCCAGTAATTCGAATTGAACTCTTCCTTCTATTTTAAAACTCCAAAAATATTTTATTTCTCGATTTGTGTAAGTTGCATGGGTGTATTGGGCTTAGGCTCATTACATCCAATTTTATCCATTACACATCTCAACCCATTAGTGTCTTTTTATTGTGTGATTAACACTCACACAATACCAAAAACATTTTCTTAATTTCATATTTTTATCCTTCATTGTGTGTATGAATGGGTAATGAGAAATATCACAGATCAATGTTGGTGAAAGGTCGTTTCACAGGGATATCGATTAGCTCGTCTTCTGTGCATTAATTATTACTCGTTATTTTGCATGGTCTGATTGGCGATTGGTGGAAGCTCCGGCGAGCGGTCTCTTCACTAGAGATTCGATTAGTCACTCAGCCAATTCCTAATTATATACAGTTTTATTTTCTCTTTATCTTAATTTCAAACCTGAATTTCGATCCATGGTAATATTAGGCAGTGTCGATCAACACTGTGTGATAATACTGTAGTGAGAAAAATATGTAGGTTTTCCCTCAGTCATGGGCAGTAGGACTTTTAATGATAGCGATCACTGTCATGAGAGGCTCCTCACTGTCTAAACTCGCCTCATCTGGAATGATTGGGAACTGGATAGCAGATGTTTGCAGTCCAGATCACCTCAGTTATTTCTGGCACTCTTTTTAGCCAATTTCTTCTTATCTCAAGGCTATTTCATCTCTGTGTAACACATTCTGTCTAACCCCACCATATATTTTGGGTATTTTATTTTACTTCTCATATGTGTATGCATGATATTATTATGTAAGTGTTGCTGTCATATCATTATTTTGGAGATCCTTCTCCTTGGACACAGAAGTCTTGATTTAAATCAGATGTTGCATAATAAATTTCCAACAAAAATTCCTTTATAAAATCCGGATCTGAGTAAGGGATAAATTCGACAGTTATGATTAATTCATATTCTACCGGGGGTTGATTTTGAGAACTTAGAAGCAGAGTCAACGATTATGTCTCATCTAGACTGAAAGGATCTGTGTTTTAATTGAGAGTTTAGTACCTGTCTAGGGAATGATTTTCAAAAATCATTTGGTTTCTCAAATTGCTGTGTGTTGGAAATCTTATATTAAATATTGCATTAAGTCAATATCCACTTGGATGTAGATGAGATGTGATAGATAATACAAGAGGAACAACACATAGACCTTGGTGAATTTCTAAGGTAGGGTTGAGTATTCCTTCGACTACTATCTTCTTCTGCCAAAGTCTAAAATTGAGTCTTGAATGAGTACATCCGGAATAGGTTCATTTATGGATCTGTTTCATTTAGTTTGTATCTCATAACTACCCAGATGTTGTGAGCCCTGTGGCTTATTTATATCTCGGGGGTTCTTGATCTGCATCTGGTCACCAAGACCAGGGGCTCTTTTATACTAACGGAAAGAGATGCTTTTAACACTTCCGAGTGATAGGATTTTAAATGCTTTCTTTATAGCTTTCTTTACTGCTTTCCTTTAAAAATGCTTTCATAGAGGTCACTCGGAAGAATTAGGGGTTGTCCATCTGTTATAAGGTTTGAGAGTTATGGAAGGGTTTGGGGCTTGTTTTGAAAACTTTGGGTGTGACTGGAGGAATGATAGTAGTACTTGGCAAATCAACTAATGATGTGTCAGGTGTTGCTTGTCCACCACAGACGATTAACACATTCTTGCAATGCATTGTAAGGGTAGTTATGTATCTGTGGTATCTTAGAATTTGTTGTCTTAAGAGCATGTAAATTCTCACTGTAAGTACCTGTCTGTTAAAGGGAACATGGTGTAGAAAGCATGAGAGTTAGCTAACTGACGAACTATCCCAAGCAAAGATCTGTGTATTAAAAATGGAAGTTTAATTGTGTTTCATCTGAACCTTGTCCAATCTTCATTATTTTCTCCCTGTCCCTTCTGTCACATTTTAAATCTGCTTTCTAGATAGTGTAGCATAATTTTAACCGCTTTCTTAGCATAAGTTTCATTGCTTTCTTAGATATAATTTAATCCGCTTTGTAGTTTAATTTTTAATTGCTTTCATAATCTAGTTTAAATTATTGTCAAGTAGTTGTTAGAAACCATTGCAAAACTTGAATCGAGTAACCGAGTGGAAAATCTTAGTAAACGACGTGGGCCCTGCTTCTATCGCACATCCTCCAGTGAACGATCCAGTCTTACTATAAATTACTGCAATTTTTGACACCGTGCGCTTTCGGGGGCACTGTTTCCTACATGAGCATATAAAAACGTGACAACCTATAAATATATCCCTAATCCCAACTCCATCTTCAAAAATGTGGTTTCATTAAATAAATTGAATCGGGATTATTATTTTTTTTTAGAAAATACTCATATAATGGGAACTTGTCAAAAGTTTCATGGCAAGGATCTCCGTGGCATGAAATTGTCAAAAGTTTCATGGCGGGGAGTTCCACAGCGCCGTTTGAAATCAAAGTTTCCCATATGAGTAATAAAAAGTGGACTATATCCTTAAACCCCTTCCATAAATCATAACTCTTTTCATTTAATAAATTCAATTTTGATATTTTAGAAGAATGCTCATGATAAGAAATTGTCAAAAGTTTCATGTAATCTCACAGCACAAACAATTAATGTTTGTAGCATCATAATTATAGTGTGGAGGTTGCAAAACAAAATTCTTATCATGAGGAGCCAAGTAATCACAATATTCCCTATGTTTTTGCCCTAAGAAGGGATTTAGTTCCTCCTACTGTTGGCAAAAATTATGCCAATCTTCTCCTTCATCCTCCGGATGTGATCTTCTTCCTTGAAGATTGATCCCAACAAATAAAGCCCTTCATCAATCTTCTCCAAACTCTATGAACTCAAAAGAATGAAAGCTTTGATGAAGATTGAAGGGTGATGATCATCCTCTATTCCTAATTGAAGAACTTCAAAGGCAGATTCCATGAGTCCTGTGTTCCGGAAAGCTAGCAGAGCAGGCTCTAGATTGAGCATGAAATTATCTGCTTCTCTGCATCTCTCCAAGAACACTCTATATTCGCTGTCAAAGGTTCTTTATGCAACAACTTGTTTGAACACAAGAGCCCTACTTCGAACCACTGGCAGCTTGCTTGCTCTATGAAACTTCTTGCAAGTAGGAGCTGCTCTGGCCACATCCTAAATCTCTTCCTTCCCCAATCTTGACAAAATATCCCCTAAAATTTCATCAGGAATGTCTAAAATGGAAGTTCTATCATTGGGGGCTGCTCCGGCCATTCTAAGTTTCTAATGAAGATTTAAGGAAATGAGAGAATGGAAAAGTGTTTGAGAGTAAGGAGAAGAAGGATTGGGTGGAATTTAAAGGCAGGAAAAATTAAATTCTGACATAATTACAGAAGATTGAAACGACGTGCGATGGTTAGTGAAAAGGAAGAAGAAGGGTCTGAAAGGGTATATAAGCCCTTAAAAGTTTGAAAAATCTATCCGTTCAAATTCCCAGGCACTCGCTTTGTTTTTCATAAGCGCGTGAACATTAAAGACATCCCTCGCTTTGTGAATCATCAAAGCGAGGAGAATTTTCTATGTATTGATTAAGAAATTGCTCACGCTTTATGAATTTTGACAAAGCGTAAACATTGAATTCCTCGCACTCATGTTTTCAACAACAATGCGAGGGAGAATTATCAGAACTTCTTAAACTAAGAATTAATCAAATAATAATCCAGACCAAATTCTGTATGTCGAACAAAACTTGAAATTTTCTCCTCGCTTTGTAAGTTTTAACAAAGCGTGAGTCGTTATACTTCAATTTCATCCACGCTTTGTTGGTTTGAATCAAAGCGTGAACACTTAGATTGAAAGATCAAAATTTAAACTTTATTATCACTTGTTCAATACTCAAAACCTGGTTAATGAATTCCTTCTTTTTCCTTCTTAGTCCATCACAGCTTCATTTCCTGAAAAACACAAAAATAGAGAGTTAAAAATAATCTTTAAGAAAAGGAAAATACTACTCAGTTAACCTGGGTAGTACCCCACCCCTATTTTTTTTTTTCATAGAAATTTAGAGAACTATGGATTATCCAAATATTCTGTTTGAATATTTAAATCTTGTTGACCAATATATTCTTTAAGCCTGTGTCCATTTACTGTATTTTCTCCTTCATTAAGCATGATTGTGACAGCTCCATTATCATGAACAGCTACAACAGGGAATGGCCCTGTCCACCTTGATCTCAGCTTACCTGGAAACAATTTCAAACGAGAGTTATAAAGCAAAACCATTTGACCAACATAAAATTCTTTATATTTTATCTTTGCATCATGAATTTTCTTAGTTCGATCTTTATAAATCTTGCTGCTTTCATATGCTTCCAGTCTCATCTCTTCCAATTTCGACAAATCAAATTTCGTCTTTTCTTGTCCCAGCTGAACATCCATATTAAGCATCTTAATAGCCCAATATGCTCTATGTTCTAACTCAATTGGAAGATGACAAGCTTTACAAAAAACTAGTCTGTAAGGAGACATTCCTATAGGAGTCTTGAAAGCAGTTTTGTATGCCCATAGGGCATCATCTAGTTTCTTTGACCAGTCTTTTCTTGTAACATTCACGGAAGCCTGCAAAATATGCTTGATTTCCTTGTTAGATACCTCCACTTGTCCACTTGTCTGAGGATGGTATGGTGATCCAACTTTATGATGAACACCATATTGCTTAAGTAGCTTCTCAAAGAGTTTGTTCACAAAATGAGATCCTCCATCCGATATTATAGCACCAGGGGCTCCAAACCTGGTAGAAATGTTCTTTTGCAAAAACCTATTGACTTGTTTAGCTTCATTGTTAGGTAAAGCCACTGCTTCAACCCATTTTGAGACATAGTCCACAGCTACTAGAATATAGTGATTACCATATGAAGGAGGGAAAGGTCCCATAAAATCAATCCCCCAAACATCAAATATTTCTACTTCTAAGATTCCTTTTTGAGGCATTTCTTCCCTCGTTGAAACATTTCTCAATCTTTGGCACCTGTCACACATCTTTATAAGTTTTTGACAATCCAAAAAGATAGTTGGCCAAAAGAAACCACAATCTAGAACCTTTCTCGCAGTTCTAGCAAGGCCATGATGGCCTCCTAAAGGATTCTCATGGCATTTCCTTACAATTTGAAATCCTTCTTTCTCATGAACACAACGCCTAATAATCAGATCAGAACAAAACTTAAATAAAAAGGGGTCATCCCAATAGTATTTCTGAATCTCTCTGAAGAATCTCGACTTCTGATGAGAGTCTTTAAACTTTGAAACAATTTTACAAGCCAGATAATTGGCAAAGTCAGAAAACCAAGGACAATCAAATTGATGTAACTGCAAGGCATACAATTGTTTATCTGGAAATTTGTCATTTACAACTTCCTCCTTTTCTGTTCTTTCTTCCAATCTTGAAAGATGATCTGCTACTCAATTGTCTTTCCCTTTTCTGTCTTTAATGATAATGTCAAACTCTTGTAAAAGTAAAACCCATCTTATCAACCTTGGTTTAGCTTCTTGCTGAGAAAAGATATCTTAATGCAGAAAGATCTGTGTAAACTATAGTCTGAGCTCCAATAAGATACTGCCTAAACTTATCAATAGCAAAAACTACAGCATACATTTCCTTTTCTGTAGTGGTATAGTTTATCTGAGCATCATTAAGAGTATGGCTGGCATAATAATGAATGATGTTTGCCTTCTTTATGCTGCCCCATAACTGCACCCACTGCATTATCACTAGCATCACACATGAGTTCAAAAGGTAAATTCCCATCAGGAAACTGAACTATAGGTGCAGTGATAAGTTTCGCCTTCAGGGTTTTAAAAGCAATTAAACAATCTTCATCAAAGCTGAATGAAACATCCTTATGAAGAAGGTTGCACAAGGGTCTTGCTATTTTAGAAAAATCCTTAATAAACCTTCTATAAAAACCAGCCTGGCCAAGAAAACTCCTTACTGCCTTAATTGTTTTAGGAGGTGGCAGATTTGCTATCACAGAAACTTTAGCCTTGTCTACTTCTATTCCTGCTCTAGATACTTTGTGTCCTAGGACAATCCCTTCTTGAACCATAAAATGACACTTCTCCCAATTAAGAACCAGGTTAGTGTCTTCACATCTCTGCAAATTTTTTGATATATTTTGTAAAATGTCTTCAAAGTCAGTTCCATAAACACTAAAACATCCATAAACACTTCAATGCATTTTTCAATAAAATCAGAGAAGATACTCATCATGCATCTTTGAAAAGTAACAGGAGCATTACATAATCCAAAAGGCATTCTTCTGTAAGCAAATGTTCCATATGAGCAAGTAAAAGTTGTTTTTTCATGATCTTCACTAGCAATTACTATTTGATTATAACCAGAATAGCCATCTAAAAAGATGTAAAATGGTTTACCTGACAACCTTTCTAATATTTGATCAATAAAAGGCAAAGGGAAATGATCTTTTCTTGTGGGAGTATTCAATTTTCTATAATCAATGCAAACTCTCCAACCAGTTACTGGTCTTGTGGCTACTTCATCACCATGTTCATTAGTCACAATGCAAATTCCACCCTTTTTAGGTACAACTTGTGTTGGACTTACCCATTTTCTATCAGAAATAGGATAGATTATACCTGCATCAAGTAGCTTGATTACCTCCTTTCTGACAACTTCCTGCATTTGTGGATTTAGCCTCCTATGTGGTTGTCTGGATGGTTTATACTCATCTTCCATTAGAATTCTGTGCATGCAAATGTGAGGACTAATGCCTTTAATATCGGCTATAGTCCAAGAAATTGCATGAATATGACTCTTGAGAATGTCCACTAGAGCTTGTTCTTGTTCTTCATTCAGTTTGGATGAAATAATTACGGAAGCTTCTTTTTATCTCCCAAAAAGGCATATTTAAGATGTTCTGGTAATACTTTAAGCTCAAGCTCTGGTGGACTTTCTACAGATGGGATTAATTTGCTTCGAGTTTGCACTTCCAATTTTAAATCATATCCTTCTTCTATAGAATCTGTTTTGTCAACGTCATCCTCAGATTGCTCTGAAGATGTCATATCCTCACTTTCTGATCCGTCCTTGATTTCACCAGTCTCAGGATCAGCGAATCTAACCGCGCACAAGGAAGCAAAAGTAGCATCTTCAGCATTTGTGGGTGGAGTGAGATTGTTCTTAGTTACATCAGTAGTAAAAAGATCAAAGCAATCTAAAACATTTCCTACTTCTATAGTGCTAGAGTCTATTCCCCTCCCAGTTACATTAGATTCAAAAGCGTTAAAAGGATATGTTGTCATTTTCATCATATCAAAGGTAACCTCTTGATCATCAACATGAAGCTTAACTATGCCGTTCTTAGCATCAATCATAGCTCCTGCAGTCACCAGAAAATGTCTTCCCAATATGATAGGAATTCTGACATCTTCATCAATGTCCAAGATGACAAAGTCAGCTGGAAAACATAGGCTGCAACCATTGAAGAGGTTTTGGAAGAGGTTCCAAAATATTTTTACCTTCATGTCCTTGATCGTCTTCCTATTCAGCCTATTCTTTTGCTCATCGTCTATGGTTTGATCAGGAATACAAAAGACGATCAAGGACAAGGTATGTTTTGGAAGAGTCTTGAGCAAAAGAATAGACTGACCATCTTCATCAATCTCGCATAGGCTGATTGGAATTTACCTTTTGAACTCATGAGTGATGCTACCATTGAAGAGGTTTTGGATTTGAAAGGAGGAACTCCAGAAACAAAGAAGTTGATGGATGAAAATAAAGAGTTGTTACAACCATCTCAGGGAAGAAAGGAAGTTGTTATTTACAAAAGGAAAGGAAAGTTTCGCCTTAAGCAGCATGAACCTATTCCTGAGGAACCTAAGCAGTAGGAACCTATTCCTGAGAAGGAAGATCAACAAGCAAAGGAGCCTGAAAAACCTGTCAAGAAATACAGAATAAAGATGATGGCCAGGAAGCCTAAATATTATATACATGACATTAGTTCTGAAGAAGAAAAAGTTGAACCAACTTTGAGAACAGTGCCTTACACAGGAGGATTGGAGCTTGTTCCTTTCAGTAATTTAGAAGTGGGAGACATAAATCCAGAGGGCTGGAAGTCATGTATTGAAGAAAATCAATCTGAAGTACAAGAACCAATGCAACCAACCACTGAACTCCAACAGACTGAGGATATTACAGAAAAGGACTTCGAAGGACAGGCTGAGGATCAACAGGCCAAGTTAATCAAACTCTAATACAGAGTCAGATTGACCTAGAAGGATTTTCAGAAAAGGAAAATGCACATGATACCTTTGAAGATTCCACTTAAGAAGTTGACAATTCTCTTAAAGCAATGGATCAGTTGGAACAGAATTCAACACCAACACAAGATTTAGTTGATCAAGAATGTAACACCCGAGAAAAACAAATTCAAATTGTTTTGAACTACGTCATGACTTGATCCCTTCACAGGGTACGTAGGCAGCTTGGAAATGTAAATTCCAAGTTCAGTCACGAAATAATCACAAAATAAAACATAACCGAAAACATTCAACGTTAAACCCGAAGAAAACGAAACACAACTTCAGGAAAATCATTAAGGAGGGACGGGACTAAATTAAGTGGACGAATTATCATACGGGAGTTAGATCAAATTCGTCATTAAATCCACATGAGAATTTCAAGCCGGAAATGACCTGAAAAGTCGAACCAAGAGCGTGAAGGGTAGAACCCCGATCGAAAAAAAGGAGAAAAGACCCGACGGACCACGCGAACCGCCCAACCCGGCTGGTTCAGGCATTGCGCGCACTCCGCGCGCGCACGCGCGGCCACCGCGCGGGTCGCGGAGACGCGTCCGAGGAGTGATCGCGCGCACTCCACGCGCACAAAGGCCTGAGGGCGCGCCACGACCGCGCCAGAGGAGCTGAAGGTGTAATCTTTCCTTCTATGGCGATTTTCTTGCCAAAATTCCGACCTCAATCGATGGCAAGACAATCACAGTGATTGGGGAGGGTATAGGATCGGATTTGGGCGCCCCCTCCCCATAATTTTCAGAGACCTAACCCTAAACACTCCCAATCCTCCTCCCCAAGTCGAAAACTCCTCCGACGATGAATTCCGGCAAACATTCCAGCGGCGACGAGGCAACCGGGACGGAGCCACTGCCTCAAAGAACCTTGGTAAGTCTTAATACAGTGTTCCATCCGTCCATAAGTCTCCAAAACTCGAATTCTAACCCTTTTCCTTTGCTACGATTTCACGCCGGAAAACGAACAAAAAGCGATCGGAAAGATTGGCCGTTCGTCGCGACCCTAGGATGTCTGGATACCCGTTCCAGTGACCCTAATCTCTAAATCAGTAAGTTAAAACCTTACTCACAAATATTTGTGGTTATTTGTTGTTTAAAACTCGAGATATAGGCTTGTAACAAAAATCGGTTTTCAAAAACCCTATTTTCGTCCGATTTCAAAAACGCGCCTAAAACTCGACCTTCGAGAATTCAAACCAAAACAACATAGACTTTGTTCCTAACACTTTAATCTATCTTGTGTCCAGATTTCAGCCATTGACATTAAGATTTGCTATCCCAAATCACGGCGTAAACTTTCTGTGACAACCCGAACATTTCAAACTGTGACAGTTTCTCTTACTCGACTTGTTGCATGTTTTTCATCCGTTTTTAGAATGATTCAACTTTGCATTCCTAAACAAAGTTCTAGATAATTGTGTCTAGATTATGCATATAAAATTTCACGGATTTTGGTGTTCATTTGATATGTCAAATGGTCGAATTTCAGAACTGTTTTAAAACCTCTTCGGAGTCCGCGCGTGTACAGTGTGTTCTGGTCGATTTTTGAGTATCTAAAATTCATTATTTCCAAATTCTTAAAACATGAAAGTTGTTCCTTAACGTGTTTTGTAACTAATGTATAAATTTCGCATCAATTGGTTTTGAAATGAATTTTTAATCGGCGTCGCACAAACCTGTGACGAAACCAGTTTTTGTGACAGAAATTATCTTCCGCAAAGAACTCGAAATTTGACTCACTTCGGAACCTTATTTCCAAAAACTTAAAACATGAAAGTTGTTCGTGTGTATGTTTCTGAACTACTGTAAAAATTTCAGAATTTTTGGTGTAAAGACAAATTTTTAATTAAGAAAGGCGTAAACTGCCTCGAATAGGATTTTTCGAACTTGAGAAAACTCGAACTATGAAAACGCGATATCGATCATTTGATAACATTGAAATACGAACTTTCGAAAAATCCCATTCACTAGGCTGAGCCGATCTTCATGCTATCATTATCTTTTGAGACTGCCTCGTTAGTGGTCTCCTTACTATCTGAGATTGCCTCGTTAGTGATCTCGCGCGCTGTGTTTTAGATCGCCTCATTAGTGTTCCTACTATCTTTTTGAGACTGCCTCGTTAGTGGTCTCCCATTGTTTGGACTGCCTCGTTAGTAGTCCTATGTTGAGATTGCCTCGTTAGTGATCTCCCGGTATGGTGTCCTCTTCTTAGTTTGCGGGATAAAATGTAAAAGACTCGTGTGAGTGTTAATTATGCTTAAATCGTATTTACCATGTTTTTAAATTATGTATTTAAATTTTGCATCTTAAATTATGCTTTAAATTACGCTTTTAAATTAAGTCCTTTAATCATGTTTTCCGCTGCAAATAAAATGTGTATTTTAAAATTTATGCATGAAAAGTGTAATCTTTAGTTTAAACACATGTAACCCCTTTTATTTGTTAGTTAGGGGTTAACTTACTCAGTATATTTTTATACTGACAACCGTTGTCATTTTTCTTTTAGAGAGTATGTCGAGTGACGCATACGCATGCACTTGGGGGGGGGGGGGGAATAATTATGGACATTTTAAATTTCTGCATCGTACTACTGTTTTTACCGGGTCTGCGTAACCCGAGGTTTTGGCCGTGTTGGCCATGATTACTTCCTACCGCATTTACTTTATCCGTACTTGATGATTTTTACTTTCGTATCTTTGACTTAAGCACTATTAAATTACGGACTAAATATTGAAATGTTTTTAAATCTTTTACGTACCCATAAGCCTTGCATTTCCTTAGCGAGCTCGGGGAGCCGTGTCTTGCTAGGGAGATGCGGCGGTGACACCTCGGCCTGGGTTATCAAATTCGGGGTGTTACAAGTTGGTATCAGAGCCCGGAATTTTATTTTGAAACTATTATTATTATTAGTATTGCTAATAATATTATTATAATTATTTTGATACTAATATTTTAAAACCCTATTAATATTTTTAAGTATATCACTTTTAAAAACCACTAGTTTTATTTAGCCCAAAAATTTATTTATAGCCCGATGTTTTAGCCAAGAAAGGAAAATTAAAATTTCTCGGCCCACTATAGAGGCCCAACCTTTAGCAATTTATTTTAAACATACGAATAAATTAAATTTTAATGGGGAAGGGACTTGCACTTGCATATTGCATATAGATTTAAATTTCTGCACATCTTGACTTTTCCTAAAATACACCCTAACTCTAACCTACCTTGTCAACACTAGATGGCTGCTCCGAACGCAAACATGATCAACCTATTAATGAGATTGATTGAAGCCTACATCGGAACCCCTCAAAACGTGAACAACTTCAGGCTAAGGGTAGAACAGATGGAGGCCAACCTAGGTCACCTGGCTAACCTGGGGGGAGCGGGGCATCAAGACCTGATCCAACTCCAAATCCAAATCAACGAACTCCAGGCCCACGAGACTGAGCTTCGGACCCAGCTGGACGACATAGAGAACGAAGCAGGGGTCCTGGGACATCAACTGCTTCACTGGAAGGATGACTTGCTTCCACACGCCCCCCTTGGCCCAGGAGCTCCTCCCGTAGCTAGCCCCGTTGCTGACCCTGTCGCCACCCCGACAGCCGCCCTGACTCCAGTTGCCACCATCGATCTTGTTCCTACTACTGGACCCGCTTGGCCAGCAAGCCCGGTGTTCCATGGGCCCCTTGGCATGGGCACCATCGAGGATTCGAGTGATGAGGATGACCCCATGGAGGATCCGACTACCTGCCCTCCCCAGGCTTAGAGATTATTGATACATTATTCCTATTGCTTTCCTTTCTATTTTCCCGAACTATTTCCAGCATTTTGATTCCTATCGCTTGTACAAAATAAAGTTCTCTATTAAGAAATAAATTCACAAGTATCTATTTTATACACCATCTTCGTGTTTTATTAAAACTCAACCAACCAAGGAAACGAGACAGCAATAAACGAGCAGCGTATCTATTTAAGCATAACAAATCGACAAGGTACCTCGAACCCTAAAACCTAAAGCCCAGGGTCCCGACGTTCAAACCCCACGCCCTAACATGAATAACAGAATGAATACATGCAAATATTAAACAATTCTTGATAAGCATCATTCAATTTAGCAAGTCACTTTTTCCCACACTTTATCGAATTCCCACGGAACTCTAAACCTCCCTTGTGCTCGCATGGTTATAACAGATGGCACCCCGAGGACGACCAAGGACCTTCCCTGCCACTCCCAACACCCGCGACATGTTGGGACAACCCAATGAGCAGGCACCTAACGTGGAGGCGCCGAACCCAGCAGGACCGATGCCCAACCCTGCGGAAGGGCGGATGAGGAACATGGAGGAACTACTGATCGCACTGGGTAATGCTTACGTCAACCAGGGTGGAGTTGCCGCGGCGCCACCACCGGAAGCGAGGATCAACTACTTGGCTGCGGTGAACCCCTACCGACCTCCTTACTACGTCGGGGAGGAGGACCCCGCTAAGCTGGAAGAATGGTTGAGAACCTTCGAAAAATTGCTGAAGGCGGTAAGATGCCCGGAGGGGGAGAAGGTTCACATGGCTTCGTACTATCTGGGGGGCGAGGCCGACGACTGGTGGCAGGCCACCCAGGGAAAGCTGGCAGAGGATGATGAACCCTACTCGTGGGACGAGTTCATGGAGTAACTCCGGGAGCGCTTCTACCCAATGAGTACTAAGGCGGCACTGTACGAGGAGTTCTCATCCCTGAAGCAAGGAGAGAAATCTGTTCAAGAATATTATGCACGGTTTAAGGAGTTGGTGAGATTTGCGCCTAGGATGGTACCTACGGACGGGGAGAAGGCGCAGAAATTTGAAATGGGATTGAACTTGTCAATTCGGGAGGTGATCACCGGAGTTCACTACCCGGACCTGCAATCTGTCTACGATCGGGCGGTAGCAGTAGCACGAGTGCAACAGCTCAAAAGGAAGGCTGCAGGGGAATCTAGCCGAGGGGCGCAAGGACCAGACAAAAGGAACAGGGACAATAGGACGGGCCACACTACTGGCGGGGACAGCTTTCGGCGAGGTCCGAACGGGAATGTTCAGAACAACAATGGTCGAAATGTCAACCAAGGAGGACGAGTGCCGCCGTGCCCTAGGTGTGGCAGGCCGCACCTGGTGAGGAGATGTCCTCAGGTGGGCGAGTGCTTCCGGTGCGGCCGAATTGGCCATCGGAGGGAGGAATGTCGAACCCGACTCGAAAACATCACAAAGAGAGAAGATTTGGTCACTGGACCTAACGAGCCGTTCAACCAAAGAGGTAGAAACGGCAACAACCAGGGATATCGACCTCCTCCGAACCCGAACCAGCGCCCTCCCAATCAGCAACAGAACCCAAATCCGAATCAAAACCAGCCGGCCAATCAAGGGAGGCCGATGGGGAGGTTGAACGTGATCAACCAGGCTGACATACCCGAACAGGGTGATGTGATGGCAGGTAACTTTCATGTCCTAAGTACTCCGCTTAGGGTTTTATTTTATTCCGGCGCCAGTTGTTCGATTATATCTTCAAGAGTCATAACTGAACTAGATCTACCTAAGTGCGAGATGATTAGCTTAGGTATCCAATTGCCCTCTGGAGAAGTGATAGCATGCTCCAAGCGTTACAATGGAATACCTGTAGTAATAAAGAACGTAGAGTTTTTCGCGAACTTGGTAGAGTTTAACGTCAGAGACTTTGACGTCATATTAGGAATGGATTGGCTAACCAGGTATAAGGCCGTGATCGAGTGCCAAAAGCAAAAGATCACGCTGTCGAAAAGTAGAGGGAAAAGAGTCATCTTCTACCCTCAACCCCCTAAAAAGTCTAACAAGATAGTCAACGTCCTCGAGTTATGTGGCCTAATGCGTAAAGGCCACGCGTTATACGCATGCTACATTCATAACCTTGAGGCTGAAGGAGTCAAGATAGACAACATTCCGGTGGTAAGAGAGTACCCGGATGTGTTCCCGGAAGACGTTCCCGGCATGCCCCCCTGAGAGGGATCTTGAATTCACCATAGATCTCATCCCGGGAACGGAATCTGTCTCAAAGGCTCCTTACCGCATGGCACCACCAGAGATGAAGGAGCTAAAGGAGCAACTCGAGGAACTGTTGGGGAAGGGATATATTAGGCCAAGTACATCACCATGGGGAGCACCGATCCTGTTCGTTAAGAAGAAAGACGGGAGTTTGCGACTGTGTATTGATTATCAAGGAGTAAATCAAGTCACTATCAAGAACAAGTACCCGTTGCCCAGAATCGAGGATTTGTTCGACCAGCTGAAAGGAGCTACAGTGTTCTCCAAGATCGACCTATGTTCCGGATATCACCAACTGCGAATCGCCGAGAAGGACATCCTAAAGACAGCGTTCAGAACTCGCTATGGACACTACGAGTTCACAGTGCTATCATTCGGACTGACGAACGCCCCAGCAATGTTCATGAACCTCATGAACAACGTTTTCCGAGAACTATTGGATCAATGCGTAGTGGTGTTCATAGACGACATCTTGATCTACTCAAAGGACGAGGAAGAACATTCCGAGCACTTGCATAAAGTGCTCAGGATCCTCCGAGTAAATCAACAGTATGGGAAGCTGTCCGAATTCGACTTCTGGCTGAGGGAAGTGGCATTCCTTGGGCATATCGTATCCGCCAGCGGGGTGGCAGTAGACCCGACGAAGATCTCGGCAGTAACCGAGTGGGTACCACCGAAGAGTCCAACGGAGATAAGAAGTTTCCTTGGACTGGCAGGATACTATAGGCGATTTGTCCAGGATTTCTCGAAAATCGCCCGCCCGTTAACCTAGCTGCTGAAGAAGGGGGTGAAGTACGACTGGACCTGCGAGTGTGAAGCCGCATTCCAGGAGCTGAAGAAACGACTTACCACAGCGCCAGTGTTGGCGTTACCATTAGAGGATGGAGACTTCGAGGTGTACAGTGATGCCTCGAGGGAGGGATTGGGATGCGTATTAATGCACGATCAAAGAGTCATAGCGTACGCCTCGCGACAACTAAAACCACACGAGCAAAACTATCCGACGCACGACCTGGAACTGGCCGCGGTCGTGTTCGCCTAAAAGATTTGGAGACACTAACTCTATGGGCGGAAGTGTCGGATGTTCACCGACCATAAGAGCCTCAAGTACATATTCACGCAAAAAGAGCTGAATTTGAGGCAGAGGAGATGGTTGGAACTGATCAAGGATTATGACCTGGAAGTCGCGTATCACGAGGGAAAGGCCAACGTCATGGCCGACGCCTTGAGTCGGAAGACTCAACACGTCACAAACTCACTTGTGATACCGGCCGAATTGTACAGGGATTTGGCGAAATTGAGTCTGGAACTGGTGCATCCCGGCACAGTAACCGAGGTCGTCAACACGATGGTAGTAGGGCCTACCATATTCGGAGAGATACGAATCGCCCAATTGGGTGACGAGAAGTTGGAGGAAATAAGGAGGAGCATTGCCAAAGGAAAGCCAGTGGATTTCAAGGTTCACGAGGACGGAAGCATCCGCTTCAGGGGAAGGTGGTGTATACCGCGGGGGTCCGCGGACCTAAAGAAGAAAGTGATGGAGGAAGGCCATAGTACCCCCTACTCGGTTCACCCCGGAGGGGACAAGCTATACAAGGACTTGAAGAAGAACTATTGGTGGCCGAACATGAAGAGAGAAGTGGCCGAGTTTGTGGCAAGGTGCCTTACCTGCCAAAAGGTCAAGGCAGTACGACAAAAACCCCTAGGGTTAATGCAACCATTGGAGATCCCAAGCTGGAAGTGGGACAGCATCTCCATGGACTTCGTTTCGGGGTTACCATGTTCACCAAAAGGGATGAATAAGATTTGGGTGATCGTAGATAGGTTAACGAAGGCCGCCATATTCGTCCGATGAAGGATACTTGGTCAATGGACCAACTAGTAAGAGCATATGTAGACAATGTGGTACGCCGGCACGGGGTGCCACATGACATCATCTCGAATAGGGATAGCAGATTCGTCTCTCAATTTTGGACCAAGCTGCAAGAAGCTCTTGGGACGCAAATAAAGATGAGTACCGCGTTCCACCCCATGACAGACGGGCAGACGGAGCGAACAAACGTTGGAGGACATGTTGAGGGCCTGTGTGCTAGAATTCAAGGGAAGATGGGAGCACCATTTACCCTTGATCGAGTTCTCCTACAACAACAGCTACCATGCGAGCATCGGCATGGCACCCTTCGAGGCACTATATGGGCGAAGATGCCGGAGCCCGTTGAGCTGGGAAGAGAGCGATCGGACGGTGGCAGTAGGACCACAATTGGTGGAGGACATGGCTCAACAGATTAAGGTCATCCAAGGGAAGATGAGAGCCGCTCAGGACCGGCAAAAGAGTTATGCGGACGTAAGACGGCAAGAATTGGAATTCCAAGTCGGCGACAAAGTCATGTTGAAGGTATCACCAATAAAGGGCGTGATGCGCTTCGGCAAACGAGGGAAACTGAGCCCACGGTACATAGGACCCTATGAGATCCTCGAACGAGTGGGAAATCTAGCGTACCGGCTAGCTCTGCCGCCTCAACTAGCACGCGTCCACAACGTGTTTCACGTCTCCCAACTGAAGAAGTATGTACCCGACACGTCGCATGTACTCCAACCACACGTGATCGAACTGGATGACGACTTGACCTATGAAGAAACCCCGGTACAGATACTCGACTACAAGGAAAGGGTAACAAGCAATAAATCTGTAAAGATGGTCAAGGTCCTGTGGTCTAACCACGAGACAGAGACGGCGACTTGGGAATTGGAAGCCGACATGAGACAACGTTACCCTACCCTCTTACAAGACGAACTGACCATAGTTATGGGGACATAACTGTATTCTTAAGGGGGGGAGGATGTAACACCCGAGAAAAACAAATTCAAATTGTTTTGAACTACGTCATGACTTGATCCCTTCACAGGGTACGTAGGCAGCTTGGAAATCTAAATTCCAAGTTCAGTCACGAAATAATCACAAAATAAAACATAACCGAAAACATTCAACGTTAAACCCGAAGAAAACGAAACACAACTTCAGGAAAATCATTAAGGAGGGACGGGACTAAATTAAGTGGACGAATTATCATACGGGAGTTAGATCGCATTCGTCATTAAATCCACATGAGAATTTCGAGCCGGAAATGACCCGAAAAGTCGAACCAAGAGCGTGAAGGGTAGAAACCCGATCGAAAAAAAAAGGAGAAAAGACCCGACGGACCACGCGAACCGCCCAACCCTGCCGGTTCAGGCGTCACGCGCACTCCGCGTGCGCACGCGCGGCCACCGCGCGGTTCGCGGAGACGCGTCCGAGGAGTGATCGCGCGCACTCCACGCGCACAAAGGCCTGAGGGCGCGCCACGACCGCGCCAGAGGAGCTGAAGGTGTAATCTTTCCTTCTATGGCGATTTTCTTGCCAAAATTCCGACCTCAATTGGTGGCAAGACAATCACAGTGATTGGGGAGGGTATAGGATCGGATTTGGGCGCCCCCTCCCCATAATTTTCAGAGACCTAACCCTAAACACTCCCAATCCTCCTCCCCAAGTCGAAAACTCCTCCGACGACGAACTCCGGCAAACATTCCAGCGGCGACGAGGCAACCGGGATGGAGCCACTGCCTCAAAGAACCTTGGTAAGTCTTAATACAGTGTTCCATCCGTCCATAAGTCTCCAAAACTCGAATTCTAACCCTTTTCCTTTGCTTCGATTTCACGCCGGAAAACGAACAAAAAGCGATCGAAAAGATTGGCCGTTCGTCGCGACCCTAGGACGTTCGGATACCCGTTCCAGTGACCCTAATCTCTAAATCAGTAAGTTAAAACCTTACTCATAAATTTTCATGGTTATTTGTTTTTTAAAACTCGAGATATAGGCTTGTAACAAAAATCGGTTTTCAAAAACCCTATTTTCGTCCGATTTCAAAAACGCGCCTAAAACTCGACCTTAGAGAATTCAAACCCAAAACTTTGCAATATAGACTTTGTTCCTAACACTTTAATCTATCTTGCGTCCAAATTTCAGCCGTTGACATTAAGATTTTCTATCCCAAATCACGCCGTAAACGTTCTGTGACAACCCGAACATTTCAAACTGTGACAGTTTCTCTTACTCGACTTGTTGCATGTTTTTCATCCATTTTTAGAATGATTCAACTTTACATTCCTAAACAAAGTTGTAGATAATTGTGTCTAGATTATGCATATAAAATTTCACGGATTTTGGTGTTCATTTGATATGTCAAATGGTCGAATTTCAGAACTGTTTTAAAACCTCTTCGGAGTCCGCGCGTGTACAGTGTGTTGTGGTCGATTTTTGAGTATCAAAAATTCATTATTTCCAAATTCTTAAAACATGAAAGTTGTTCCTTAACGTGTTTTGTAACTACTATATAAATTTTGCATCAATTGGTTTTGAAATGAATTTTTAATCGGCGTCGCACGAACCTGTGACGAAACCGGTTTTTGTGACAGAAATTATCTTTTGCAAAGAACTCGAAATTTGACTCACTTCGGAACCTTATTTCCCGAAACTTAAAACATGAAAGTTGTTTGTGTGTATGTTTCTGAACTACTGTAAAAATTTCAGAATTTTTGGTGTAAAGACGAATTTTTAATTAAGAAAGGCGTAAACTGCCTCGAATCGGATTTTTCGAACTTGAGAAAACTCGAACTATGAAAACGCGATATCGATCATTTGATAACATTGAAATACGAACTTTCGAAAAATCCCGTTCACTAGGCTGAGCCGATCTTCATGCTATCATTATCTTTTGAGACTGCCTCGTTAGTGGTCTCCTTACTATCTGAGATTGCCTCGTTAGTGATCTCGCGCGCTGTGTTTTGGATCGCCTCGTTAGTGGTCCTACTATCTTTTTGAGACGGCCTCATTAGTGGTCTCCCATTGTTTGGACTGCCTCGTTAGTAGTCCTATGTTGAGATTGCCTCGTTAGTGATCTCCCGGTATGGTGTCCTCTTCTTAGTATGCGGGATAAAATGTAAAAGACTTGTGTGAGTGTTAATTATGCTTAAATCGTATTTACCATGTTTTTAAATTATGTATTTAAATTTTGCATCTTAAATTATGCTTTAAATTACGCTTTTAAATTAAGTCCTTTAATCATGTTTTCCGCTGCAAATAAAATTTGTATTTTTAAATTTATGCATGAAAAGTGTAATCTTTAGTTTAAACACATGTAACCCCTTTTATTTGTTAGTTAGGGGTTAACTTACTCAGCATATTTTTATACTGACAACCGTTGTCATTTTTCTTTTACAGAGTATGTCGAGTGACGCATACGCATGCACTTGGGGGGGGGGGGGGAAATAATTATGGACATTTTAAATTTCTGCAGCGTACTACTGTTTTTACCAGGTCTGCGTAACCCGAGGTTTTGGCCGTGTTGGCCGTGATTACTTCCTACCGCATTTACTTTATCCGTACTTGATGATTTTTACTTTCGTATCTTTGACTTAAGCACTATTAAATTCCGGACTAAATATTGAAATGTTTTTTAATCTTTTACGTACCCATAAGCCTTTCATTTCCTTAGCGAGCTCGGGGAGCCGTGTCTTGCTAGGGAGATGCGGCGGTGACACCTCGGCCTGGGTTATCAAATCCGGGATGTTACAAAGAAGTTTTCATCAAGTTAATGAGCTGGTGGGGAATACAATAGGAGAAGGATTTGTCAAGGATTTGCAAGAGTTTGACGATTTGAACTTACATGGAACCACTGTGGGAAACATGACCTTGTCTTTGGAAGGGTTAATTGAGAAGTTTAGAAAATTGGCCAGAGAAGGAGGGAATGTACATACTTCAGTAGAACAAGCAAATGAATATGCAACCAAACTTGAGTTGGAACTGGAAAAAGTGAAACAGCAGATAAATCCTGAGCAAACATTGGAGCCAAGTCCATTAGCATTCGAAGCTTATAGAGAAGAAATTCAGAGAAATGAAATTCAGGAGAACCAAGATAAGCAAATGGTTGTGTGTGAAGAGAATACCAAGGAGAAACAACAAAGAGAGTATTTGATTGAGCAAACTCTTGACCAACGTATCAAGGCACAGACATTTGCTGAGAGTCAAATGAATCAATGGGTTCTTCCATCTCAAATTAGGAATAAGGTAGTTCATAGAGCAGTTTCAAGGATGCAAAATCCTGTTTGGATTGAAGAACAGAAGAAGAAAGCATAAGAGCATTTTGGAATTCAGGAAGCTAATGTTTCAGAACCTCTGTTGTCTTGTTTTTGCTGAATGAACCTACAGAAACTCTGAATCAGCAAAGTTTAGAGGTCACTGAGAAGATAGACACCAGCACATCATTGATTCATGAGTTAGACATAGGTAACTTTCAACAAAATGATACTGAGGAGGTGAGAAGAAAATCCAGAACCTGTTCAAGGAGAAAATCCAGAACATGTTCAGGAAGAAAATGTAGAACCTGCTCAAGAAGGAAATCAGTCAGAAGGTGAACGAGATGAAAATGCTGAAAATGACCAGGAAGGAGCACAAGAGTCTGAAGGAAATGAATCAGATACTTCTGAAGGATCTTCACAGAGCTATTACCCTTGAGTTATTGGGGAAAGAATAGCTCAAAGGTGAGGTTGTCAATTCCTGATAACATAGAGAAAAGGACTGAATTCACTGAGGAGGAAATCAAGGTTAAATTTAATGAAAGAAAAGAAGCGGTAGAGAACTACCTGGGAATGTCTAAGATGATTGTTCCAGACAAAGGATTTCATCCTAAGTGCCTGAGTCAGAAGTGTATTAATTATTGGAGATGGATCAATGAATGGGACATCTTCATGAGGCATAACAACAAATGTGGTTATGTGGAGTTGACCAGGGAATTCTATGCTAATTTTGATGTAGAGGCTGAAACAACATGGATTAGGGGTAAAACAGTGCAAGTCACTGTAGAGACTCTGAATGATTTGATACAGGCACCTCTACTGGAACAACTGGAAGTCAGGTCTTAAGTTCTTTTAGAGAAAAAGACTCAGGGAAATAAGCTTACTAATGCTAGGACAATGGCATTAGGATTTTGATCAACACACAGAGGAACTGAGCAGAATAAGATTCCCTTAAAGAATTTAAAGCCTGAGTATTTGCCAGAACTTGATTTTTATTACTCAAAGCTCAGACCCACTACTAACTTCCAAGGGCCTTTTGCTGGAACCTTTGAGGGATTTGCTTTACTATGGTCAGGAGGAAAGTGTAGTGTTGCACACCATGTGCTCAGTTTCATCAAGTCAAGAGTTGGGGAAGATGCATCATTGGCCTACCCAAATCTTATTAGAAGGCTTTTTGAAAAACAAGGAGTGCAAATGACACCAATTTTTAGCAGAGATCATAAGGATAGATCCTCCTATTCCTTTGCCAGTGGACACCCTAAGGGGAGAATTGGTTTATCAAATGCCAGACCTAGAGGAATAGACTTCTGAAGGTTCAGGATCAAAAGTACCATCTCTTAAGGCTAGGCAAGTCAAGCTTCCGTCAAAATCAAAATCATCTCAGTCTAGAGCTGCGGTGAAGAGGGCAAAGACCTCAGCAGCATCTCCTGCATTAAATGCTATTCCTGAAGATGAGGAGCTCGAAGACACTTCTGCACCATCTCAACCTCTGAGACAACCAATGAGGAACACAGTGTCTGTGGATGAATCTCAGAATATGAGTACTTCAATCCAAAGTTTTGCACAGTCCATGGAAATGCTAGTGAAAACTATGTCAGAAGACAAGCACATCCAAATGGATATGGAACAGAAAAGGATTGAGCTTGAGCACACCAGAATTCAAACTGAAGAGAAACTCAGGTAGGAGGAGATGGAAAGACAAGAGAAGATAATGAAGGAAGAACGGGATAGGCAAGAAAGAATGAGGAGAGAGGAGATGGAAAGATTCGAAAGATTAAGGAAAGAAGAACTCGAGGAGAGAAGACAGGAACGAGAAATGGAGATAGAGCTCAGGAGGCAGGAGCAGCAAAACAGTACACGACTAGTAGAAATGTAACACCCCGGATTTGATAACCCAGGCCGGGATGCCACCGCCACACCTCCAAAGCAAGACACGACTTCATTCGAGCTCACTTGAGAGATGCAAGGCTAAGGGTATAAACTAATTTAAAACAACTGAAACTTTTGACAATTTCCTACCACGAGTATTTTTAAGAAAATATCCCAAGTTAAATTTATTAAATGAAAAGAGTTATGATTCACAGGAAAGGGGTTTAAGGATATATCAAGGTTATTACTCTTTATTACTCGTGTGAGGGGCTTTAATTTCAAATGGCGCTGTGGTCCTCTCTGCCATGAAACTTTTGACAAATCTCATGGTACAACCAGGATAGGTTGACCTTCAGCCTGTCACACTGATGGTCCCCGGCGTATGTGCCATGATACTTCTCATCATTTCATGTCATGAGATTCCCTACCATGAAACTTTTGCAGGTTCCCACTACATGAGTGTTTTCTGAAAAACATAATCCTGGCTTAGGTTTTATTTAATGAAACCAATTTATGAGGATGGAGTTTGGATTAGGGATATATTTATAGGTTGACATGTTGTTATTACTCGTGCTACGAAACTGTGCCCCCGAAAGCGCACGGTGTCAAAAATTGCAGTAATTTATAGTAAGACCGGATCGTTCACTGGAGGATGTGCGATAGAAGCAGGGCCCACGTCGTTTTACTAGATTTTCCATTCGTATTGCTCAATCAGTTGCAAAAGGATTACTAACATCTACAGACGGAATTTAAACTAAGCTATGAAAACAATTAAATAAAGCAAAAAGAATTATTCTAGAAAGCGAAATAAAATTAATCTACGGAAGCAATGAAACTAGTCTAAGAAAACAGTTAAAATCTATTCTATGCTAACTATGAAGCTGAGTCATAGTCCAGACAGAAGGGACAGGAAGAAGAGAATAAAAATTGGACAAGATTTAGATAAGGCATGATTAAACTTCCATTTTAATACACAGATCTTTGTTTGGGATAATCCTGTCAGATAGCTAATTCTCATGCTCTCAGTATTGATTTCCCTTTAAAGACAGGTACTCACAACACGAGTTTACATGTTCTTAAGAATGCAAATTCTAAGATACTACAGATTCATAACTGCCCTGGCCTGGGTGTGTTATTTCATCTGCGGTGGATAAGCAACACCTGACAAGTCATCTATTGAGATGCCAAGTACTGCTATCATTCCCCCATGTCACACCCAAAGATTCTAACCGAACCCTGAACTATCCCTTAACTGTCAATCCTAGTAGCAGTTACGCAACCCTCAATACAACCGAGTGACCTCTAAAGAAAGCAATAAAAGTAAAGCAGTAAACAAAGCATTTTAAAATCCTATCACTCGGAGGTTTTGAAAATCTGACCCTGGTAGTAAAAGACAGCACCCAATCAAGATGACAGGGTATGGATCAAGAATTCCCGGCTCTCGGTGAAATGCTCGCAGTGTTCACCTCCTTCCGAGTGGTTATGAGATACAAACTAATGAAACGAACTAACAAATTAGTTCGTTCCGGATGCACTCACTCAGGACTCACTAATAGGCTTTGGTGGAGGAGAATAGCAGTTGAAAAGAATACTCAACCCTATCTTAGAAAATAACCAAGGCCTGAGTGTTGTTCCTCTAAGATTATTCAGTACACTGTATTTGAATCCAAGTGGACCCCATCTCGGTGTAGTGCATAATCACAGATTCCCAACACACAGCAGTTTTGGAAAAATAATGGATGTGAAAACCATTCCCTGACAAGTACTAGATTCTCATGTTAAAATGCAGACCCTTTCAGTCTAGATGAGACCTAATCGCTGATTCTGCTTCTAATTTCCCGAAACACAACCCTCGACGGAATATGAATTAGTCATAACTGAGGAATTTATCCCTTACGCAGATCTGGATTTTATCAAGGGGTTTTTGTTGGAAATTTAATATGCGATATTTATTTAAATCTCGACTTCTAATGTCCAAGGGAAGAATCCCAAAATATTACAGACCACAATATCTTATATAATATTAGCATGCATACAGGTATATGGGAATGAAAAATGAAATGACCCAAAATATATCACGGGTCTAGACAGAAGGCGAGACACAATCATGAAATGGCCAGAGGACCAAAATAATGGCAGAGCCATCAGGTGAATTGCAAACATCTACAATTCAATTTCCCAATAGCTCGGATGGATCGAATGTAGACAGTTTAAACCCTATAATGATAGTGTCAGTATCAGTTGGGCCTTTACTGTATGCGAATTCTGAATAAAAACCTACATGCTTCGTCTCCATAATGGTCATCAGTTAGCATTTGACGGATGTTAACTGAATCCTATTTCAGATTAGAATTTGGGTTTGGAGATTAAGATAAGGAAAAGAAAACTGTATCTGGATAGGAGTCAGCTGAGCAGCTATTGTAATCCCGAATGGACGAACCGCCAAGACATCCTCTAACTGCTATCCAGACCATGCAAAATAACATTGAGTAAGCTATACCCAGATTACGAGCTAGTTATCCGTGAGGGAATACCCACCAACAGTAATCTGGTGTAAGCTTACTTAATATTACACACAACACGCAAAGACAAAATCAGAAAGACAAATAAAAGGAAATACCTTGTATGAGAGACATTGGTTTCTCATGCAAGATTGTGGATTGGGTCCACATTTGATGGTCTTAAATAATCCCTCCTACCATAATTAATTACAGTCCGGATCATCTGTTTAAGTCATCAAGATTTTGTTTATAGAGGAGTGTTTTAATGGCAATTGAACAAAGGTCCTCTAATCATGATGATCATTGATGTTAATTATTGCTAATCTCGATCTTTAATCATTGATGACTTGAGGGTTCAATTAATTAAGTGTGGAAATGGAGAATCAAAATTTGGGCAGCATAACACCCTATATTGCATTTCAAGAGTATTACACCTTAACCCGTGGGGTTAAGATGTGAGTGATGCAATATAATATAAAAGGGGAATCAGAGAATGTTTGAAAATAGAGAAGGGAATCCTTGTCGTGATACCATAAATTTTGTCGCGGACCGAGATCCGTGACATGGGTGTCTCAACAAGGTTTTTAGAAATTTTGACAGCATAACGCCTCTTTGTCGCTAAGCAAGGTTTTGTCGCGGAACGTGGTTCCGCGACAAGAGTGTTTCTCGACAAAGGATTTTCAGAAAATTAAGGGAATTTGGTCCTTGTCGCTATGCATGGAAAGTTTTGTCGCGAAACGTGGTTCCGCGACAAAGGTTTTTCAGAAAATAAGGCCATGGCATAATTTTTCTGTCTCAGAGTGAGATTTTGTCGCGGAACGTGGTTCCGCGACAAGGGTGTTCCTCGACAAAAAGCCATGCAGACAAAATGCAAGAGTTTGGCTCCTTTGTCGCCAAACAGGGTTGTGTCGCGGAACGTGGTTCCGCGACAAAGTGTTCCGCGACAAAAAGGGTTTTAAAATATGGAGGCCAGTGTCTGTAGACACCTTGGTCGCGGAATGACCATTTTGTCGCGGAACGTGGTTTCGCGACAAGGTGTTCCGCGACAAAGGCGGTTCAGGACAAAAGTCTGAAAAAGCAGAAATGAACAGTGGCATGGAAACAGCGTGATCTCACCCTATTTCAGATCAAAAAGCTATTCTAGGCTAAAAACAAGCAAACAACAGTCAAAATAAGGAAGAACATGCTTAAACAAAACTAAAGAACTAGGCAGAACTTAACATAAAGCATACATCCTAATCTAGGGGTTTGACCACACATTCACATAGCACTATCCAAAAGTGCATACAGTAAGCTAAATAAAAGCATAATGGGGGTCAAATGACCCCAAAATGAAAAAGAAAGCATAAATCCATGGGGTGTGAGACCCATTTCATGATTTGGGACACAAATAAGGAATGTTTTCCCATATTATTAAGTGGGTGTTGTTAATACCCATGATTTGGGTATTACAAACCCTAAAACAAGTGTTTAGAAACCAAAACATGTTATGAAAGTGGCTACCTAAATTACTGAAACAGTAAAACAATAAACTAAACACTAAACTAAACTAAACTATGGACAAAAATTAAATAATACAAAAAATTAAACCTAAACTAAGAACTACCTAAAGAGAGCTCACTGCCTTGTCTTCAAGCAAGCTCTATTCAACAAAATTCCAACCAACTCTTAGCTTATGGAAAACACCTCATATTTATAGAAGTGTAACCCTAAGCCCATGGGCCTTGATTTGAGCCCATTGTGTCTCAAGACATCACACACATCACAGCTTTGTCTCGGAACATCAATCTTGGTCGCGGAATACACTGCATGTGGTAAAGCTACTCGACTGGATCTTGTGTCTCTAATCGGGTGTCTTGGTCGCGGAACATGCCTTTGTCGCGGAACAGGGCATCGCGACAAAGGACATCTCGACAAAGGGGTTCGGCTGGTCTCCTCTTCATCTGAGTCTGCTTGGTCGCGGAACTCGACACTTTGTCGCGGAACCATGCATCGCGACAAAGGGGCTTCCGTGACAAAGGTCTTCATGGGCCTGTTGGATTGGGCCAGATGGGCCGAAAATATTCTTTTTGTGGGCTTTTCTATCTTTTTCTCATCTTTTTCATTCCTTTTTCTTTTCTTTTCTTTTTCTTATGTTTTTGGATTTCTCTAGCATAAATATGTAACAAAATTACATATTTATGCCTTTTTCATACCAGCTTATTATTTTTACAATTATGCATAAATCAGTCCAATTTAACTGCTTTCTTACTTAATATAAGACCGGAATGCGATCAAATGTCCGTTTAAGACACGGAAATGGATTGAAAATAATGGTCATTTTTGGCCATTATCAACATCCTCACATTTAATTCTGATCGTCCCCGAGCAGTCAGAGTCAATGTTCTAAAGAACACGGGCTCTGCATATTCAATTCATTTTCGTGGCTTCATAAATCACATTCTTTTTGGATTGGGATAAGACAATCAAAAATTACAAGTGTTAAACTCCCTTGATTGCAGTGTTGAATAAAATGATACTTGCTCACTACATCGGGCCTACAAATCAAACATTATTATCAACCCTTCATGAATAGCATGTTAGAAGGACACCATGATTAAAAATTAGAATTAAGGCATGACATGAACATGTTCAAGGAAATAGAGCCTCACGTATAGTAAACTTGGAAATTTCACTCACTCTCAAATGGGTTTTTTTATGAACGCTCAAAATCAATTTTAATTAAATTATCCCATAAGCTTGCAATTGGATCAACTCGCCACCGGCTCATTTCTTCGAATCGAGATCATGAGGTCTTATTCAAGGGTTATAACGGGGCATACGGTTGTAACATTTGGTAGGAAAAGAAATTTATTGGGTTAAGAAGTGGCAAGAATTTATTCTATCATAACTTGGCATATTTTTGTTTAAAATTTATGATCATCAATATTTTTCTTCTTCTTTCATTTTTCTTTTTCTATTGCACGACATTAGACTATGTCTAATTGCTTTGTCATTTGCAATTTATTTATGTTGAACAAATCTCAACATTTTTTTTTTGATGAATCGGTTTATTGAATACCGATTTACACAACTTTGATAATCACAAATTCAATGCCTTGATAAAATTGATTCTTGCACACTTGGGTTTGAATTTTGTTGGTCTTTTTAGAAGGCTTGGAATAATATAGAGGGCTTCAAAGAAAAATTAGGCTTAAAGGCTCAAATTGGTTAATCCTAAAGGAAAAATATTTTTGGGTTTGGATTTCAAACGAAGGCCAAAATTTTGGGTTTTCTAAGTGCCTCAGTCACATGCTCGATTCTCGGAATATGGCATAGTCTTGAATCGGTCTCGATTGCAAGTTCTAGTGTCCTTTAATCAAAATGATTCACACATCAAAGAAATGAATGAGTAAGAGTGACTCATGGCTCAAACCTCACAGGTTGGATTGATTCATGTCATACAGTATTCTCAAATTTAATCAAAGCTTAATTCTAACAATTTATTCAATCAAAATTTCCTAAAATGCAGATTTATTACCCAACAAGATGATCGCATCATTAAACTTTTATAGCTCAAAACCTTAGGAGTTCATCTCATGCATGTCTTCAATTATATTATCCCAATTTAAAAGTTTGAAAAATTTAATCACAAGCCTAAATTCAACATGTGAATTTAGAGCAGGTTTATGCATATTTATTGCTGGCTATTTAATTTAAAGCAGTAAAAAGGCACTGTAGACATACTGAGTATGTCACAGCATGTTTTTGGCCTGACAGTCACTTATTCATCTTGGACTGTACAGACATCTTTTCGAAAAGAAAGCACGTAAAAATTGTTTGGAGGATCTCGAAAGTTGAGTTCCATTTTAGGGAAAGCGATAAATTACATCCATTACAAGGGTTTCTTATGCAGTTAGTACTAACCTGCACACAAAAGGAGAATTCCCTTACATGATGCCTACTACTAAAACTTAAAATAAAATAAAGCATACTAGGATTCACCCTTCTTCTTTTCCTCTTCTCTTAGGGAAAGAAGATTCTGCTCCAGAAGATGAAGTTTGTCAGGTCGCAGCGTAGGCACCAACCATCTCGTTCCTCATGGTTTCCTTGCCTCCTTGGGCAGTAGATCCGGTCTGCCTGGCCACTGAATAGTCCAGGGGTGTTTTCGTTACTCGACATCCAGGAGATGGCATTGGTGGCCGTGTAGACCAAGATTGATCTGTCGGTCGCCATGTTCTCCATCATCTGTATCCCCTGATTAACCTGGCTTTCATCTGTCTTACTCATGAGCATCAGCCCACGGGTAAAGATCGATGCTTTGTGATTGTCCTCAATGCCCAACCGCAGCAGTTCGCAGGCTTGCTCCTCATCCCCTTCTGCGAAGGCTTGAAGTGCTGGGATGATTTGGAGATTGAAATTTCCTGCATCCACGCAAGTTTGCAGGAATCTTTGTTTCTGCCACCGAATTCCTTCCTGCCACTGCTTCACGGTGGAAGTGTCCAGCTCACATCGCTTGTACACAATGGCTAGGTTCCCTGCGTCTCTAAGCTTTTTGCATGTCTCTTGTGCATTGAATACCTCCCTGATTTCATCCTCTCCTATTCGGGAGAGAATTTCACCGAGGAGCTCCTCTGGTAAGTCTAGCAGTTGAGTTCCTCTCTGTGCCCTATTTGGATTTGGGAGATTGTTGCCCCTGAAGAGATAAGAAGTGATGAATCCAATTTTTTAGAATTTCCTCAATAATTGTTTCAAGTTTAAAAATCAACATCCTCACATTTAGAGCTTTGCTCTAGATGTGAGGCTATTAAGTCTCCAATTTGAACTTTTAATATAAAGCATAGGTAAAACAATTTTTGGTTTTAAATGGGCTAAGGAGCCCAAAATAAAATAAAATTGGCCATTGGGCCTAAAATCTTTTTAATGGGCCATCGGGCCCAAGAGTTGGATCATCCAATTTTATTAAACAAGCTCGAGGTGTTTGTTGAGAATGGAATGAGATGGATAGATGGGGACGAAATGCTCGATTGTTGGAATGTGCAATGGAGGCGTGGCGGAGGGGGATCTGCTATTTTTGGACTGCTTGGACTGTTTTTGGACAGTTTAAAACATTCCCAAAAATTTTGCAGACACTATTTTTAAATTTAAAGGGTTGACTTGTTTTATTCAAGGAAAGTGGGATGTGAGTGGTCCCATTTTTTATTTTTGAAAATGATAGCAGTTGGGTGACAAAAATACTGCTATTTAACTCACACTAGTGTTCCATTGGGAACAAAGACAAGTCAATCATTACAATCAAATACTCTCTTTGTCTTTTTCCAAAAAGTTGCTTTTATTAAAAGTGGAAGCTTCTCATTGGGTGTTTGTACTATGTTTCCATAAACAAACAAACATTCATTCCCATGAGATTTCTAACATGGGAACAAGTGTACCAAAAAGATCTTACCTCTTTTATTACACCAAAACAACACTGCATTAATGCACTTCAAGATCAACCAAGGGGTTAGAGTCAAAACAGTGAGCATTCAACCTCATTAATCCAAGAACAAAAATACCAATAACACCATAATGTTCAAAACACACCCCGATGCTCATTGGTTTGTTCTATTCCAGTTTTAAACTTCAAAACATTTTAACCTTTAACAGTGTCAAAATAAGTTCTCAAAAGTTTTCAAAATGGTGCTCATAACCGAGAGCACTCAAAACCTTCAAAAATATGAAAGCAAAAACAGCACACAGGCCATATTATACGATGAACTCAACCAAAAATAAAAACAGAAACAAGAGAGTCCGATTCGGTGCCATGAACAGGGCGAGAAAGGGGTTTACCCTGCCCTCCTTGGCTCGGGTCTAGGCATGGGTCCAAGGTTTGGGAAGATTCTAAGCAAACGGTCCATAGTTTCCCCTTGAAAATGGAGTGTAAGTTTGCGAAGAACACGGTGGTGTTCGTTCGGAAAAGAAGAAAATGGGAGGAGGAAGAAGAAACTGAAACGACAGATGTGAAGATGGAAGAAACTGGTGGGGGTGGGAGGGTATAAATACTGGCGATTTTGTCGCGGAATCCGACACTTTGTCGCGGAACAAGGTTCCGCGACAAAGGAATAGCGACATTAGAGGGGTCGCGGAGTTGGGGCTTGGTCGCGGAGTCATGCTCCGCGACAAGGCTATCGCGACAAAGTTCAGCATAGGGATAAAGTCAACGCGGGTTGTGTCGCGGAGCAGGCTTGTTCGCGGAGCCATGGTCCGCGACAAAGTGCATCGCGACAAAGAGTTTGGATGGAAGAGGGTTTGTCGCGGAATCAGATCATGGTCGCGATGCATGGCATCTCGACAAAGGACCTTCCTCGACAAAGAATTTTGAATTTTCAAATTTTCTTGGACTGGGCCCGAGTGTGATGTTGGGCCTGAATCCATTTTATTTGAATTGGGCTGAGTATACTCAGACCAATTGAATTCAAAATGCTGGGCTGAATATGTAAATAATCCACTTGCATAAATTAGATTGGGTCAGTTCCACTTATCTGTGAAATTTATCCCGGAATTTAAATTGCTTTAATTTCTGGGAATATTTTCTCAGATTTATGGAATTAATCCAACCAAGAACCTGGTTTTCCTGTTACTCTTTTCTACTCCTTCTTTTTGGTGGTTGCGAACTTCTGCAAGACGGATAAATAAAATATATTAGATTTTCTCCAAATATCAACATCCTCACATTTAGAGTTTTAGTACTCTAAATGTTTAATTGATTTTTGGGTACTTTCTTGTTATGAAGTAAAGTGCTATATATATATATATATATATACATATGAAATGAAATTTTTATGTTTTTAATGTTGTTTCTTATTGGGTGTAAGCCGGATATTCCACTGCTTGGCTTTCTTTCTCCGGACCGAACTGTCCAATATACTCCTTCAATCGTTGTCCATTCACCACTATGTCGCCCTTGTCAGTTCGGATCCTGACGGCTCCATTTTTAAACACCTCTAGTACTTCATGTGGTCCTTCCCATCTAGATTTGAGCTTTCCGGGGAACAGCTTCAACCTAGTATTGAACAATAGTACCTGTTGGCCAACATAAAAATACTTAGACTTAATCCTGCGATCATGCAACTTCTAGGTCCGCTCCTTATAAATTCGAGAGCTCTCATAGGCTTGCGCTCGTATTTCCTCAATTTCATTGAGGTCCAACTTACGTTTGCTCTGAGCAACTTTCGGATCGAAGTTGAGCGTTTTGACGGCCCAGTAAGTTTATGCTCTAGTTCTACAGGCAAATGACAGGCTTTTCCGAATACGAGCCTGTATGGAGACATCCCGATGGGAGTCTTATATGTTGTGCGGTATGCCCATAGAGCATCATTGAGCTTACGTGCCCAATCCTTACGGGTTATCCCAACAGTGGCTTCGAGTATGTGTTTGATTACGCGATTGGATACTTCGACTTGGCCACTAGTTTGAGGATGATAAGGCGTGCCTATCTTATGGAGGATCCCATTTTTACTCATTAAAGTTTCAAAGGCTTTATTGATAAAGTGTGTTCCTCCATCAGATATCACCACCCTAGGTATGCCAAATCTACGGAAAATGTTGTTCTTGAGGAACTTGATGACTTGGCTACCATCATTGGTTGGTAATGCGACAGCCTCGACCCATTTGGATACATAATCGACAGCTACCAAGATATAGAAGTTTCCACCAGATGGTGGAAACGGAACGGTCCCATGAAGTCAATGCCCCATACATCGAAGATCTCAAGTGTGAGAATCCCTTTTTGAGGCATCTCATCTCTCTTGGAGATGTTTCCCATTCTTTGGCATCTGTCGCAACCTTTCACAAATGTCCTGCAATCCTCATAGATGTGAGGCCAATAGAATCCGCATTCGATGACCTTGTGAGCCGTTCGAGCGGGACCGTGGTGACCTCCATACTCTGATTCATGGCATTTTTTGACAATTGATAGGCTTCATGCTCGGTTACACATCGCCTGATTATTGAATCAGCGCAGTGTTTGAAAAGTTAAGGTTCCTCCCAGAAGTAACTTAATACATCTCGGTTGAACCTACTCTTCTGATGATGATTAGAAAATGGTGGGGTTATTCCGCATGCTAAAAAGTTAGCAATGTCGGAAAACCATGGACAAGCTTGATTATGCAAATGCAATGCAAACAACTGTTCGTCCGGGAAGTCTTCGTTAACGGCTTTCTCCTTTTTATCATTTTCTAATCGAGATAAGTGATCAGCAGCACCATTATCTCGACCTCGCCTATCTTTTATTATGATGTCGAATTCTTGCAATAGAAGTACGCACCTGATTAATCGAGGTTTTGCATCTTGTTTGCTAAACAAGTATCTTAATGCAGAATGATCGGTGTATACTATAGTCTTCGTACCTATCAGATACTGTCTGAATTTGTCAAACGCGAAGACTACAGCATACATTTCTTTCTCCGTTGTGGTGTAGTTGACTTGAGCCTCATTCAGGGCATGACTTGCGTAGTGAACTACGCAGTGTCTTCCATCCTTATGTTGCCCAAGCACTGCACCTACGGCGAGATCACTAGCATCACACATTACCTCGAAAGGTATTGACCAATCGGGCGGTTGCACTATCGGTGCAGAAACCAACATCTTCTTGAGCGTGTCAAAGGCTTGGACACACGCTTCGTTTATTAAGAAAGCATTTTCTTTACAAAGCAGATTAGTGAGCGGCTTGGCAATTTTAGAGAAATCCTTAATGAATCTCCGGTAAAAACCGGCATGCCCTAAGAAGCTCCTAACCGATTTGATGGAGTTAGGAAGAGGGAGATTAGAAATGATGGAAACTTTGGCTGGATCAACTTCAATACCTACACGAGAAATGCGATGACCTAACACAATGCCCTCAGTGACCATAGAATGGCACTTTTCCCAATTTAAAACAAGATTAGTGTCCTCACATCTCTTTAAAATCTTTGCAAGATTAGTCAAACAATCTTCGAACGTATCTCCATACACAGAGAAGTCATCCATGAAAACTTCAATGCATTTTTCGATAAATTCAGAGAAAATAGACATCATGCATCTTTGAAAAGTAGCAGGTGCATTGCACAAACCAAAAGGCATCCGTCGATAGGCAAAAGTGCCGTACGGGCAAGTAAAAGTGGTTTTATCATGGTCTTCACTAGAAATAAAAATCTGATTATAACCAGAATAACCATCCAAAAAGCAATAAAACTCTCTCCCAGCCAACCTCTCAAGCATTTGATCAATAAAAGGCAAAGGAAAATGGTCCTTGCGTGTGGCCTCGTTCAGCTTCCGGTAGTCGATACAAACTCTCCATCCGGTTACTGGCCTGGTTGCAACATCTTCTCCTTGCTCATTCTTGGTTATGCACATCCCTCCTCGTTTGGGTACGACCTGCACTGGGCTAACCCATTTGCTGTCAGAGATAGGATAGATTATACCAGCATCTAAGAGCTTGATAACTTCTTTCCTTACCACTTCTTGCATAAGGGGATTCAAACGCCTCTGAGGCTGACGGGAGGGCTTAAACTCTTCTTCCATTAGAATCCTGTGCATGCAAATAGACGGGCTTATTCCTTTTATATCAGAAATGGTCCAACCTATTGCATGTACATGTTTCTTAAGAACGACCACCAGAGCATTTTCTTGCTCTTGAGAGAGCTTAGCCGAAACAATCACAGATAATTTTTTATGTTCAGCGAGAAACGCATACTTGAGATGATCGGGCAATGTTTTAAGTTCGAGCTCTGGTGGACATTCAACGGAAGGGAGTAGCTTGCGAGAAATGGGTAGTGGAAGAACAGATTTACCTTCGGGATCCTGCATCAGTACAGGATCCTCTTCTTCCTCTTGATTGTCGTCATCATGGAATTCGATGCCGTCAAACTCCTCCAGATCCCCTGTTTCGGGATCGGCAAAGTGAACGGCTTTGCATCCTTTGTGCTCCATGCCAGCAGGCTTCAGTACCTGCTTTGATAGTTCATCCAGCATCATTTCACAATCAAGTTCAGAGTCTGGCTCTTCCCTAACTATTACACTTTCAAATGAAAAACAAGAACTGTCATTCGGAAATTTCTGCAATTTCTCCATATCAAAGATGATCTCCTCCCCATCGACTCTTAAGGTGACTTTTCCGGATTTGGCGTCAATCAGTGCACCACCAGTGGCTAGAAATGGGCGTCCAAGGATAAGTGGCATTTCAGAATCTTCTTCAATGTCGAGGATGATGAAGTCGACTGGGAAAAGAACCTGTCCGGTTTTGACTACAACATCCTTGAGGATTCCTACGGGCTGAGTGATTGATCTGTCTGCAAGTTGCAGTCTCATCTTGATCGGTTGAATTTCTCCAAGCTTAAGGCGAATAGCCATAGCTAGTGGCATCACATTGATGCTTGATCCTAGATCACAAAGCCCCATACTCACTTTGGCCTTTCCGAATTGTACTGGAAGTGTGCAGCATCCGGGGTCCTCTTTCTTTTCGGGCAGTCTCCTTTGAACTATGGCACTGCATGTGCTGTTGAGAATAATCACCTCCTCTTGCTCTACCTGCCTTTTTCCTGAAATCAATTCTTTCAAGAACTTAGCATAGATGGGCATTTCGGAAATCATTTCTGTGAAGGGGATGGTTATCTCTACAGACTTTAATCGTTCCAGAAATTTCTTGAATTTAAGATCATGTTGCTTATTTTTAAGACGTGCAGGATAAGGAATCCTAGGCATGTACTTGTTATTAGCAATTTTTGGCGGTGAAGGGAAGGAAGTTGTACCTTCACCTGTACCCTTATCTGTTTCAGCCGTTTCAGGCGCAGCGTCAGTCTGCAATTCGGCTGTTTCTTTTTTAGCTTCATTCTCATTATCAGCTTCCTTACCAGCAGTGTCAACAACATCATCTTCTTCGCATTCTGCTTCAGCACCCGCTCCTTTCGGTCCAGCAAGTACTCTTCCAGATTTCAAGGTTATTGCCTTGCATTGCGGGTTCTTTTCCGCAGTGCTTGGTAATGTGCCTTTGTCCCTTTTCTGCATCTCATTAGCCATTTGTGTCACTTGGGTCTCTACATTTCTGATAGAGGCCTGCAGCTGAGTGTTGATCTCCTTTTGGCTAGTGATAAAGTCAGTCATCAAATTCTCCAGCCTTGAAGGAGGCTTTTGATTTTGATGCTGATTCTGATTCTGATTCTGATTCCATTGGCCTTGGTTTGGGACAAACTGAGGCTGGAAGTTCTGATTGGGCTGTTGGAAATTCTGAGGAGGTCTCTCCTGGATCTGGGGTTGGAAGTTGGGATTCTGAAAATGTTGGCCCCTGTTCTGAATGAATCCATGATTTTGCTGAGGGTTGAATTGTTGCTGCTGTGGCTTGTTCAAGAGATGGGAATTCAGGGCGTTGTTGTTTGAGTAAGACAAATTTGGGTGTCTATTTGGAAAAGCTCCTGCATAGTTACAACTTTCAGCTGTGATCTGTTCGCATGTGTCAGTTGCATGAGCACCTTGACACAGTCCACAATTCACATCTGTTTGCTGCCCCTGAGCAGAGCTTCCAACTCCTTGATTTACAGACAACGCTGCCACTTGCTCTTGAAGCTTTTCAATGTCTGACTTTTCTACTGTACCTACAGCACATAAACCACGAGGGGAAGGGAGATTACCATCATCAGTCAGAACAGAACGGTTAACACTCATGGCTTCAATCTTTGCCCAAGCTTGGTCCATCGGTATGTAAAGCAAATGTTGACCGCCAGCAGCGTCGAGCATAGAATTCCATGCTGGGGTCAGACCACTGTAGAACTTTCTCAATCTCTCCCAGTCATGGAAACCATGTTGAGGACATTTTCTGAGCAGGTTGAAGAATCTCTCCTTTGCATCGTACAAGGACTCGTCCGGTTTCATTTTGAATTCCGCGATTTTGGAACGGCACTCATCCACCTTGGACTCCGGGAAGTATTTTGCTAAGAAGTTTCTGATCACATCTTCCCATGTAGACTTCTGATTAACGGGCAGTGACTTGTACCATGTTCGTGCTCCGCTTGTCAGAGAGAAGGGAAATAGCCTTAGTCGAATAGTGTTTGCAGATACATCACGATTTTTTATCGTGTCACACAATTCTAAGAAGGTTTGCAGGTGATCATGGGGGTCCTCATGGCTTGCTCCAGCAAACTGGTTGCTCTGAACTAGATTGATTAGGGCCGGCTTCAGTTCGAAATTCCTGGCTAAGAATGGAGCTTGTCCAGGAATATTCAGATATGGCTCTAAGATCGGCTGCATGTAATCTGCAGCAGCTGCTGCTTGATGGTTGTTCTCGGGCCCGCCTTGGTACTGCTGTGGGTAGTAGTTTTGAGGCATGAAATAGTTCCTCGGATCATTGAAATCATTCGGATTTGGGGGGTTCTGATGGGGATTATGGTATTGCTGATTTTGCTGGTTTTGGAAATTTTGCTGATTTGGGTGGTTTTGGTTGTTTGGTGGATTTTGATGGTTCGGGTTAGGAGGGGGTGCCTCGAAGTGTTGCTGTTCCATGTTTGGTGGGTTCCCACCTCCTTGTATGATTTGGGGAGGGGGATCATCCAAATCATCGTGATCAGCATCTTCAGGGTCTTCCTCAATGTTGTGAAGTGGAGGGTTGGGTTGAATGATTGGTGGGATGTCAGGGTTTGCCATCTCGGAAATGTCGCTACTGGTGCTTGGTGAAAGTAGTGCCTGTCGTTCCCGTTCCCTTCTTCGTCTAGTCTCCGCCCTAAGACGTCGAGCTGTCTTCTCTATTTCTGAGTTGAACGGGATTTCGGCTGGCGTCTGCTTCCTCCTTTGCATAGAACAACGGCTTCACTAATGACAGTACCTGTACAATCCCCAGGTTAGCATTGGTTCTGAAGGTGAATATTTACGATTATATGTATAAGCTAACTAGGAACAATGAGGAATGTAATTCTCTAATAAACGACGCTGCATCCTCCCCGGCAACGGCGCCATGAAACTTTTGACAATTTCCTACCACGAGTATTTTTAAGAAAATATCCCAAGTTAAATTTATTAAATGAAAAGAGTTATGATTCATAGGAAAGGGGTTTAAGGATATATCAAGGTTATTACTCTTTATTACTCATGTGAGGGGCTTTAATTTCAAATGGCGCTGTGGTCCTCTCTGCCATGAAACTTTTGACAAATCTCATGGTACAACCAGGATAGGTTGACCTTCAGCCTGTCACACTGATGGTCCCCGGCGTATGTGCCATGATACTTCTCATCATTTCATGTCATGAGATTCCCTACCATGAAACTTTTGCAGGTTCCCACTACATGAGTGTTTTCTGAAAAACATAATCCTGGCTTAGGTTTTATTTAATGAAACCAATTTATGAGGATGGAGTTTGGATTAGGGATATATTTATAGGTTGACATGTTGTTATTACTCGTGCTACGAAACTGTGCCCCCGAAAGCGCACGGTGTCAAAAATTGCAGTAATTTATAGTAAGACCGGATCGTTCACTGGAGGATGTGCGATAGAAGCAGGGCCCACGTCGTTTTACTAGATTTTCCATTCGTATTGCTCAATCAGTTGCAAAAGGATTACTAACATCTACAGACGGAATTTAAACTAAGCTATGAAAACAATTAAATAAAGCAAAAAGAATTATTCTAGAAAGCGAAATAAAATTAATCTACGGAAGCAATGAAACTAGTCTAAGAAAACAGTTAAAATCTATTCTATGCTAACTATGAAGCTGAGTCATAGTCCAAACAGAAGGGACAGGAAGAAGAGAATAAAAATTGGACAAGATTTAGATAAGGCATGATTAAACTTCCATTTTAATACACAGATCTTTGTTTGGGATAATCCTGTCAGATAGATAATTCTCATGCTCTCAGTATTGATTTCCCTTTAAAGACAGGTACTCACAACACGAGTTTACATGTTCTTAAGAATGCAAATTCTAAGATACCACAGATTCATAACTGCCCTGGCCTGGGTGTGTTATTTCATTTGCGGTGGATAAGCAACACCTGACAAGTCATCTATTGAGATGCCAAGTACTGCTATCATTCCCCCATGTCACACCCAAAGATTCTAACCGAACCCTGAACTATCCCTTAACTGTCAATCCTAGTAGCAGTTACGCAACCCTCAATACAACCGAGTGACCTCTAAAGAAAGCAATAAAAGTAAAGCAGTAAAGAAAGCATTTTAAAATCCTATCACTCGGAGGTTTTGAAAATCTGACCCTGGTAGTAAAAGACAGCACCCAATCAAGATGACAGGGTATGGATCAAGAATTCCCGGCTCTCGGTGAAATGCTCGCAGTGTTCACCTCCTTCCGAGTGGTTATGAGATACAAACTAATGAAACGAACTAACAAATTAGTTCGTTCCGGATGCACTCACTCAGGACTCAATAATAGGCTTTGGTGGAGGAGAATAGCAGTTGAAAAGAATACTCAACCCTATCTTAGAAAATAACCAAGGCCTGAGTGTTGTTCCTCTAAGATTATTCAGTACACTGTATTTGAATCCAAGTGGACCCCATCTCGGTGTAATGCATAATCACAGATTCCCAACACACAGCAGTTTTGGAAAAATAATGGATGTGAAAACCATTCCCTGACAAGTACTAGATTCTCATGTTAAAATGCAGACCCTTTCAGTCTAGATGAGACCTAATCGCTGATTCTGCTTCTAATTTCCCGAAACACAACCCTCGACGGAATATGAATTAGTCATAACTGAGGAATTGATCCCTTACGCAGATCTGGATTTTATCAAGGGGTTTTTGTTGGAAATTTAATATGCGATATTTATTTAAATCTCGACTTCTAATGTCCAAGGGAAGAATCCCAAAATATTACAGACCACAATATCTTATATAATATTAGCATGCATACAGGTATATGGGAATGAAAAATGAAATGACCCAAAATATATCACGGGTCTAGACAGAAGGCGAGACACAATCATGAAATGGCCAGAGGACCAAAATAATGGCAGAGCCATCAGGTGAATTGCAAACATCTACAATTCAATTTCCCAATAGCTCGGATGGATCGAATGTAGACAGTTTAAACCCTATAATGATAGTGTCAATATCAGTTGGGCCTTTACTGTCTGCGAATTCTGAATAAAAACCTACATGCTTCGTCTCCATAATGGTCATCAGTTAGCATTTGACGGATGTTAACTGAATCCTATTTCAGATTAGAATTTGGGTTTGGAGATTAAGATAAGGAAAAGAAAACTGTATCTGGATAGGAGTCAGCTGAGCAGCTATTGTAATCCCGAATGGACGAACCGCCAAGACATCCTCTAACTGCTATCCAGACCATGCAAAATAACATTGAGTAAGCTATACCCAGATTACGAGCTAGTTATCCGTGAGGGAATACCCGCCAACAGTAATCTGGTGTAAGCTTACTTAATATTACACACAACACGCAAAGACAAAATCAGAAAGACAAATAAAAGGAAATACCTTGTATGAGAGACATTGGTTTCTCATGCAAGATTGTGGATTGGGTCCACATTTGATGGTCTTAAATAATCCCTCCTACCATAATTAATTACAGTCCGGATCATCTGTTTAAGTCATCAAGATTTTGTTTATAGAGGAGTGTTTTAATGGCAATTGAACAAAGGTCCTCTAATCATGATGATCATTGATGTAAATTATTGCTAATCTCGATCTTTAATCATTGATGACTTGAGGGTTCAATTAATTAAGTGTGGAAATGGAGAATCAAAATTTGGGCAGCATAACACCCTATATTGCATTTCAAGAGTATTACACCTTAACCCGTGGGGTTAAGATGTGAGTGATGCAATATAATATAAAAGGGGAATCAGAGAATGTTTGAAAATAGAGAAGGGAATCCTTGTCGTGATACCATAAATTTTGTCGCGGACCGAGATCCGTGACATGGGTGTCTCAACAAGGTTTTTAGAAATTTTGACAGCATAACGCCTCTTTGTCGCTAAGCAAGGTTTTGTCGCGGAACGTGGTTCCGCGACAAGAGTGTTTCTCGACAAAGGATTTTCAGAAAATTAAGGGAATTTGGTCCTTGTCGCTATGCATGGAAAGTTTTGTCGCGAAACGTGGTTCCGCGACAAAATATTCCGCGACAAAGGTTTTTCAGAAAATAAGGCCATGGCATAGTTTTTCTGTCTCAGAGTGAGATTTTGTCGCGGAACGTGGTTCCGCGACAAGGGTGTTCCTCGACAAAAAGCCATGCAGACAAAATGCAAGAGTTTGGCTCCTTTGTCGCCAAACAGGGTTGTGTCGCGGAACGTGGTTCCGTGATAATGGCCAAAATTGACCATTATTCCCAATCCATTTCCGTGTCTGAGACGGACATTTTGATCGTGTTTCCATCTTATTTTAATAAGAAAGCAGTTGAATTCGACAGATTAATGCAAGTTGGTAAAAATATTGTGCCGGTAATAAAAAGACACAAAATATGCAATTTTTAATTGTATTTGTGTTAGAAAAATCCAAAAAGATGGGAAAAAGATTGAAAAATCCCACAACTGAATTTTTGGCTAAGTGTTGAAGCACAATTCGAATTGTACAATTCGAATTAATTCGAATTGCACACAATTCGAATTGCTGAGAGAACAAGAAATGATTAAGTGTTGGAAGGAATGCAAGAAGAGCCAATTCGAATTGTTTGTGCCAATTCGAATTAATTCGAATTGGCTTGGATAAATCGAATTAAGGCAATGAAGAAGAGAAGGAATCCAAAGGCAAGAAGATGAAGATGCAATTCGAATTGTCCAATTCGAATTAATTCGAATTGGCACCAACAATTCGAATTGCCAACATGTGCAAGGAAGCCAAGCAGAAATCCCCATCCAATTCGAGAAAAGAGCAATTCGAATTATTCACAACAATTCGAATTGATAACTGAAGGCCACAATCCTAGCTCAAGGAAGAGATCTCACAATTCGAATTAATTCGAATTGGTGAGAACAATTCGAACTTCACTCAAAATGCAATCAAATGAAGCTGTGGAGCAAGAGCACAACACTGGTGGGCCTAGGGTTCCAAGAAATTGTCTATAAAAGCAGACCCTCCACCACAGAATTGAGAGTTGAACATTTTTCCAAAAAGTAGCTTGGGACAAAAAGAACAAGAAGGAGGTTCCACACCCCTTAAGGGTTAGGTAGGTAGTTTAGTTTAGTGTAGTTTTACTTTCCTGCAAAGTAGTGTAATTTTACATGCTTTAATCTTAGTTAGAAGCAGTTTGTAAGCCATTTAGAGTAGCCATTTCCATATTGTTACATGCTTTCTAGATAGATCAAACCCTACCTTCAAGCTAATGATGGTTTTGGGTTCTTTATTTTGTTCTCAAGTGTCAATACAAGAAAAATTCCATAAATGGTCTTATTCATGTGTTTTGGCACTCTTTAATGCTTTCTTAGCAATAAATATGTAGGATGTTTGTTTGTTTCAACTAGGTTACATTTATTATGTTCTAGTTGACATTCAAGCTTAATAAATGCATGTTTGGTGGGTTTTTGGCTTGATTCTGTACCTTAGAGTTTCAAATAGGAGTTCTCAGATTTTAGATGTTGTTCCAGGGTTTGTTAGAATTTAATATCCATGCCTTATTTCCCTGTTTTAGTTTTATTTTAATGCCTTAGAGAACATAAGTGTTCTTAGTTTATGCATGTAGTTCTTGTTTATTTGAGTGTTTTAGGTTCTTTGATCTTAGAATCTCTTGTTTGTAGAAAATAGGGTTTTGAATCATGCCAATACCCATTAGACATGTGTCTGTGTTCATTTCAAAAAGTCTCACTAGGGTGGCTGTGAATTAATGCTGATGTGAAATGAGGGATTTGGTGAATCTAAAACCCATCATTGTTCATACAGTGTATACCTAACCCATCCTAGTGAGAATATAAAAATTTGTTAATTGAAAACATGCAATTCGAATTATGGCAATTCGAATTAATTCGAATAGCCTATGGAATTCGAATTGTGTAACAAAATTTTCATTCTTCATGGGATCTTCACCCAATTCGAATTATGTAATTCGAATTAATTCGAATTGCTCAATAATTCGAATTGGCATGAAGACCACATTGTATCCATTACCATCCATTCATGCCTTAGTATATTTTCTCTCCTCTACCAATTCGAATTGTCCAATTCGAATTAATTCGAATTGCTGGACAATTCGAATTCACCCTCCCCTTGAGGTAAATGCCTTAGCCAATTTGAGCAAGAAAAAGACTCAACCAATTCGAATTATTCCAATTCGAATTAATTCGAATTGGATTCAATAATTCGAATTAGGTGATGTTTTATTCCTTGCAAGGATTAATTGGGTAAGGTCATACTTCATTCTTCATGCATTCTCAATTCGAATTACCCCAATAATTCGAATTGAACTATCCTCTTATTTTGAAAACTCCATAAACATTTTCTTTCATGATTTGTGTAAGTTGCATGGGTGTATTGGGCCTAGGCCCAGTTCATCTGATTTTTATCCATTACACATTTCAATCCATGAGTGTCCATTTATTGTGTGATTAACACCCACACAATGCCAAAAATATTTTCTCACTTCCATATTTTCTCTTTCACTGTGTGTATGAACGGATGATGAGAAATACCACAGATTAATGTTGGTGAAAGGTCCCTTCACAGGGATATCGATTAACCCATCTTCAGGGAGTTAATCATCATCTGTTATTTTGCATGATCTGGTTAGTGGTTGGTGGAAGCTCCGGCGAGCGTTCTCTTCACTAAGAGTTTCGATTAGTCACTCAGCCAATTCCTAATCAGATATAGTTTTAATTTTCCCTATCTTAATTTCAAACCTGAATCTCAAGCTATGGTAATATTAGACAGTGTCGATCAACACTGTTGTAATAATACAATAGTAAGAGACCATGTAGGTTTTACCTCATTTCATGGACAGTAGGACTCTCGATGATAGCGATCACTGTCATCAAGGGATCCTCACTGTCTAAAATCATTCATCTGGAATATTTGGGAACCAGACAGCAGATGTTTGCAGTCCGGATAACCCCAATTATTTCTGGCACTCTTTTTAGCCAAATTTCTTCTTATCTCAGGCTAATTCACCTTTGTGTACCGCATTCTGTCTAACCCCACCATATATTTTGGGGTAATCTATTTTCCTTTGCATATACTTGTATGCATGATACTATTATGTAGATGTTCTGGTCATATAATTATTTTGGGGATCCTTCCCCTTGGACACAGAAGTCTTGATTTAAATCAGATGTCACACAATAAATTTCCAACAAAAATTCCTTTATAAAATCCGGATCTGAGTAAGGGATAAATTCGATAGTTGTGTCTAATTCACATTCTACCGGGGGTTGATTTTGAGAGCTTAGAAGCAGAGTCAGCGATTAGGTCTCATCTAGACTGAAAGGATCTGTGTTTTAATTGAGAGTTTAGTACCTGTCTTAGGGAATGATTTTCAAATATCAATTGGTTTCTCAAAATTGCTGTGTGTTGGAAATCTTATATTAGATATTGCATTAAATCAATACCCACTTGGGTATAGATAAGATGGAATAAATAATACTAGAGGAACAACATATAGGCCTTGGTTAATTCTAAGGTAGGGTTGAGTATTCCTTCGACTACTATCTTTTTCTGCCAAAGTCTAAAATTGAGTCTTGAATGAGTACATCCGGAACAGGTTCATTTATGGATCCGTTTCATTTAGTTTGTATCTCATAACTACCCAGATGTGGTAAGCCCTGTGGCTTATTGATATCTTGGGGGTTCTTGATCTGCATCTGGTCACCAAGACCAGGGGCTCTTTTATACTAACGGAAAGAGACGTTTTTAACGCTTCCGAGTGATAGATTTAAATGCTTTCGTTCCAGCTTTCTTACTGCTTTCCTTAAAAGTGCTTTCATAGAGGTCACTCGGAAGAATTAGGGGCTGTTCATCTGTTAAAAGGTTTGAGAGTTATGGAAGGGTTCAGGACTTGATTTGAAGTTTTGGGTGTGACATGGGGGAATGATAGCAGTACTTGGCATGTCAACTAATGATATGTTAGGTGTTACTTATCCACCACAGATAAATAATGAAACTTCACAAGGCCTGTGAAGGGAGTTATAAGTTTGTGGTATCTTAGAATTTTGTTGTCATAAGAGCATGTAAACTCTTACTGTAAGTACCTGTCTGTTAAAGGGAACATGGTATAGAGAGCATGAGAGTTAGCTAACTGGAGAAGTATCCCAAGCTAAGATCTGTGTATTAAAAATGGAAGTTTAACTGTGCTTCATCTGAATCTTGTCCAATTTTTCGTATTTCCCCCTGTCCCTTCTGTCTCATTTTATCTGCTTTCGTAGAATAAATTTACTTGCTTTCTTAGATACAGCTTACCATGCTCTATAGAATAAATTTTACTGCTTTCATGACCCATGTTTAAATTATGTCAAGTAGTTGTTAGAAATTATTGCAAAACTTGAAACGAGTAACCGAGTGGAAAATCTTAGTAAACGACGTAGGCCCTGCTTCCATCGCACATTCCTCCAGTGAACGATCCGGTACTTACTATAAATTACTGCAATTTTTGACACCGTGCGCTTTCGGGGGCACAGTTTCCTACATGAGCATATAAAAACAAGACAACATTTTAGAAAATACTCATATAGTGGACAAATGTCGAAGATTTCATGGCAGGGACTTCCGTGACATGAAATTATGAGAAGTATCATGATGCAGACACCGGGGACTTTCAGGGTGACAGACTGAAGGTCAGATCCCGGTTGCACCGTGGTATTTGTCAAAAGTTTCATGGCAAGAAGGACCACAACGCCATTTGAAATCAAAGCACCCCATATGAGTAATAAAAAGGGAAATCATAATATATCCTTAAACCCCTTCCCATGAATCATAACTCTTTTCATTAAATAAATACAATTTTGATATTTTAGAAAAATGCTCATGATAGTAGGAAATTGTCAAAAGTTTCATTCCGCGACAAAGTGTTCCGCGACAAAAAGGGTTTTAAAATATGGAGGCCAGTGTCTGTAGACACCTTGGTCGCGGAATGACCATTTTGTCGCGGAACGTGGTTTCGCGACAAGGTGTTCCGCGACAAAGGCGGTTCAGGACAAAAGTCTGAAAAAGCAGAAATGAACAGTGGCATGCAAACAGCGTGATCTCACCCTATTTCAGATCAAAAAGCTATTCTAGGCTAAAAACAAGCAAACAACAGTCAAAATAAGGAAGAACATGCTTAAACAAAAATAAAGAACTAGGCAGAACTTAACATAAAGCATACATCCTAATCTAGGGTTTGACCACACATTCACATAGCACTATCCAAAAGTGCATACAGTAAGCTAAATAAAAGCATAATGGGGGTCAAATGACCCCAAAATGAAAAAGAAAGCATAAATCCATGGGGTGTGAGACCCATTTCATGATTTGGGACACAAATAAGGAATGTTTTCCCATATTATTAAGTGGGTGTTGTTAATACCCATGATTTGGGTATTACAAACCCTAAAACAAGTGTTTAGAAACCAAAACATGTTATGAAAGTGGCTACCTAAATTACTGAAACAGTAAAACAATAAACTAAACACTAAACTAAACTAAACTATGGACAAAAATTAAATAATATAAAAAATTAAACCTAAACTAAGAACTACCTAAAGAGAGCTCACTGCCTTGTCTTCAAGCAAGCTCTATTCAACAAAATTCCAACCAACTCTTAGCTTATGGAAAACACCTCATATTTATAGAAGTGTAACCCTAAGCCCATGGGCCTTGATTTGAGCCCATTGTGTCTCAAGACATCACACACATCACAGCTTTGTCTCGGAACATCAATCTTGGTCGCGGAATACACTGCATGTGGTAAAGCTTCTCGACTGGATCTTGTGTCTCTAATCGGGTGTCTTGGTCGCGGAACATGCCTTTGTCGCGGAACAGGGCATCGCGACAAAGGACATCTCGACAAAGGGGTTCGGCTGGTCTCCTCTTCATCTGAGTCTGCTTGGTCGCGGAACTCGACACTTTGTCGCGGAACCATGCATCGCGACAAAGGGGCTTCCGTGACAAAGGTCTTCATGGGCCTGTTGGATTGGGCCAGATGGGCCGAAAATATTCTTTTGTGGGCTTTTCTATCTTTTTCTCATCTTTTTCATTCCTTTTTCTTTTCTTTTCTTTTTCTTATGTTTTTGGATTTTTCTAGCATAAATATGTAACAAAATTACATATTTATGCCTTTTTCATACCAGCTTATTATTTTTACAATTATGCATAAATCAGTCCAATTTAACTGCTTTCTTACTTAATATAAGACCGGAATGCGATCAAATGTCCGTTTAAGACACGGAAATGGATTGAAAATAATGGTCATTTTTGGCCATTATCAACAACCAAGTCCGAAAATACTTATATTTAAAAATAATAATCATCCATATACGCAGCGGGAATAAAATATAAGCGCCGACATGGCCAAAACATGGGTTAACAAGCCCGTATGCAGTCTCATGCAGAAAATAATTTAATGTCCAAATAATTTCCCCCGGATTTATGCTCATGCTTCATACTCTGTCATAGAAAAATAGAAAGCAACGTTTATCAATATTAAAGAATACGGAGTAAGACAATCCCTAACATAGCAATAAAGGGGTTTTAAAATTTTAATAATTAAAAACTCATTTTTAACCATGCGTATTAAAACATGTAATTTGACTAATTAATAGACAATAATTTAAATCACATTTTCTCATAGCTAACTTAAATTTAAAAATGATAATTTAAGGTCTAGGCATAATTTCTAAAATATGGCATATTAAATAGCATGAGTAAAGACATAATTTAAAAATAAGATAAAGTCATTTAAATTTTTCCACGAGTAAAAAAAAAATTTAAATAAAGATAATGTCTTTTATTTTTTCCCCGTTACTCTACAATCTCAACAATATTTAAGATAGCCGGCAATCCGACGGCCGCAGCCAATTTCGTAAGTTTTCGTTTAGCCGGCGATCCGGCGGCCGTAGCCAATTTAGTAAGTGTCATTTAGCCGGCGATCCGGCGGCCTCAGCCAATTTAGTAAGTTTCGTTTAGCCGGCGATCCGGCGGCCACAGCGTAAGTATCGGTTAGCCGGCGATCCGGCGGCCGCAGCCAGTTTCGTAAGTTTTCGTTTAGCCGGTAGCCCGGCGGCCGCAGCCATATCCGCCATACCCAGTAACACTCCGGAGCCTCGGGAAACCAATACGGATACTCCCGAGAGTGTAGGCCCAAATACATTGCCGTTTTGGCATAGTTTCTCATAACGTTCGCTCTCGTCCATTTAGTCACGAAGCGGAAAGCTAGGGGGCACCCTGCAGAGCACTCACCCACTACATAGGTAACCTATATCGTTTCAACTTAGTGTAACGGGATTTTTAAAATATAGCTTTATCGTATAACAAGGTTTCTCAAAATATGATTATCATAAGATGCTGTTTACTCCAAAATTAATTAAAAATTCATCTTGAGTCCGAAAATTCTGAAACTTTACCAGTGACTCGAAAAACACAGAGACGAACAAGTTTTTTGTTTTAAGTTTTCCGAAATTATGTGAGGAAACGGGTGAAATTTTATAATCTTTACAGAGTACAAAATCTGTCAACTTTGTCTACGCAGCGCACTGATTTTCAAAAGGATTTTTGACCTATCAAACGACCTCCAAAATTTATGAAATTTTACAGGCACTTAAGAGACACCATAATAAACAAGTTTTATTAGAGGTGGATTATGATAATTCATTCCGGATCAAGTCAGAATAGTACACTAAGTTCGGTTTAAAAATCTGTCGGCTTTTCTTCTCGGACACAGAGTATTCAAAGCGGGATTTGACTATCCAAACATTGATAAAAAGGCATGAAATGTTACAGGCATATCCTCAAGAAATTTATCTACAACTTTTATGTTTTCACCAAAGCTTAGTTTTGACCCCAAGTGATAGAAAAATGCACAACAAATTCGATTACATAATCTGCCCAGAATTTCGAAAGGTTCGTTTATTGCAGAATTTGTTTGGTACGATTTGGGATAGAAAATCTCAATGAAAATGCATGAAATTTTAACACAAGCTAGATTAAGATGTTAGGAACAATTCTCTAGTTCAGAGTTTTTCGTTTTGGATTCTCGAAATAGGGTTTTTGGGCCAATCTCAGAAAACGCGTAAAGATCGAATCTTTTATGTTCGATTTTAGTGTTTAGTTAAAATCTAATATTTCTAACGGTTCAAAACCACCGATATTGATATGTAAGAGATTATCTTACAGTGGGTGATGTTTAGGACGTCTCTGGATCGATCGGGGTGCCCACGCTTGCTACGAACACGTCCAACTCACTCCGTCTCCACTCCGTTGGCCAAGAAACGAAAAATGCATGAACAATCTTAGTCTAGATGTAGGGAATGACTGTAAATTCGAATTTCATGGAACCAAACAAAGGATTCAATCTTACCAATGACCTACAACTCAGTCTTCACTCTCTACACGCCCCTCCTCGTCGGATCTCCTTCGTCGGGTGGCCTTCGGGAGGTCTCAAACTTAGGGTTTTTGAAGATGTGAAGTTGCAAGGGGTGTGGGGGCGGTTTGGAGCTGTAAGAATGGCTTATAATGACTGCCAATCCGACCATATCTCGTCCCCTATAACCCTAGGTAAGTTTCCTAAGTCGTAGCACCATTTTTGGTAAGAAATCACGCTAGATCGTGCAAAATGCGCAGCCTGCCAATTCGGCGCGGTGGTGAATGAAAATAAAGAATGGGACATTGATGTCAGAATACTCGATGTGAAGGAGAGAGTAACAAGAAATAAGACCATGAGAATGGTCAAGGTTCTTTGGTCTAACCATGAAGTCGAGACGGCAACATGGGAATTAGAGGCAGACATGAAGGAACGTTACCCGACCCTATTCTAAGACGAGGCAACCACAGTTATGGGGACATAACTGTAGTCTTAAGAGGGGGAGGATGTAACGGCCTGAATTTCCTAATATTTTTGTCCGAATAGTTTCGTATCCCGAATAAATAAATTCAAATTGTTTTGAACTACGTAATGACTTGATCCCTTCACGGGGTACGTAGGCAACTCGGAAATTTCAATTCTGAGTTCAGTCAAATAATAACAAACAACAACACACAATAATACGATCACGCAATCAAATAATTCCCGAACTCGCGAGATGATAAAGCGCAACTTCAAGGACAAAGTTGATTCTTAAGGAGGGTAGACTGTAATACCCGTAATTTTTAGGATATAAAATAGAATTTAATCCGATGAGCAAAGAGGTTTTGTTTCCGAGAACCCGTAAAATCGGAAATGCACGGAAGTCAAAAGACGATGATTTAGAAGCTGACGAATCCAAAACCGACGGACTTAAGATTTCAAAAATGAAATCAAATTAAGTCAGAATAAATTTAGGATAGGAATCGTAATCCGAGAATGACCCGGAAAATCGAGCCCGAAAACGTGGAAGGATAGAAGTCCGAAAGAGAGGAGGAAAAGACCCGACGGATCGCACGGACCGGTCCGGACCGCAGTCCAGACCGGTGTCGCGCGCTGTCCGCGCGCTACCGCGCCAACCCCGCGCCGCCGCCCTGAATGCGGCAGATCACGCGATCATGGCGATTTCTTGCCAAAATTCCGACCCCCGATTAAGGTAAGTGAATTTTGGACGGGAGGAAAGCGTTTAGACGACCTAGGGCTGCCTCCTCCACCCATTCCTCAGTCATCCAGCCCTTTGTTCACCCTAAACCTCTCCCAAAACCAAAATACAAAGTCCTCACCTTCCGACGACTTTCCGGCGAGTTTCCGGCAACCAACGACGACCGTGGAAGTGTTTAAATCAAGGATTTCAGATCTTGAATCATTGTTAAGGATTAAATTAGGTTTCCTTGTCGTTTATAATCTCAAACAACATATCTATCTTTCGGATCTTTGACTTGCAAACACGTTCGTGGCCGAAGGAGAAGGAGAACGTGTGCGTAGATCCGTTCGTGGTGATTTTGGACGAGTCGAGTGACCCTAGGACGACCAAGAACTTCATATCAATACGGGTGGTCTAAGGGCATCCGAAATAGTGGTTTTGGAACGAAACGTAAAAATCGAACCCTAAATTCCCAACTCGCACGTTTTCTGAAATCCGTCTAAAACCCTTATTTCGAGAGTTCAAACAAAAAAATGCAAAACTAGAATTTTTATCCTAACACCCTAAGCTATGTCGTGTAAAAATTTTAGAGATTTTCATCCACGTTTACTGTCTCAAATCGAGTCGAACATAAACTGTATTTTTAAACATTTTCGAAAAACTGACAGCATGTGTGTTCGAAATTGATGAGCATGTTTCTATGATTTCTAGTCCGATCTAATCTTTGAAATGTAAAAAAGAGTTGTAGATAATCATGTCTAGTATGTGCCCACAAAATTTCATAATTTTTGGAGTCCATTTGATATGTAAAAAAGTCGAATTTTTGAACTGTGTCAAAACTGAATCCGGACAGCACACTGTTTGTGTAGTAAACTCGATTTTTGGCATGATTCCTCACCTTATTTTGAAATAATTACAACATGAACATTGTTCGTTAGGATGTTTTTGATATACTGTAAAAATTTCAGAATTTTCGGACTTAAAATGAATTTTTAAATTAAAAAGGCGTAAACTGTGACATGAACGGTTTTAAACTCATGAGATTTTGAAATTTCGAAAACAAACGATCGAAACTTTGATATACGATAAGACTATATTTTCAAAAATCCCGTTACACTAAGTTGAAACAATATCGGATACTTAGGTAGGGGGTGAGTGATCTGCAGGGTGCCCATCTAGCCTTTTTCGGCGTGCCTATAATGGACGCAAGATACTTGAATGAAAAACTACGCCAAAACGGCATGAGATACATGGACTACACTCTCGGGTGTAATACCCGAGAATTTTCCAACATAAAATAAGTACAATAAATAAATGAATAAATAAATAATAAACAAATACAATAAAGAAATAAAGATAAGGAAATGGGAAATGGAATTTAATTTCCAATACTGCAAAGCTAAAAGGATGATTTAATTAAATATCGGGTTCCCGTGTACCCGATACCAATGGACTCGATTTAAACATAAATTTAGATACGAAGGAAATGACGATACGAAATAGGAACCTGAAGATAGCCCGGAAATCGGAATCCGAGAATATAGAGGGATAGAAACCCGAAAGTGAGGAGGAAAAGCACGACGGATCGCGCGACCTGCCCGGACCGAAGTCCAGGCGTGTTTGGCGCGGTGGCCGCGCGGCTTTTAGGGGAAAAGCGCGCCAACCCCGTGCCACACTGGCAGCAACAAACCAAGCGAGATTTTCTCGCCCGAATCCGGATTTTCGGCTTCAGTTGCACACCTTGCGACTCAAGCCATCCTAGGGCTGCCTTTGGACGCCCTTTAGGTCCTTTACATCTATAAATAAACATCCTAATCAGCCCCAAACACTTTACAAAACCCTACGGAAATCTCTATACGTATCGAACCCTAATCCCGGAGTCGTCGGAGGCACGAAGGCAAGAAAGGAGACTGAGTTGGACGAAAATCCAAGACTCCCGTCATCGTGGTAAGATCTTGTCCATTCTTTTCCATTCAAGATTCGAAAACCAATCCTAATTAAACCTCTTTTCTTTTCTACACCCCGATCCGGATCGAGAGCCAAGAACCCGACGAATCAAGGAGATAAACGGTGGACCGGAAGCCACGCCTTCGAAATAGACGACCCCGGACGATGATTAATCTGTAAGTTAATACTTACACGGTTTTGGGAGAATTAAAATATGTTGAATCTATTGAATTAAATCAAGAACGTAAAATTTGTCAACACGAAAACTCTACGGTGCAACGTTTGTGCACGAATTTTTAGAACCCTTAAAAGATTTTAAGGCTGCAAGGCTAGATGTAAATTGGGAAGTCTGTTCGAGGAAACTGAATGGAGAGAGAGTATAGTCAACTAAGGTTAATATAGGCTGAGTAGCTAAAATAGACAGTCTACGTAGACAACACTGCATGTAAAACAAAGAGGGAATGTATTAAAAGAAGTAAACAGATAAGAGGACAGGATAGATACACATTATCAACACATAGAATGAATGATTAATTTTAGTATTATATAATAAATAAAATAAATGGTTAAATAGGTAAATAGGAGCAGTGAATGACTAAATTGACAATTTTAAAAAGACGAATTGGCGTGACATGAAAGGCGGCATGAAGAGGGGATGAGTAATTCTGCTAAATGACACAGGTTGAGGAGATAAGAAAGCTGCTCGAGGTAACAAACTACTATTTATGACGTAGCACTAAAATATTCAGAATGTGAATGCATGTGTGAATGGTAAAAGAGGTAAACAGCCGATGTGATTTAAATAGTAACCTGCACATTGTAACAGCTTGAGAAGACGTAAAGAGAAAAAAATTGTTGTGCATGAACTGTAGATAATAATAAATAATAACTAGACCAACCGCCTACTACCTCTATAAATACATGCATTGTACGTTGGATTCACCAGTTCCAAATTAAATCGGTAATATTACAAGTTTGAGCGCGGTAGTATTGAAGTTAGTGGAGCACTTGCAGTGGAAAGTTAGAATAAAGCTAGGTATCTTCGGTTTCAGTTTAAGGAGTTGAGTAAGCTAGCATCGGAAGAAGCTGTAAGTAGATTTTTGTGCTGCGGGCTTTGTCCCAAGAGTATTTTTACATGTTTTAATTCCCTTTATGTTTTAATAATTTTTGAGTTTATACATGCAACTGATTTATGCAGAGGTAATGTCCCATTATGTGTTTAATTATTTTTGGGGCTAGGCCATGCATGTGAAAAATAAAATTTTCAGTGTATGGCATGTGATTATTGAGTTATTATTATTATGCAGCGTATATTAAAGAGGTAGATATCGTCCCGAGCAAGAATGTCCCAGGAATGCCACCCGAGCAAGAAGTCGAGTTCACAATCAACCTAGTGCCTGGAATTGAGCCGGTGTCGAAGGCAACGTATCGCATGGCACCCGCGGAAATGAAAGAGCTGAAAGAACAACTCGAGGAATTGTTGTCGAAGGGTTACATTAGACCAAGCACATCGCCATGGGGAGCACCGGTCCTGTTCGTCAAAAAGAAAGACGGTGGACTCCGACTGTGCATAGACTATAGAGGCCTTAATCAAGAAACGATTAAGAATAAATACCCCCGCTGCCTAGGATCGAAGATCCCTTCGATCAGCTGAAAGGAGCGTCGGTATTTTCGAAGGTTGACCTGAGATCGGGATATCGTCAATTGCATATCGCCGAGAAGGACATACCAAAAACAACATTTCGTATGAGATATGGGCACTACGAATTCACCGTAATGTCCTTTGGTCTCACGAATGCTCTCGCAGTATTCATAAACCTCATGAATAGTGTATTCCGAGAGTTACTAGATTCATGCGTTGTCGTATTCATCGATGACATTCTAGTTTACTTAAGGGATGAGGAGGAGCATGCAAGACATCTTCATCAAGTGCTGGGAACTTTGAGGAAGAACCAATTGTACGCGAAGCTGTCGAAGTGCAAATTTTGGATGAAAGAAGTTTCTTTCTTGGGACATATAGTATCGGCTAGAGGAGTGTCGGTTGATCCAACAAAGATATCTGCAGTGACTGATTGGCCAGCGCCAACTAGTCAGGCCGAAATAAGAAGCTTTCTTGGACTAGTCGGATACTATAGAAGGGTTGTGAAGGACTTTTCAAAGATTGCAAGACCGATGACCCAATTGCTGAAGAAAGGGTTAAAGTTCGAATGGTCTGCTGAATGTGAGACGTCATTTTAAGAACTCAAGAAAAGACTCACAACAGCACCGGTCTTGGCACTGCCATCAGAGAGGAAGACTTTGAAGTGTATAGCGACGCTTCAAAAGAAGGCCTGGGTTGTGTGCTTATGCAAAACCAAAAGGTTATCGCTTACGCATCGCGGCAACTCAAACCACACGAGGAGAATTATTTGACACATGATCTGGAATTGGCTGCTGTGGTGTTCGCACTCAAGATTTGGCGACACTACTTATATGGATGAACATGTCGGATGTTCACGGACCACAAAAGCCTCAAGTATATATTTACTCAAAAGGAGTTAAATATGAGGCAGAGGAGATGGCTCGAGCTGATCAAGGACCATGACCTGGACATAGCCTATCATGAGGGAAAAGCGAACGTCGTGGCTGATGCATTGAGTCGTAAAACGAGGCATACGGCAAACACCCTAATCTTACATTCAGGACTGGTGTAGTTGACTCAAGATCCAAAACAAATAAACCAATAGATGAAAAATAAAATCAATGGAAGAAATGGGATGAAGAAGAGTATGGATAGGGAAGCTTGACTCAACCTTGGATTAAGCTTCAATAATGCAAGAATTGTGAAATAGCTCAAGAGCTTAACACAATTAGATGAAGGTTTTCGGATCCCACAATCTCTCAAATGACCTTAAGAAAAATATATGCATTCAAGCAAAAATATCATAGATTCAAAATGTGAGTAGCAAGTGTTGAGGGATGCCATATATATAGTCAAACCCAAAAATATCATAGATTCAAAAGGTGAGTAGCAAGTGTTGGCAGGATGCCATATATATAGGCAAACCCTAATACAAGGATTAATTAAGCTAATTAATTAACTAAGTGATTTAATCAACCTATTACACACATTAAACAAGTACTAAAATAAATTAAACAAGGCTATTGGCTTGTTGAGCCTATCGTGAAAGGAGCAGCAGGTCGTGAGACTAAGTTGGCGAGGCTTGCGACAGGCCAATAGGAGTAAAGCATTTCGGGGCATTGCGTAGGAAGAGACGGGACCTCGAGGTCCAGGTAGCTAACTTCCAAGATTCTTGCACTTGAGGACCAAAGCTCCCGGGACCCCCCAACTTGATGGCACAAAGGACATGGCCAAATGGATCCTGTCGTGAGAGGGCCTCCTGTCGTGAAACATTTACGGCTTGCGACAGGGAGTAGCTCTTGCGACTGAACAAGGAGGTTGGCGACTGGCTGAAGCGGCTCGCAATGGGGGACGGTTGACGACGGGGATGCCGCGGTGGTCATGGCAGGGAGCTTCAGAGGATGGCTTGTGACGGGGCCACTCTTGTGACGGTGGGGACGAAGAGTTGAGCTCGCCTGGGGTCCGAAGATAATATAAAGGTTTCCCGTCCATGAGAGCTGCCGGGAATGGAGGGGGCTCGCCAGATGTTGAGGAGAAGACAACTGGAGACGGGGGACACTTGGCAAGACATCGTCGGAGGTGGCTCGGTGATGATGAGGACGACCTTCGCCGGAGTTGGGGAAGCAATCGGAGACCATGACAAGGTCCTGGCCGGAGCTGGTAATGTCCACGGCAGTGGTACGGGCTTCATCGGTGATGGTGCAAGCTTGGCCGGAAGTCGGGGTTATCTTCTTCGACGATGTTACAGCTTGCGGGGTTGGCCGGAAATGAGTTGTGGAGGACTGTGGGATGCTGCCGGAGCTCCAATGATCACGGTGGGGGCGGCAGCTTGGCCAGAGGTGTGGCAAGGGATAATTGGAGGGTTTTCTTATCATGGAGATGTTGGCCGGAGCGAGCTGCTGGATGAACGGAGGACAACAGTGATGGTGGGTTGGTGACGAGGAGAAACTCCCACATAGATGATGAATGGGGGTGCGAGCCATGGCCGAGACTGAAGCGGGGATCCGGCGAGGGAGGAGAGAGGAACGACTGTCTGCGTTTGCCGTCGTTGGTAAGCTCGCCGGAGAAGATGGTTGATATCCGATAGGTGACGGCCGTGGAGGGTTGGTGGAGTTGGCGCACGAAGGGAAGTGGCGGTTGGTCGAGGCTTGAGGATGATGGCCGGCGCTGGTTTGATGGAGATGGTTGTATCTCGACGGAGGCGGAGGCCGGCTGCTTGTCGGAGTGAACGCTGATCGGTGCTCGGAAATGGGGAAGGAGATGGAAGAGGCCTGGTGATGACATAATGGAGGAAGTGGGCTCGGCCTTGGATGGATCATGATGTGGGCTGGCCAAATTTGGGCTTTAGATTTTAAGAATGGGCCGGATGGATTAAAGGGAAGGGGAATTGGGCCTGTAGGAATATATTGGGTCTTGGGCCGGATGTTGCAGGTCCAACAGCTATACATTGTTGTCTTGACACTTGGGTTGGCCCAATACTCCATGTCTCTCCTTGAGTTGGCCTTCTTTCCTTAATTTGAGCCCAGATCGTCTTCATCAAATAAAATACTTGAAGTCCACTTGAATTTTGTTCCGGATTACCCCAAATATTTTTCTGCCTGCTCAAAATATCCGGATCGGTCCGTCTGTCAGTCGGGTTGGCTGGGCCGACTACGGGAACTAGTCCATTATGGAACCGTGGTAGAAACGGTAAATGCCATAGCATTTGAACCTACCATGTTCGATGAGATTCGAACGGCTCAACCAGACGATGAGAACCTTCAGAAGATCAAGGAGAAAATTGGTGAAGGTACGACGGTAGGATTTACGATACACGACGACGGAAGTATCCGCTTTAAGGGAAGATGGTACACCTTATTCAGTGCACCTTGGAGGTGATAAACTGTACAAAGATTTAAAGAAAATCTATTGGTGGCCGAGGATGAAGAAAGATGTTGCTGATTTCGTGGCTAAGTGTCTAACTTGCCAGAAAGTGAAGGCAGTACGGCAAAAGCCACTAGGACTGGTAAAGCCATTGAAGATCCCAAGCTGGAAGTGGGATAGCATCTCCAAGGACTTTGTCTCGGGGTTACCAAGATCCCCTCGAGGCATGAACAAAATTTAGGTGATAGTTGATCGGTTGATGAAGACCGCAATCTTTATATCAATGAAGGATAACTGGTTGATGGATCAACTGGCCAAGGCATATATCGAGAATGTGGTTAGAAGGCATGGTGTACCACATGATATCGTCTCGGACCGAGACAGCAGATTTGTCTCAAATTTCTGGACCAAATTGCAAGAAGCCTTGGGAACCCAAATTAAGATGAGCACGGCTTTTCATCCAATGACGGACGGTTAAACTGAGCGGACAATTCAAACGCTCGAGGACATGCTTAGAGCGTGTGTCCTTGAATTCAAGGGAAGTTGGGAGAACCACTTACCACTAATTGAATTCTCGTATAACAACAGTTACCATGCTAGCATTGGCATGGCATCGTTCGAAGCTCTTTACGGACGCAAGTGTCGCAGTCCGTTATGCTGGGCAAAGGATGATAACTCTGTGGTTGTTGGACCTCAACTCATTGAGGATATGAGCAAACAAATCAAGGTGGTTCAACAGAAAATGAAGGCCGCACAAGATCGACAAAAGAGTTATGCCGACACGAGGCGGCAAGAGTTGGAATTCCATGTGGGAGACAATGTTATGCTGAAGGTGTCACTGATGAAGGGGGTGATGCGATTTGGCAAACGAGGAAAGCTGAGTCCTCGCTACATCGGTCCATACGAGATTCTAGACCGTGTGGGTACCTTGGCATACCGACTGGCTCTTCCACTGGAATTTTCACGAGTTCACAACGTGTTTCATGTTTCTCAATTAAAGAAATATGTGCACGACCGAACTCACGTCTTGCAACCCGATGTAATCGAATTGGACGAAGATTTGACATATGAGGAGTATACGATCGAGATACTCGATGTCAAAGAAAGGGTTACAAGGAACAAGACCGTAAAAATGGTGAAAGTTCTTTGGTCCAATCATGGCACGGAGGAAGCGACGTGGGAATTGAAATCGGATATGAAGCAGCGATATCCCAACCTTTTCCGAAGCGACTCGTGAGCAGTTATGGGGACATAACTACAGTCCTAAGGGGGAGATGATGTGACACCCTGCAAAGAGTCGTCACGCGTCGAGGTAAGAAATTAATTTTCAAGCCTTAATATTTTATGCGTGCCAATTATTCGCCTGCATTGTTTTTACCTTTCCGAGTGCGACCCAACTTCGAGGGCGAAGTTGATTTCTAAGGAGGGTAGAATGTAATACCCAAGAAAAATTGACATCGAGATTTAAATCCGAAATTAAAGAATTGGATTTAATTATCGAAACCGAAATAATTCCGAAAGAGCGGAATTAAATATTTTCGGACGATAGCAACTCGGAATGAGTTTATCGAATTATCCTAACGATCTCGGATAATTCTCACATTATGATTTTTGGAAATAAAAATCATAATAATAAAAAGAAAAAAAGAAAAGAAAAATTCGCGCTCAAGCGGCGGCGCAGCGGCGCGGCGGTGGCGCGCCGGCGGCAGCAGGCGACTGTTCGGAACGCCACACGCGTTTTCGACTCCATTTTCAAGGTTTGACGACTCCAACCGATCCAAATTCAATTCTCAGACATTAAGGGATATTTTGGGACTCCTTTGGATGTATAAAACTCCCTTACAAAGTTGCACTAAGTTGGATACATGTACAAAGTGGATTCATTGGACCTTGTTGGGGGTAGGTGGAATGGATGAAGATTTGAGGGACTAAATTCGAGTATTGACTGCCATAATTCACTCATCACTTTCCTAGGGTCATTAAAATACCCTTTGTAAACCTAAAACACCCATTCCCACCCCCTTAATCAGTCACAAAACCTCACCCATTCCATTCATCCGAAAATTAAAGTTCTTTGTGAGTGTTATTGAGTTTATGTGGTTGCTCTTCACTTAGGTAGAGGATTGGACGAGTTCAAGCATCCAAATCCATTTCCTAAGATTAGGTAAGGTCTTCAATCCAAATCCTTGTCCCTAGATTCATATTTCAGGCCCTAGGATTGAGAAACTCTCCCAACGTCTTCATTATAGGCTCATTCGGGTATAGCAGACTGTTTCATGGTTGGGGATCACTTTTGGACGATTCGAACTCGAGGATTTTTAACTCAATCTGTTGGAAGGTAAGTTAATATCATGCACATCGAGTTTTAGAGATTTTGGTTGAGTGCAAGTCGAGATCTAGATCATTTCCCATTCCATATGCAATCTGTCACTAGGGTTTTCATTCGACTAGTTTCTGTTGTATTGCAAATTCGACTTAGATCCGTGCGTTTTTAGAAGATCTTTTCTAAACGAAAAATATTCCTAAAATTCTTAAAGATGCTTCCTGAAAATTTTTAGAATTTTTGGAGATGTTTTGATACTCGGAAATCGATCTGGTATTCTGCTACAGATGTCTTGTCAAATTGGCATTTTGATGAGTCCGATTTAATTGTGTATATTGGTCGTCCTATGGTTATTCGCTGTGATGGTCTTCATAATATCTGTTCCATATTGTGTCTAGAACATCCCTGTAATATTTTACGATTTTAGGATCTCGTTCGAAAAAGTTATGAATTTTTTATTACACTGTGGTCTGTTTCACTGAAGTGTTTAAAATCCTTAAACTAATGCTTTCCGAAATCGAATTTCCTAACCCATTTAGAGTCCGAATTTGGAGATGCCTATTTCTATGAAAAATGTTCATTTTGGCGTTTTCTAGTTCCTGTAAAATTTTCGGAATTTTTGAAAGTGGTTTTCTATATTTTCTAAGGTGATTCTGAATTCTGCCACAGTTTTAATTCTTCCGGTAGAAACCATGTTGTGTGTTCTCGATGAACGATGAGTCGATTCTCACTCTTTTTGAAATGTGTAAATTCTGGAAATATGGATATATTATCAAATTATTAAAAATGTGAATTTTGAAACTTTGTAAGTTTTGATAGAGTGGGATGCCCAATGTATTTGGAGGGTAAGTGCACTTGGAGGAGCTCGTTGGGCCGCCCCCTCTATTATAGCCAAAATGGCACATATGATATACTGGTTTAGTGATTGTAAGAGTCTATACTCCTAGATGTATCCGTATGGGTTATCTAGGGCTCCGGAGCAGTCTGTATAGGGTCATTGCTTTCACATCCCTCGTGGGTACGAGTCCCAGAGGTGAGTTGATCCCAAGGATACGTCCCTAGGATCTTTGATATGATTTGGAGTCCTTGTGGGTGTTAGTCCCAAAGGGCATACGTGGTGTCCTCGATCAAAATGAACAATGGTAAAATATTCGTGTGACCAGTGTAAGCAATTTTGGAAAAGTATTTTATCCGCTTTCCTTTTAAAATAAAAATCCCATTTTGTATACACTCCTGGAATTTTTAAAATTCATTGTGCTGCATATTAACTTACGCAGTACCTTTTGTACTGATTAGTTGTTATTTCCCATTTTTCTCAGATTTTGCAGAGTAAGCTCTCTCACGCGGGATGGGATTATTTCATATGAAGACTTTGGAAATTTGAACTATGATTTTGGCCGCGTGTTTTGACCCTTTTAAGCTTCCGCACCGTTTCACATTATGCATGATAGACATACTCTGATTTTAGACTTCGGGCATTATTGAATAGTTTTTTAAATTATTTTAAAGTATTGATACAACTTAGCCTTAGCATCTTTTTAAATAAGCTCGATTTGGATCGTGTCTTATTTAGAATGGTGTGACGGTAGCGTCCCGGCCTGCGTGACCAAATCCGGAATGTTACATTCCCACTCTTCTGGGTGGCATCCTGTACTCACAACATATCACAACACTTAGTAACATTCGGTACCAGAACTAATATTACCGAACTGAAATTAAAAAATTCATATTGGTCCTGGGATAACCTTGAGATTCAAACATGGTTTCAACATAGTTCCACTGGAACTATGGCTTAAACTCACAAGGTGCACGGTTAACAAGACAATTAAAATATGATCTAAAATCGAAACGCAAAGTTTCTATACTGGAATCCCCACTCATCTCAAAACCATTTCTCTGACCTAAATCACAATACATAATAGCATAACCTGGCTTTGATACCACTTTGTAATGCCCCGAAAACTTTAAACTAAATATTCGCGGCATTACTGCCGTACTACGCCATCTAAATTTTTGGCCAATCAACTTAGACTTAGTAATAAGAAGCAAGGTACTTAAGAAATAGAATAATCCAAAGTATAACAAAATAAACAGCATATCCGAAAGACACTTCATGAGTCTAAAATATAGCCAATTGCGATGTTAACTCCTCAAGTAAAATCTCTTGTTTTTCCTCCAAACAACAATGGACGGTGGTGAGAGAGTGAAAATATGAAAAATGAAGACTTCAACTTGACTTCAACACTAAGTAGAGGCTATTGCATCAGGTCAAATGTATTCCGGGTTGGTTCTGGATCGGTCCGATGGGCTTGGGCCTCTTATTGGACTTCCTAATGTATCCAAGTGCAAAAACAAAGTTGGCCCATGTCTCCCCCTTTATTCTTCAATCTTGGACCTTCATGTCTCCTTTGGCCTACTTGATAAAAAATAATCAAGACTAGTATTACTCAATTGATTGGGATTAGTTAAGACAATTATAAATTAATTATTCGGGTTTTACAATGGCATTATGAGTCGTCCATGCAATTTATATAGGCGCAAAAATGTTGAGCCCAAATCTCGAATCATAGATCGTGTGCCATGAAAATCCAGATTATCAGACTACCAATTATTACAATGGAAAGCTTTCCAAAGAGCAACAATGGAAATGCAATGCACCAAACAACCCATGCCGGGATAGGACATCATTAACGCAATGCCATCTTGGAGGAATTGCTAATGGAAGAAAATATCTTTTTCCTAATTTTTAATTTAAATTTTGGGGGAACCAATGAATTTGTCTATTGAGATGGGGCTTACTCTAGTAGTTAAGTCCCGAGAGTCCCAACATATAGGTTGGGTTTTGATTTTCTATCGAACCCCCTATAACCTTCCCTTTTGTCTATTTGTAATTTGTGCCACAATAACCTGAACTGTATAGGCTGTTCAGAAAAATAAAATAAAATTCTTAGAAGTTTTTTAAACTTTAGAAGTTTTTTTGCATGATTAAACTTTAGAGTTAGAACGGAGTGTTAGTATTTAAAAAGAAAAAAAGTTTGGATACGAAAGTGCGAGTATTATGAAATGCTCACCATAAGGCCCAAGCGCATCTTGGTAAAGGGCAGGACAGAAGGTTGAAGGTGTGAAGTGTGAACGGCTCCCCATTTCCTTTCATCGAGGAATCAAAGGATAGGGAAAACGCAGTCCATTTATCATTCCTTATTGTCACAGGAAACCAAACAGCGATCGATCATGGGATTGGAGACCGTTGGTGGCCTAGCGATGCACATCATCCTCTCAAAATTGGGCCCTCTCGAAGCAGCTTCCGTTGCGTGTCTCAATCGCCGTTTTCACAGTTGGGCGTCCGACGACTCCATCTGGGCTCAATTCTGCTCCCAAGATCTCAATCTCTCTTCCCCTCTCCACCCAAACGGCAAACCGGCTCCTTCTTTTAAGGTCCTTTTGCTTACCCTGTTCAACTCTGCCAGCTTTTCACAAATTTCATGTTTTCCATTTCTCAATATAGGCCCCTCTTATATTATATGAGGCATTTTAATCTCTGGGTATATACTGAATTGATGAGATACTGTATAATAAGAGTGAGGGGAGTGGGTTATAGTATGCCTCTGCCTGGTGTGCTTTCCGGATTCAGTTTCTTGAAGAACCCAGAAAGAAAATAAAGAAAATATTAGAATTACCTTTTTCCCTATTGCAACAACTGTGTTCCTTCAAAAGTTGTTCACACAAGCACCCCCAACCTCTATGACATAAGTAATACTATCATCTAACTTCATCTAATTCAAACCCTTGCGTTTGCAAGAAAGAATGATTTATAACATCCTCGCCAGCCCTGATGTGCATTTTGCAATTTATATTTCTGTTTGTGCATTTAGAGGGGTTAGTTTGTCATGTTAAATACATAATCAGCAATATAAATTTCATAGCACGCTCATGTAGCAGGGCTGGAGGGTGTGTTATGAAGCATTTATTGCAAACACGCTGTTAGAAGGTACGTTTTTTTATATATATTTCTTGTGACTGTTGCATATCGCAGAGTTATAACATGGATTTTGCTTGTTTAGAATGTCAGTATAATATGAAATTGAAACCACACAGTTGTTGCCCATGAACCAGACGCCTAACTGCAAATATGAAGTGATTTGTTATGTGTAATATTGCATTCTGGCATGTAGTTCAGGTTAAGCGTATCTGTAAAAAATCCAACTCAACTCCTGTTTGTGTGAAATTTAAAATATAACTCAATTTGTTGTGTGAAATTTAAAATCCATCCATTCTTTTGATCCTTAAGACATGAGATTTGCTGCTAAAGTTGGATCAGTTGTCTTTTCTTCTGCAGGCCGCTTACATAGCATGGAGGAAAGAATTTTCTATATATCCATGGTCACTTGTTATGCGAGTTAACAGATGCTGGAGTAAGCTTAAGGACTGGTTTGCCAAATACTTCCCTGAGGTTTTGCCTACTCTGCGTAACGGTGCATCTGAAGAAGAGATTGAGGAATTTGAGAAATCTTTGAACATAAAATTGCCACTTCCAACTAGGGTCATATATAGATTTTGTGATGGTCAGTTACTACCAAATGAACAGTTCAATGGAAAGTTTCCGTCAAGTTTGATGGGGATAATTGGTGGATATTTTCTATATGATCACTTAGTGAATGTGTTCTTGTTGCCTTTGAGCCAAGTGGTACTTGATACAAGGAGTATTATACACCAGATTGGATTTAGTGGTAGAGCAAAGTATATTGTGGTGGCTGCTTCTGCAACCTACAGTGAAAAAGTATTCTCTCTAAACTGTAGTACTGGTCAACTGTATGTTGGCACAAGAAATTTTGTGACAAATGGTGAAATGATACCTTGTGCGCCAGAGACATTGATCAGTTCAGCTCATGATTCTAGAGGTAATCAACAGCAGGATGGTACGCTGCTATGGCTTGAAGAACATGGTCGGCGCTTGCAAGATGGCATTATCAAAGTTCGCCAAGAGCATAAAATCCGATCCATTAATCAGTTTCCTGAACAACCACCCCTTTGCTCCTGTGCAATAACGAATGGTGTTAAGGTAGCTGAGGCTGACTAGCCTCCTTTTTTCCTGCAATCTTTTGAAACACATTTTCCGATTTTCATGGTATATTATTTACTGGTCTGAATATCCAGCATCTTTAGTTCTGTTATAAGCGATATTCTATATGCAATGTGCTGCTGAATATTGGGAGCAGTGCTTGTAAAATGATGTACCTTCTTCTTTTGGATATTTGAACTCTGCAATCCAAAGTTCCCTCACTCCACATGCACATATGCTCATGAGAGTACTGATAGGATAGAAAAGATAATTCTCCAAACTGGAGAAACCGCTGGCCAGCCTCAGCCTCAAATCTCTAACTACTGATAAACCCTAATAAACTCAGGCCCATAATTGGGCCTAGGCCCACTTCCTTGCTCTCTATCGATTCCTCCCTCCTTCGAAACAACCTTGTCCTCAAGCTTGAAATCTACCAACTTCCCCTTTAACCTCTTGCATTGGTTCCATTTGATTGCCTTGCTCCCCAGCTTCCCAAAATTCTGCTTGGGAAAGTCCAAGATCTCATTCTCCTCTGCCAGCAACACTTTCAACTGCTTCAATGGGCAATCATGGCGTGGGGTGTATGGCTGCTTACAGCGGAAACATAATCTCTTTGCTAGTGAATCAGCATAATCTTGTGGAGATAGGCGAGTGAAACCAGAGGGAGCTGTAGACTGCCTGGATGCTTCCGACCGTGTTGGTGTTGTGGGCGGTCGGTCAGATGGCCTAGGGAAAATGCCCGTGGAACCCCCTTGGCTGCTACCCCCCGTTGCAGCAAAAGTGGTGGGATTGGGCCGAGACAAAGTTCCTGTCCGTGTCGCAGAAGCACTAAAGTTTTGATATGGACAACCTCCGGCAGCCACTTCCGAATTATCCTCTATGTGCCTGGACAATTCCATAGCTATCTCCATATCTTTGGGCCTAAAGGAGGCGAAGCGAACTTCGAATGGGGTCCTTCAATCCTTTCATCAAATACCCCACGTAGTGTTCATTAGACAAACCTGGCACTTGGCTTGCCAACTGGACGAAAATATTGACATAATCATCCATTGAACCCAACTGTTTGATGTCAGCCAAATGTTCAAAGGGGTTGCCCTTGAAACGCATATCAAATCTCGCCACCAGTGCCTGCAAGAACTGCTCCCTTGTCAATCCGGGCTTACAAGCACGCAACCATGTCACCCAATACAACGTCGCCTCTTCCATTGCAACAACCGCCAGGGCTACCTTCTGTTCTGCGCTTGTACCGTGTATCTCAAATTGTTGGTTGGCGCGGGCCAGCCATCCAGTCATCAGCTTCCGCCCTATGGAATAGGAGTCACCCCTATTCCCTCTTCTGCCGATGCCACATCCTCAGATCTATTTTCCACCAGCTTTTGAATCGCTCTCGACATCTCCGCGAGCGTAGCCGTGATGTCTGTCAACTGCGTATTCACAGCCACCAATTGTGCCTTCATCTCTAATAATTTGTGAGCGAGTCATCTTGTCAGGGTGGGATCCGGCAGGTCGGACCAACTGATAGGAATAATTTTGAATAATAGAATAGAAAAGATAATTCTCCAAACGGGAGAACCTGCTGGCTCAAATCTCTAATAAACTTTACTTCTGAATGTCTCCAAAACCCTAGTAACCATCAAGAAACCCTAAAAGTAATAACCATCCCTTAAATACTAACATAAGAAACTCTAAAAGTAAATAATAACTACTGATAAACCGTAATAAACTCAGGCCCATAATTGGGCCTAAGCCCACTTCCTTGCTCTCTATCAAGTACTGTCAAAAATTCAATGTTTCCTGATGGCTTAGCTGTTGACACTCAGCATATCTAAAATGAATTTTTGTTTGCATCTACCAATGTTGTTGCAAGGATTAATAATTGTTTCATTTGAATGCCACAATGTTTTGCATTGAATTCTCTAGTGTTTCTGTTTGAATTTAGAGTTGTTTCTCATCATGATACATGCAATGTTTTGATTTGAGTTAGGCAATAAAGGCTTGCATTCACCAGTCTTTCTGTGGGGATTATATTGACAGTTTCATGAGGAATTAAGCAATTCATTGGCAGTTTGCCTTTTATCCACCAATATCTTTGTTTGAATCAAGAAATGGCTTTGATTTGAATTCAGCACGGTTGGGAATATATGTTTAGGCCGGCATTCATATATGTTTTTGGTGGGATTAAGCAACTGGTTTAACCTGGAAATAAACTATTTTTTGGCTTCCATTCACATTGTTTTTCTTGAATTTGCAGCGGTTCTCAGGATCTAATCAATGCTTTGGTTTAATTGTATTCACCAATATCTTTTACGGGGATGTTCTGATGCGAAAGTGGAGTATAGCTTCAATGTCAACATTTGGAAATGTATTTGTATATGGGAAACCAAAATAAATGGGGTGTTGGATTAACATGTTTTGGAATTAAGGAAAAGGAAGATTCCTGAATTATTGATTGGCCCATATTTTAATCTCCCCAAAGATTATATGAAATTGAAGTATTGAACCCCTCCAAAGTCTAGGGGTTTAGATTGTGAGCTGTTTTGATTCTGATGGTAATTTCATGATTAACTAAATACCCCCAAATGATTACAGTTTTCACTATCATTTTGATTTTTTGTTAACCCAATAAAAACTCTAAAGTTTAGATGTTTGAGTTCAACAGGTTGGCTTAATCTGTTTATGTTATCAATGTTGAAAATCATCTGTTTCATCATTTTTATCTTCAAGTTTCATTTTCAGCTGCTCTCTAGCAGTTAGTCAAGTTTTTATTTGGATGTAGGTGAAGCATGTCTAGAAAAGGATATCACCCATCAGTTGTCTGATGCGATGATCTCCTTTTGCTTTACTTTCCATGTAATGTAGGTCGTGGTAGGTTGATAAAAAAACTTGGGGACCCAGCCTTGGCCCTTGGGCAGCATTGTCGGCCCTTTAGCTTTGTTATATTCGTTATTACCTGATAGTGCTTTTTATTATTGTGATTTGCATGAGATATGCCTCGAAAATTGTCTCCATCATGACAATTGTGTTTGCAACTTTTTTTTCTAGGTGCGTGCTTCTGCAGCACTTGTGCCTGAGTTCAGTAACCTTCAAGATGAATCAGAAAAATATTTATTTGGTTACTCCATTCGTATGTCTCTGTCACCTGGGGGAGGTTTCCTCAATGGGATGACATTCGACTCTTGCCAATTATACTGGAGACACTGGATTATACGAGCTAATGATGCCGTTGTTTCTGATGTAAATGGGGAAGCAGTGATTGGAAAGGTTTCTTTTTCTTTTACTTCTGTTTTGGCCTTCCTTGAATAGCTTTAAATGGTTGATGATTTTCTTGGCTTTTTTCATGAGCATGAGCTAATATGCATTTGTTTTACTTGTTCATGATTTTAATGGAGAAGCAGAATTTGGGAAGGCTTCTTTTCTTTAGCTTCTATTTTTGAATGATGAACTTTGAGCTGAAGATGCTATTGTCTTTGTTCTTTATATGAACACCTGGAATCATAGTCATGCATTATTTGCATAATTAAGTTTCTTTATTGAACAAGTGCTGTGGAATTCGTGCTTGAATTTGTTTGTTCAAAACTCATCTCTAGCTCTCACAATAAAGTACTTAAGATAATCAAACATTGTGTTAAACACAGGTGTAGAATCAAATTATAATATGTAGTATTTGGGGTAATTATTGTTGTTCTTTGTTCATCTGCTGTAGGTAAAGAGTTTAGATAGATAACATAGTATGCATCATTTATTAGTTACATAGGAGGTAATGTTTCATTTACAGTTTACTTTTCGTGCGTTTGTCCTTATCCTGATCATTTGATTGCAGTTTCCACTTCTACGCTCTGGTGAGGAAGAGTTTGTTTACCAGAGTTGTACCTCTCTTGCAGCCTCCAAGGGATCCATTGAAGGCTCTTTTACCTTTGTTCCTGGAAGGTACACAAAATATTATAAGGCGATTAGTTTTAGTTTTGTTTTGATTTTTTTTTTTTATTATTATTATTATTATTATTATTATTATTATTTTTATGTTTATTTGTTTATGAACTCATCATGCAACTTTGGCTCTCCATAGATCAGCACAATTTAATACTTCGTCCATCTAGCATTAGGTGTCCATTTTGACTTTTCATGCAAATTAAGAAATTTTATAAGGTTGCATTCATCCCTTTATTCATATAGTAGAAGGTTTCAACTTTAGTAGTGAGTCAAATACTGTTGTACAAAAAACGTTAGAATGAATATGACACAGAGCATGTGCAAGGACATTCACATTTCACAAATAGTACTTAAGAAAGCCCGAGTCCATGATATGAAAATGATAGAAACAGTAACACTAATACGGAAATAAACCGTTTTCCCAAAGCCGTCTGGCGTTCCAATTAAATAATAATAATGTGATGATTACGAGTAAATCCTAATGACCCTTTAAATACTACTAGGGATTAGCCCTAGAATGGCCTAAGCCCAATAAGAAATAATAAAAATAACAATAAAGACCTAATGACCCAAATAGAAATAATAGAAATAACAATAGTAAAAATAGAACAATTATCATAATAAGCCTAAACAATCTAGCCTACGGACAGTAGGCTCCTTTCCGTCTCCGCCTGCGATAAACCACCAGAGGCCGATGACCCCCCTCGGTGTTCAGCTGTTGTTCTTGAAAATCGGTGTCCAGCTGTTGCTCTTGCTCCATATCAACTCCATCCTCCTTCGAAACCACCTTGTCCTCAAGGCTATGTTGCTCGGACTCGGGTACGGGTGTCCGACACGGGTGCGGGGATATGTGGCGGACACTTGCCATTTTGGATTTTGCTCCAAAAGGACTAGCTAATTGTGCAGTGTCCCAGGATCGTACCAGTGTCGGTGTCGTGTCCGGAGGACACGGGTACTCCACCTTTTTTGAAGAGTCCGAGCTACACAGCCTCAAGGTGAAAGTCAGGAAACTGGCGTCGAAATATTTCCTTACTCATCCTGGTAGCGTCGTCTTATGACTGCCCAACCCATATGACCAACACCTGCTCTTCCTCGTCACCCCTTGCCTGGACCATCCGCTCAGCCAACACTTTTTCAGGTTCAAACACAGGTTCAATCGGTAACTCTAAAGTGTCAAGTAAGGCTGCCTCCACTGGATGATCCCCCACCACCCCACCACGCGTCACAGTAGGGATACGTGAAAAACTGGGTGAGTTCGGCTGGAGGAAGGCAAGGTCAATCGATAACCGGTGACCCCAATTCGCGAGTCAAACCAGAATGGTCTATAGAACTTAGCGTATGATAAGGTTGGCCAGACAAAGTAGATTGTCGATGAAGTATGACCTTCAGAAACACCTTATCCCCCACATTGAATTCCACTTCCCGACGATGCCTGTTGGCCTGACGAACCATACTCTGTTGTGCCTTCCCCATATTACTTTTAATGCGTGCCAACATGACATCCCAACCTTCTAAAACAGCTACCACCGCAGCGACATTACTCTCCCGGTCTCCCCAGGCAAGAATCGGTGAATAGAGGGTAGAGGCCGCCCATACACGCTCTCAAATGGCATTAGACGGGCAGCTGTCTGAAACACTGTATTATTCCAAAATTCAGCCCAAGGAAGCCACCTTATCACTGTTTAGGCCGCTCACAAGTAAAACAACACAGATACGTTTCCACCTCCCGATTCAACAAGGGAAACAACTCCTTCCAAGGTGCACTGATAAATATGGAATCTCGATCACTGACAATTGTACGGGGAATCCCATGGAGTCGGACAATTTCCTGGACAACCACCTCGGTTACAGGGCGGCTTGAGGCCGATGAAATGTCTATACCTAGACAGATGATCCACCACCATCAGAACCACCGAAAAATCCTTCGGACTCGGTCGAGTTATGCCCGCTTGTAACATCTCATCAACCAATCTTTCAATCCCATCCTTTTGCAACTGACCATATCGGTACGGCTTTACTAACACCGGTCTGGCCCCCGGATCCAGCATTATTCGGTGATCTATCACACGTCCCGGGGGTAACCCCCGTCGTTCCTCAAACACCCCAGCATGTCGGGCAAGGATATCATCTATCCTCCCAGTTGACTCGGATTTTAAGTAAATGGGCTCCTGGTCAAACAGAACTGCCCACAATTCAATATCAGTAACCTTGCATAAAGTCCGAAGGCTAACCATCTTCCTGCCCACAATTCAATATCAGTAACCTTGCATAAAGTCCGAAGGCTAACCATCTTCCTGCACATGGTAGGATCCCCACCGTAACTCCACCCCACAACCTTTCCAATCAAATTTCATCATTAGAGTTTCCCAATTTGTACGGACTTCGCCTCACGTAGCCACTCCTCCCAACGCAGACACGTAGTAATCAGCCCGAATGTCACAACCTCGTAAAGCAATTGGTAATTATCTACAAACTCCCTCTGATTTCTGTACATGTCTATCTCCTACCTGTACCCGAAATCGATCCAACTCATCTGGATTCATGTTCAGTAGGGATACCAAAGACGTTGAAATAAAATTGTGGCTTGCACCACTATCAATTAGCATAGGAACAGTATATCCTCCAACCACGCATCGAAGCCCCTCATGGTCCGCGAACTAAAAATTCCAGCCATGGGATCTCCATCCTTGTCCAATGTTCCCGACCCATCCCGAACCTCATCCTGTCCGGTCACCTTGCAATATTCATATTGTTGGAGATCTGACTCCTCGTCTTCCTCAGCCGACATTACCTGTAATTGGTTAAACAGGCAATCATGTCCTGGTGTATACGGCTTTCTACATTTATAACACAATCCCTTGAATCGAGTATCGAAGCGCGCCACTAACGCCTGAATAAATTCCTCCAACGACATTCGTGGCGTTTGTCCTCTCATCCAACGAAACCAGTGCAAAGCCGAACCATCCATGGCGACCCCAGTTGCGCACACCCTCTTTTCCAGCGGCGTTTTGTTCACCACGAATTGTTGCTCCGCTCTGGCAATCCACCCAATCGGATCCTCCCCTTCAAACGGCGGCAGGGATGCTATGGTTGCACCACGCTCCACCTCGCTGCCCGGAGTGCTCCACGGGTCCAACACCTCCATGGACGGAACTGATGTGACTTCCTCCACGGACAGTCCTGCCGTTGATGGCTGCATCATCGCCTTGGCTAACACCGCCACCAACGCGGCAATTTAAGATATTTGCGCCTCTCGCGCATCTAATTTCGCCATCACCTCTGTGTACTTGGCTTCGAGCCTGTCTCACTTTCCTTTTTGGTCCGTTCCAATACCTTTGTCACATTTCCAATTTAGGAAATAATTAAACTAATAATACTACAACCTACTCCATCACATCACATTAATAAATAAATAATTTAAAATTTCAAACTCACTACCACCAATAAATTCAACTCACAACTATCACATCACATCAATAAATTAATTAATTAAATGTCAAACTTACTACTATCGCATCACATAAATCTCTAATTTACCCCTAGTATAAAAATTAATCTACCCATAATTTAAAACTAGACAAACACCACATAAAATACTGTGTCCAAAAGTTTTGGGACGTAAATAACGGGACGGAGGGAGTATTAGGGATTAGCCCTAGAATGGCACAAGCCCAATAAGAAATAATAAAAATAACAATAAAGACCTAATGAACCAAATAGAAATAATAGAAATAACAATAATAAAAATAGAACAATTATCATAATTAGCCTAAACAATCTAACCTACGGACAGTAGGCTCCTTTCCGTCCCCGCCTGCGATAAACCACCAAAGGCCGAGGTCCCGCCTCGGTGTTCAACGGCTGTTCTTGAACCTCGGTGTCCAGTTGTTGCTCTTGCTCCATCAGAAAATAGCACTAATAATTCCTCTCGGATGAAGTGCGACCATGGAGGAATGTTCCCTCGACAACTATGGCACTGTTGGTGTACCTGAGTGAAGGATGATATTTGTTTAACAAGCCCGTTTTTAAAATATAGTTGGCGGGAAGTGTTATTGTCACATTCATCAATTAAGCTCGCTATGTCTAACTTGATTAAGAAATGCTAAGGCTAACGGTTAAAACCTAACACCTGTGTGCCTTAATTTAGGGTTACTATTAATTACGCGAGCTCTATAGAGTTGTATTGAGGGTTCCTAGGAAATGGAGTTGGGCCACTGACAGACAAGCCTTGTTATCACCAAGCCTCTTAGACAAAAGCCTCCAACTTGCAACTCGATAGTGCACAAGTCTATCTCGCATCCCATTAATTAAGCACAGATAAACTAAGGCATAATATAAAAACTAGGGATAGATGTTAAAAATTAAAGCAATACTTTATTAATCTCAAAATTCTGTTAATAACAGAGATAATTTTAATTGGGCCCGTGGCCAAAATATTTTATAGCAAAGATATTTTATTGCGAAAACAAAAAGAGCTTTATCTCGGAAAAACCTCCCCAAATCCCTAGTGAATAAAAGTTACCCTGGAAAAGGGGAAAATAACACATAATCAACAACTATACTAAGCAAACTAGCATCGTTCCGTGGGACGACACAATGACTCAACCAAATAATTTCCCTAACAGTTATTCCGTTTCCTTGGCTGCAGTGACTAGCTCTGGCCCAACATGCACATGATGATTCAGCTATGAATTTAATACATGGGGTAAACTAGAACGCGTTCCGTGTTTTACGTCTAGTGAAAGTGTGAAACATAGGCTCAAAACATATGAGATTAAGGGAGGAAACTGTCCCATCACTTAGTTAGATGGGAATTCGGTCATCCACAACTCAGGTACCACCGTGCTACTCGTGCCCTCAAAGCATTTTATTTCATTTTAATTTAATTTCCACATAATGTGGCCCATTCAAAATTTTGACATCAAGGGCCTAGCCCTAAAAAAAAAAGATCGACGAATTTTTAAAGCATTATGACCAGTGTCACATAATTCGCTTATACCCCCCTCGAATTTCGATTCCATTCGTTCGAACCGAAACGGGGTTCGGAGCGATCTAAATCGCTTGAATTCGCGAATCAAAACGGTGAAATGGGCGAATTGAGGCACACACAGAGGCGCTGAGGGAGGGGCGCAGACGGTGGTAGAATAGAAAGAAAAAATAGGGCAAACAGGGGCGGGAACGAGAGGAAGAAAAAGAAGCAGGGAAGAAGATGACATTTATTACATTTCAGACTTGGTAATCATTTACTTTTTTAGTTAACCCAAAAAGAAAATTAACTTTCTAATCTCTCCACATTATTAAGTTTTTGTGTTCCCAAAGTGATCCATTTTAGTCTCCCCAGACCCGTCCCCACCGCCCACCCAATTTTTTTTATTTTATTTTTTCTTTTCTTTTTTAATTTTCTTTTCATCATGGTTGTATAACACTAGTTAAAAATTTTATTTTAAAGTCATATGAATATAGATATAGTATTAGATTGAGTACAATTTTAAGGATAGTATAATAAAATTTAATGGATGAAAAAATAAATAACTAATTAGAGAAATGGTATGTGGATTTAAAAAAAAAAAAATCGAATCAAAGCATCGAATTATGATTCAAAAACGAATTGAAGCAGTATACCCCTAGCGAATAAAAAAATATTTAACTAGCAAATTGCGAATCGAATTTCGTCCCTCGTATCGAAGCGAACTTCGAACTATGTGACACTGATTTTGACACTAACATAATTAAAATTTTTAAAGCATTTTAAAACACAAAACTCATTAACACATTATTAAATCTTTAAAAAAACACATCATGCATAGAACTTTGAATAATCATAAGAATATGCATGAGTTTCATATTGTTCGGATAAGTCTACCTTACTCTCAAGAAGAATAGTGGAGGATCACTTAATGAATCTACTGATTGTACTCCTGCTGCTTGCTCCAACCACTTAGAACACTCAAAGTTCTCAAGAACACTTAGAGAGAATTGGAATAGAGAGAAGAGAAGAGATTTTGGTGTGAAGAGTGGAATGAATGGAGAGTGGTATTTATAGGTGGGTTTGGGGTGTCACTACGGTAAGGTGAATCAAGATGGAGATTTTTGACTGATTTCCCACTCCCCTCCTCTCTCGTGGCTGCCCCTCCCCTGCCAAAGTTAGGAGATATGGTTGATTTTCTATATCTCTTTCCCTTGCTAGCATAGGAGTTTCTAGAACCTTAGTCCTTAGCCTCCAAATCTCCTTTCTTGGGCAGCCTAAAACCTGTCAACACAGCCCCTAAACATGGCCCAAAACAGCCCTAATAATTTATCCATCACAGCCCAAAAAGTCGTCCAACACAGCCCGTATTACCTAGCATAAATGGAGGAATACTTAATTCAGGTAACTATGCGGTCTATGCCTTGTTGAAAAGAAATGGCTTTCCTTGCTTGTTAAATCCTAACTTCTCTTGTTTAGTTCCCACTTGTTGAAATAAATATTTCTCCTCCAAAATAACTTACCATTGCATTTTCAGATCTTGGTTGTTACATTATTGGGGGTTAAAATTTGCATTTGAGTGGTGACACAATGTATCACTCCGAAGATAATGACACGCAAAACACTTGCATTTATTTGATCGCAATTAGGGAATGACCAATACTTTACACGCTACACTGATGAATAATGATATTAATTTAAGGATCACACATGTCCTGGACATTTGCTGTCATTGCTGCAGAAGGATTAATTCATGACCATGGATGATAGTTTTATTTTCACTAGAAGCAATACTGGTAGAGGTGGGAATATTCCATTATGCAAAAGCTCTAGTCTACAAGCCTCGTAGGCAAATGGTGTCACTCTGAAAATTGTTTCGCAAAGACAATTACCCAATTACACATTATTCGCACTTTGTTTGAGCAATCTCATTTAGTATTAATTAAGCATGTGACTGAGAGACGTGGCGACACTTGAACACTACCATGACTGCAACCTTCTTCGGATTAGCTACCATAACAGGGTCCAACAACACATTATGGTACTGCCAAATCTCAGAAACAGCCTATCACAGTATAAGACCATGAAAGTGGTTCTATGCAAGATTCGAGCATTTTTCTACTTGCTAAATACAATATAATGCGTGACAGTGCAACATAGAACTTAAACAAACATAAATCACCAAATCAACTTTAGAGATTGGCCGAGTTTTAGCTAGAGAAGTTCAAATCAAAATAGTGCATTCTGGGTATTATATCAATGATATTGGGCAAGAATGAAGAAAAGAATTTCGGAGAAACTGAAAATGGTCATGCATTGGCAAAGACAAAAAAATATCTACTGAACTTGTATAGCTCCCTGCTACTACTTTGGAATACTAAATAATAAATATGTAGATGTTGAGAATTAAATGTGATTATTGATTAACTGATAATTGAGATTAAAAGATAGATTTGCACCATCAAATCGAGGATTTAGCTATAAATTTGTGTTCTGGCTTTGCTTTATTTTCCAATTTGAATTATTTGAATCCATAATTTTTCTAATTTTCGAAAAAAAAAATTGGAAGAAATATGACTTTAGGAATATGGGAAAATAAGATATAATATAGTTTTCAGAAAATTACGAGTGTATTATTCTCATTTTATAGATCTCGAAAAAATGACTGTTGATATTTTTAATTTATTTTTTTGAATTATATCTTTGAAATAATTCAGTTTTAATTGAGTGAAAGAATTATTTGCCAATCAAAAGGCGCCATGTGGCAACAAAAAAGTAAGTCTTTTTTAATATTGGCCAATTATTTTACCACAATTCAGTTTAAATAATAATTGGATTATGGGCAAATTAAAGGGACCATGTGGCAAAAAAATATCAAGTCAGTTTTTTTTTTTTTTTTTTTTTTTTTTTTTTTTTCTAAACATATTGGCAAACTATTTTCCCACCTATTCCCACTTTTGTTTTTATATACTCCTATATTTTATATATATATATATATATATATTATAGCTATAATAAAATTGACTCATGATTTTAGGAATTATGATCCTAACATAATTATCATAGTATTCTATCAAGAAAATGGCAAACATTTATGACAATCATTTCTTTTTATGTACTCTACTTTTTGTATCGTGTTCTGCATAAAATTGATTGGTTCGTCCCGAGTTCCCCTCAAAACATTAGACACAACTTTGCCATGCATTTCTATGGCTTATGCATGCTTCTAAATTAACTGAATGTAATTGTTTCGGACCAACTTGAGGTAGTGCTTTGGCATAGCCTTTTAGAAGGTGCTTGGAGAAGAACTTAAAACTGGTTGAGAAAAAGAACTCAGTGCATGTAACACCCCCATTTTTTAAAATATGGTTTGGCGGGAGTATTACCGCCACATCCCTTAGTCAAGCTCGCTACAGCTAACTTGATTAAGGAATGCTAAGGCTAATTGTAGGAATTTTGTTCACTTAAGTGTCTTAACTTAGGAATTACTGTTAAGTACTCGAGTTCTATAAAGTTGTGTCGAGGGGTTCCCAGGAAAGGGAGGTGGGCCACCGGCTGACGGGCTTTGTTATCACCAAGCCTCCTTAGACAGAAGCCCCCTAGCAACTCGATAGTACACAAGTCTAATTTGTATTCCTCGGTTTAAACACAATTAATACTAAGGCATAATAAAATTTCTAGTGCTTTAGGAAGAAGACAATACTTTATTTATAACATAAGAAACTTCGTTGGGCCCATGGCCAAAACATTTGTTCTAAAGTAGTTTGATGCGAGAATTTTAAAGTGTCTTATTAAAAAAAAAAAAAAACCTCCCAGGCCCAAGTGCGTGCACAACTTCTTGAATTAAATTTACCCTGAATAAGGAAAAGGACAACAAATAATAAGCAAAAATGCTGAGCAAATTAGCCTCGTTCTGAGGACATAAGTATCCATTTAAAATACACAACATATATTCACAATATTTCTTTGGCTACAGTAACTAGCCGCGGCCCAACATGCACATGATGATTCAGCTATGAATTTAATACCCCGGTAAACTAGACCGCGAACAGCGACTTACGTCTAGCGAAACATAGGCTCAAAACATGTAGGTCTAAGGGAGAAAACCGTCCTACCACTTAGCCAGAGGGGAGTTCGGTTATCCACAACTCAGGTACCACCGCGGTACTTATGCCCTCAAATTATTTAAATAATTCCACAAAAGTGGCCCAATGGCCCAATTAAAATTCGACATCATGGGCCTAGCCCAAAAACACATGATTAAAGGATTTAAACGCACTTTGACGTAAACATAGGATTAAAAGTTTTTAACAAGGACACATAAACGCATGATCAAGGTAATTAAAAGGCATTTCATGCATAAAAAATTAAAGAACTTGTATGAAAAATATGATGTTCGGGTAAGACTAGCTTACTCTTCAAGTGGAAAACGCCTAGGGAATCTTCAAGTCCTTGCTAGTAACCTCCCTAGCTTGCTTGAACTCACAAGAATACTACAAACACTAAGAAGAACTCTAGAATAAAAGAGAGGAGAAGAGAAGAGAAGAGATGTTTTGGTGTGAGGAAAAGAGTGAAAGGTATGGGGGTGTTTATAGGTGGTTTGGGAGGTGAATTAATTGCTGCTAGCAATTACCACAGCCTGTTACAATCTTTTAAACCTTCCAAAAATAGGTGTTTGGATAGGTTTTGTAGTCTTTATTCTTGCTTAGTGTAGGAGTCATAAACTCTATCCTTAAAGACTCCAAAAGTGGGCTGTACACCCTATTTTCAGTATTCTTAGCAGCCCAAAACATGTTAAAAAGATAGCCCAAATCAGTCCCAAAAAGAAGCCCTAACAGCCTTGTTAAATTCAAATTCCCACTTGTTGAAAATAAGTTGCCTCCAAAATAAAGTTACCGTTGCATTTCCGGATCATGACCGTTATTTTTTCGGGGTATTACAGTGCAAGACAAATATAAGAAGCTAAATTTTTATTATGACTCTTTTGCAATTTCATTACCTTGGCATAGGTCTTGTATCAGCATTTTAATCATAGGAGGTCGGCTAGGGGGAAGTGACTATTAATATTGTTAAACTTAGAAACTTTGCTATTTTATTTAAATCCACAAGTAATGTTCATGACATGGATTCAAGTTGCTTTTTCTGTAATTTGTTAGTGCAAATGTGGAATTATGGAATATGTTGTGTGCGTGTGTGTTTATTATATTTGTGTGCCTATATATTGAAAAAAATGGGCTTTACAACTATGATTTTCAAATTCGTTTCGCTATATTGTTGTGCTAGTTTTCTAGTTGATCTTCGCCAGTTTGCTAAAACCAATCTCTCTCTGCTCATTATTTTATTACCTTTATCATTCATTTACTTTTTACATTCAGATTGATTCCTTGTGCTATAGTTGTTTTCATTCAATGGCTTTGAGGGTATAACTAGTCTTTTTTGATAAGATTGTTGGTACAAAGCATTTTAATGTGCTGTGTGCAACTCAATAGTTTGAAATACAGTTTAACGACTAAATTCCCATAGTGCGTTTAGAGTTTCTTGCTGTTATCATGTGCTTAAATTCAATCTGCTAATTTGTTTTGGGAATTTTTTACGGAATGTAATAGATGTAATGGAAAGTGAGAATTAAGAAGTATCTTAAAATCTATCTCCGATATGCTTCAAAGTGTAAGCTGGTATTGATTCAAGGATTTGGGTTGAGAGGCCAATTTCTTTTCTTTTTTTTTTTTCCTTTTTTTTCCCCATTGATCTGTATGATTTCTATATCTCTTCAGATTGGCAGATCCAAAAGATGAGCCATTTGCTGTTGAAGTATGTCGATTTCCGCTTCAGCTTCCAGATTACATCTTTTGATGACCTATGTACATGGGTCAGAGTTATCCAGATTGTGTGTGAACCAATCAAGGGATCTTGTTGTGGTGATGTTATTCTCGTCACAGTTTGTGGACGAAGGCTGTTGTGTTGTAGTTGCCTGGCGGTACTGAGTAGGAGGGATTTCTCCACCCTACATACTTACAAGCTTCTGCTTAGTCTGATGGACTGATGATGAGTTGTTTGCATACCATGCCTCCCCTGCTATAGATAGGATATAATGGACAAGGAAGAACGACATTACAGATGTTATAAATTCTATGTACTCTGGTGTTATTATGAATTTATGAGGATGCTTTCATGTGAATTCGAAATTCATCATCAAATTTCCATGTGTTTCTGTTTTCTCCTCTTCCAAATAAATATTATGCTGGTTTAGAAAATTTTATGACCATTCCGCCCTTTATTTTTAGTCATTAGATAATTTTAAAATTTATTTTGTATCAATACGTGTGTAATTTCCTTTAAGTACTGTCGGTTTATCTAATTTAATTTATAACCCCTAAATCTTTTCAAAAGTACTAATATTTAAACTATTAGTATATTTCACTTTTGTTAGGGTGCGGAGACCCAATTTTCTTGATGTATTGTGGCACATCAAAGACGTTGATGGAATATTGTAAGATTAATACTCCCTCAGTCCATTAAAAGTGTCAAAACTTTTGGGCACGGTATTTTATGTGATGATGGTTAGTATTTAATGTATGAGTAGATTAGTGTTAAAGTGGGGGATAATTAGGAATTTATATGATGTGATTGTAATGAGTTTGAATTTTAATTGATTTATTTATATGTGATGTGATAGTTGTGTGTTTGAAATTAGAATAAATTTATTTATTGATGTGATATGATTGGAGTGAGTTTGTAGTTAATTATTTTCAAAAAGGGAATGAAACAATTGGAATGGGACGGATCAAAAAGGAAAGTGAAACAGAATTAATGAGACGGAGGGAGTACAAATGTACAAAGGATATTATTATAATTTCAATAAGATGCATCTCTATTTACTTTTCTCAATTATTATGCTCGTACTTCTCTCTCCCTCGTAATCTACTTTTTTTTGGAATTTCAAAAAATTTAATAGGACATTTAGATTCCTTACATCGAGTAGATAGATTTTCATATAAAGAACGTCAAAATCCGAGTTCGATTGAGAAAGTTAGAGCCATTTGAAGTTCACTATGATTTTCAGAAACATAGGCTTTACATTTCAGCGACTGTGGCTTTGCAATTCAGCGACGGGAACTTTGCAATTGAGCGATATATAGAGTATGCATTTCAGCGACATATCCGATACAATAAAGTTTAGGTGACAAACTTCAAATGGCTCTAACTTTCTCAAATGAACTCGGATTTGGACGTTCTTTATATGAAAATCTATCTACTGAATGCAATGAATCTAAATATCCTATCATATTTTAGAAAGTCTAAACAGATAAGTATCATATTTTCAAAAATAACGAGCATAAGATATTTTTTCTTTTGAAAATCTGGTATTTATCTATTTGGAATTTCAAAAATTTGATAGAAAATTTAGATTTCTTGCATCGAGTATGTAGATTTTTATATGAAGAACGTCAAAATCCGAGTTCGTTTGAGAAAGTTAAAGTCATTTGAAGTTCATTGCGATTTTCGGAAACACAGCCTTTACATTTCAGCGACGGTGGCTATGTAATTCAGCGACGGAGGCTTTACAATTCAACGACATAGCCTATGCATTTCAGCGAATAGTCTATACAACAATGACTATAAATTTCAAATGGCTCTAACTTTCTCAAACGAGCTCGGATTTAGACATTCTTTATATGAAAATCTATCTACTCAATACAAGGAATCTAAATTTCCTATAAAATTTATGAAGTTCCAAATAGATATATACCAGATTTTCAAAAGAAAAAATATCTTATGCTCGTTGTTTTGAAAATATGATATTTATCTGTTTAGACTTTCTGAAATGTGATAGGTTTTTTAGATTCCTTACATCGAGTACGTAGATTTTCATATAAAGAACGTAAAACTCCGAGTTTGTTTGAAAAAGTTAGAATCATTTGAAGTTCATTGCGATTTTCCTAAACACAACCTTTATATTTTAGCGACGGCAGCTATGTAGTTCAGCGACGGAGACTTTACAATTCAGCGACATAGCCTATGCATTTCAGCGATGTAGCCTATACAACAAAGTTTTTGTGATAAAATTCAAATGACTCTAACTTTCTTAAATGAGCTCGGTATTAAAATCTATCTACTTGATGCAAAGAATCTAAATATCTTATCATATTTTAGAAATTCAAAATAGACAAATAACAACTTATGAGGAAGGAAAGAATGACGAGTGAAAGAGATGAATAAAGATAATTTCTCTATTATTATGTCATGAATAGTGTCAAAAGAGAGCTAATGTATGCAATTTTTTTTATGTGATCTATATTTAAGGATAGAAATTACTAAATTGATTTTATGAATGATTTTATTATGATTATTTATGTTTGACAATTCTACCCTTTTTAGTTGTAGTCATTGGATATTTTTGTATGGTTGAAATGATTTGTCTTCACATACTATCATTCACAGTGGTAGTACCATACCATACCCATTATATTCTACTACTCATTAGCTCTATTCATATCTTGCTCGCATTGATGAGTTGGTTGGGCATTTTCATATTTGTAGTTTTAATCATATTTTACGGGAAGGTCACACAATTGCATATTCCAGGAGAGGGGAGTTCTTCAAGACGTGGGTTTTCCCACTGGACCATATTTCTTCCCTATTAGATGCAGATGCGGTCGGCAGTGGTTCCCACGTGTCAACTAATCATCCATGACTTTTTCTTAAGTTGAATTCATACAGCTTTTAATAATCCATTGGACCGGATTTCTTCCATATTGAAGAGTTGTCTCTCCCAAAGTAGAATTCATTCACAAAGGCTCGAACCTGAGAACTTTTGCTTAAGTTGTCATAGTCTCATATAGGGTTGCAAACGAACCGAATCGAACCGAATACTGCAGTATTCGATTTGATTTGTTAAGCTTCACGAATACTATCGAATCGAATCGAATTATTCTATAAAATAATTTAATATTGAAAAAATTAATAATTAATTATTGAAATTAAATTTTTAGTTCAATTTATACATCAAATTTAGTACTTTAATTTCATACATAAATATATTCATATTAGTTAGTAAATATAGTCATTAAAAATAAATTTTAAATTATTTAACAAATTTATTTTATATATTTATATATTATTTTATATAAAATAAAATGTGTAATCGAATATCGAATCGAATCCAATATTATTCGAATATCAAATTTTCGAATAATCTCTCATACCACTTAGGCCAACTGCATTTGGATACTTTTAATAATTGGGTTGATCTAATTTATTTTTCATTTATAACCCTTAAATCTTTTCAGAATAATAATATTTGAACTGTTGCAGTATTACTGATTACTGTAATTGTATTCTATTAATTTTTTTTTACAAATATTCTTATATTCATCTTATTTGAGAAATTTAATTTCTTTTGGTACACATTTGATTACTAACAAATATTTTCATATTTATCCCCTTTATTTTGGAAATACTACTAAAGTAATTTTATATTTTAGTTTTAAAAAAAATAATATGAATATGTATAAGGGAAACTGTATTTGAGAGTTACTAACAAGTGCAGAATATATATCAATATATTATATGTTTATATATAATAGATGTTCAACAACCAACCCTGTTACTGAGCCTAATTTCAAACATAAATGGCTATACTCCCTTTAATTGATGATTTCTTCATCCTTCAAAGTGCTATCCATATCTGTCTTCAAACATAATGAAATTGCAGCAGAAATTGGGCATACATGAAGTCTCGAACTTATTAATTGTTGTAGACTGAACAGTGGTCATCCCACTTTTGTAACGGTGGTCAACTATATTAAATAGGTTAGGTAAGGAATAGGTGACAATTGCCAAATACTGTGCACATTTCTGCTGCTATTGTGGGCTAAAGTTTCTATAAATACTGGGCATGATTCATTTGCAAACTGCACCCCAAGCAGCAAAGCAGATAGCCAATAGGCACTGCTTCATGTGCTGCAAATCCTTGTGAGAGAGAAAGTCTATTTTTAGGCTATTGTGAGTCTCCCTTGTCGAGAGGGTTTTGCGGTATAGGATTATTTCCTATAGCCTTTTGTAATATTATTTTTCCCTCATAGTGAAATAATAATTCGGTGGGGCCCGGAGGACGTAGGCATATTTGTGCCGAACCTCGTTAAATCTTTGTGTTCTCTTTATTGTTTAATTAATAGCTCTATTATTCGGGTATAATTTTGGTGGAAACTAATCCGATTTCCACAACAATTGGTATCAGAGCCTTGGTTGCATAGTATGCTCTTTGGTCGCAGCTAAGCTGATCTTCCACATCCGAAACGCATCTCGGTTGAGCTACCGTTTGTGAGCTATTAATTAAACTTTGAAGCAGAAATGGCGGATAGGTCTGGTGAAACGTCAACTTCAGATTCGAAGCCGTTGGTGACATCGTCATCACGGACGATGGTTTCAAATGCCAAATTTGACGTCGAAAAATTCGACGGTACCAATAATTTTGGTATGTGGCAGTGCGAGGTGTTGGACATCTTGTACCAGCAGGAGCTGGATGGGGCACTTGAAGAAACCAAACCAGATGGTGTTGATGATAAAGACTGGACGAGGATCAACCGCCTTGCGTGTGGTATAATTCGGCTATGTCTCTCAAAGGAGCAGAAGTATCCACTCATGAGACAGAGGATGGCGCACAGACTGTGGAAAGAACTGGAGGATAGATTCATGAAAAAGAGCACGGAGAACAAGCTCTACATGAAGACGAAGCTGTATCGATTCCAGTATTTGCCCGGTACCACGATGAATGAACACATAACAAGATTCGATTCTTTGGTCACCGATTTACTGAATCTCGACGAGAAGATAGATGACGTCGACAAGGCGCTGATACTGTTAGCTTCGCTCCCCGATGAATACGAGCATATAATTGTTAGTATGCTGACTGGAAAGGAAACAATTTCCTTTAAAGAAGTTACCACTGCCTTATATTCTAACGAGATCAGAAAGAAGGATAAGTTAGAACACAGGAGTTCGACTGGTGAAGCTCATACCGTTCGAGGCCGGAGCCACAAGTACAAGCCAGACAGAAGAGGCAGATCCCAGTCAAGAGGCAGAGTGTCAAAAGACGAATGTATCTTTTGTCATGAGAAAGGACATTGGAAGAAAGATTGTCCTAAGCTGCAAAAGAAAAAGGGGAAAGCGGTAGCAGAGGCTTGTGTTGCTGATAGTGATGAGACAGAGTATTCTTTAGCTTGTGTCTCATCGGTAACGTGCACTGACGATTGGTTGCTAGACTCAGGATGCTCATTCCACATGTGTTCCAGGAAGGAGTGGTTTGTCAACTTTGAAAGTGTTGACGGTGGAGTTGTCTACCTAGCCAACGACGGATATTGCCAGATAGTTGGAGTTGGCTCAGTATATCTGAAGAACCACGATGGAACAACCAAGGTGCTGACGGAAGTCCGGTACATACCACAATTTGCCAAGAATCTCATATTCGTGGGACTCTTGGAAGCTAAAGGCCACTCCATCAGCATTCAGAATGGGATTATGAATGTGATCTCGGGAGCACTTGTCATCATGAAATGTATAAGGAAAAATAACTTATACCACTTCCAGGGCAATACAGTGGTTGGCATTACAGCAGCAGTATCAGAAGCAGATAAGGAAGAGGAGATGACCAAGCTATGGCATATGAGGCTTGGGCATGCTGGGGAAAAATCCTTGCAGACTCTGGCAAAGCAAGGATTATTAAAGGGTGCAAAGACTTGCAAACTTGAATTTTGCGAGCAGTGTGTTCTGGGAAAGCAAACACGAGTGAAGTTCGGAACAGCAATCCATAACACTAAAGGCATTATGGATTACATTCACTCAGATGTGTGGGGACCTACCAAGACGGCTTCTCTGGGAGGAAACCACTATTTTGTAACGTTTGTTGATGACTTTTCCCGTAGAGTATGGGTGTATCCCATGCGAACAAAAAATGAAGCATTCGTGAAATTCCTCGCTTGGAAGAAAATGATGGAGAACCAAACGGGGAGAAAGATTAAAGTGCTTCGATCTGATAACGGCACGGAATATCGAAATGACCATTTTTTCGATTTGTGCAAGAAGGAAGGTATTTCTCGGCATTTCACTGTGCGGGACACGCCACAACAGAATGGTGTGGCTGAACCGAACCTTGTTGGAGAAAGTTCGGTGTATGTTGTCCAATGCTAATTTGGGCAAGCAGTTCTGGGCTGAAGCGGTGACATATGCGAGCCATCTAATCAATCGACTACCATCAACTGCACTTAAAGGCAAGACACCTTTGGAGGCATGGTTTGGCAAAACTGCAAATGATTATGATTCTTTACGTGTGTTCGGTTCCGCTGCATATTATCACGTGAAAGAATCAAAGCTGGATCCGAGGGCAATAAAAGCTGTTTTCGTAGGGATATCTTCTAGAGTAAAAGGATATCGCCTATGGTGCCCGGAGATGAAAAAGGTGATCTTTAGCAGAGATGTTACCTTCAACGAATCGATAATATTGAGGAAGGTAACCGAGAAGCAGACGGATAGTACTCCTCAGCAGGTGGAGCATTATCCTCAACAGGTGGAGTTTCAGACATCTACAACCAGAGAAGTAGATGGTCAACCAATAGAAGACGATGGTCCAAGTACCGAAGAAGAGCCCAGAGAAAGTGAGGTTTTAACCCAAGAACCTCAAGAGCAACAAGATTTACCAATTGCAATGAGGAGGCCAAGAAGAGAAATTAGGAGACCTGCTCGATTCGAAAGTATGTTGGCCTATGCACTTCCTGTTATTGAAGAAGGTATACCACAAACTTTTCTTGATGCAAGAATTAGTCCAGAAAAAGAAAAGTGGAAGAAAGCCATGGACGAGGAAATGCATTCCCTTGAAGCAAATCACACGTGGAAGCTAGCTAAACTCCCAGAGGGAAAGAAGGCAATTGGTTGCAAGTGGGTCTATGCTCTGAAAGAAGGATTTCCAGAAAAGAATGACATTCGCTACAAGGCAAGATTGGTAGTTAAAGGCTATGCTCAAAAGGAGGGAATTGACTACAATGAGGTATTTTCTCCTGTTGTAAAACATTCATCCATCCGTATTTTGTTGGCCTTGGTAGCGCAGTTGGACTTGGAACTAGTTCAAATGGACGTAAAGACGGCATTCTTACATGGTGATTTGGATGAGGAAATCTACATGACCCATCCAGAAGGATTTGAAGTTGCTGGAAAAGAAGATTGGGTTTGCAAGTTGAACAAATCGCTTTATGGATTGAAACAATCTCCAAGACAATGGTATAAGCAATTTGATCAATTCATGATTGGCCAGAAGTACACCAGGAGTAGTTTTGATCATTGCGTATATTTTTGTAAGCTACATGATGGATCTTTCATTTATCTTCTTCTATATGTAGATGACATGTTAATTGCTTCGAAACATAAAGGAGAGATAAACAGGTTGAAGTCCCAACTCAGCAAGGAGTTCGAAATGAAAGATCTCGGTGAAGCAAAGAAAATTCTCGGTATGGAAATAATGAGAGATAGGAATAGGACAGTGACATTAGTGAAAAGCAAGCCAAGCAATATCTAAAGAAAGTATTGCAGCGGTTTGGGATGACGAAGAAAACCAAACCTGTAAGTACACCGTTTGCTCCTTATTTCAAACTTAGTGCTTCACAATGCCCGAAGACGGAAGATGAACGAGAATACATGTCAAAGGCTCCTTATTCAAATGCGGTGGGTAGCTTGATGTATGCAATGGTGTGTACAAGGCCTGACATTTCACATGCAGTTGGAGTAGTGAGCAAGTATATGCATGATCCTGGTAAAGATCATTGGCAAGCTGTGAAATGGATTCTAAGGTATATCTTAAAAACCTTAGATATTGGATTGATATTTGAGAAGACTAATGTTACTGGTCAACATATAGTTGGGTACTGTGATTCAGATTATGCAGGAGATCTGGATAAACGTCGATCAACTACTGGATACGTATTTACTCTTGCAAACGCACCAGTTAGTTGGAAGTCTACCTTACAGTCAACCGTTGCTTTGTCAACAACGGAGGCAGAATACATGGCTATTACAGAAGCTGTTAAGGAAGCCATTTGGTTACAGGGATTGCTAGATGACTTAGGAGTTGGTCAGAAACATGTAACAGTGTTTTGTGACAGTCAAAGTACCATCATCTAGCAAAGAACCAGGTATATCATGCTAGAACCAAGCATATCGACGTGCGGTATCATTTTGTGCGGGAAATAGTTGAAGAAGGTGGAGTCAAGGTACAAAAGATCAAGACCACCGAGAATCCTGCAGACATGTTGACGAAGGCTGTAACAGGTATCAAGTTCGAACATTGTTTGAACTTGATTAATGTCTCAAGAGTTTGAGGTTGGCGCGGAAAAGCGCATTTGGAGGTCCTACCGAATTTCGTGATGAGAGAACTTTGAAAGAGATACTGTGATTGAAAATTGGGATGCACCAAGGTGGAGATTTGAACAGTGGTCATCCCACTTTTGTAACAGTGGTCAACTATATTAAATAGGTTAGGTAAGGAATAGGTGACAATTGCCAAATACTGTGCACATTTCTGCTGCTATTGTGGGCTAAAGTTTCTATAAATACTGGGCATGATTCATTTGCAAACTGCACCCCAAGCAGCAAAGCAGAAAGCCAATAGGCAGTGCTTCATGTGCTGCAAATCCTTGTGAGAGAGAAAGTCTATTTTTAGGCTATTGTGAGTCTCCCTTGTCGAGAGGGTTTTGCGGTATAGGATTATTTCCTATAGCCTTTTGTAATATTGTTTTTCCCTCATAGTGAAATAATAATTCGGTGGGGCCCGGAGGACGTAGGCATATTTGTGCCGAACCTCGTTAAATCTTTGTGTTCTCTTTATTATTTAATTAATAGCTCTATTATTCGGGTATAATTTTGGTTGGAAACTAATCTGATTTCCACAACATAGACAACAACCTACAAACTAATACTAGACATGTACGACTACAGAAAACGAAACAACAAACTAATCCTAAGAAAGAATATAATTAAAATGAAGTTTGATGTGTTTCTAGTGTGGAAATGATGACTTTCTGTCTCTCCTCCCATTTTTTCATGTCTTCAACCTTGAAAAAGCAATGAAAATTCATGAAAAATCGACCAAAACCGAACTTGGAACCACCAAAAACCAACTATGGAACTGCCGGTCTTAGCACAAGCTACGCCAGACAAGACAAATTGCATAGTTGGCCTGATTTGCACTAGCTGAGAAAAATAATTTTTGGTTTCTTCAGTGTCAGCACAGACTAACACTTGTCTGTCCTTGTTGCTCTGCCTTACGCTAGTTGCACTTGGCAATTTGTTTTTTTTTCCAGCTTCGCTGCTAGCGTTAAGTGACGCCAACTATGGGATTTTTGGATATCCATCGTCACTGACCCAGCGAGCCACCCCTGGACCTAGTGGTGTAAATGAGACTGATATGCTCGTGAATTATTCGAGCAAAATTCGGTTCAAGCTCGACACGAAATGGCTCGGTTCGAGCTCGAGTTCGCCTCGTTACACACATGATCTCAAGCCGAGTCAACCACTATTGGACTCGAAAGCTCGATAATAGACTCGATTTATTTTTATACATATTTATTAGTAAATATAGAAATTATATAAAATACTCCCTTCATCCCACTAATTCTGTCTCATTTTCCTTTTTGATTCGTCCCACTACTATTGTCACATTTTCCTTTTAGGAAATAATTAAAAGTTTTAATTACCAAATACACTACGATCACATCACATTAATAAATAAATATATTAAAATTTCAAATACACAACTATCACATCACACATAAATAAATCAATTAAAAATTCAAATACATTACAATCACATCACATAAGTTCCTAATTTACTCCTATATTAAATACCAGCTATCTCCATATAAAATACCATGCCCAAAAGAAATGGGACACTATTAGTGGGACGGAGGGAGTACTTGACAGGCCCAAGCTAATATATAAAACCCTATGAGCGTTGTTTGAGCGTAGTCTCAACAATCTGCAAATCACAACCAGATGCAGACACAAACAGAGTGCGGAAATAAACATAAGAACACCAAGAATTTGGTTACCTGGTTCAATCCTCTGATCTACATCTGGGGCTCCAAGCCAGGATTTCACTAGATCCTCACAAACAGTTGAATCACACCTCAACACACTTTACACATCCTTTAATTCAGGTGAACTCTCTATCTAATCAACTAGACTAGAGAAACACATGGGAGCTTCAACTTATCTACCCAAATTCACTCAATTCAATAGCAGATGTTAAAATGGTGTTTGTAGAATTCTAACTACTCAAACAGATTACGCACAATGGTGGTAATACACCCAAACTAAGCATAAGTCGTGTTTACTAGAAATATGCCAAGAAATGCATAAACACAAACTCAAATCCCCATAAGAATGCAGCAGTCAGAACAACAATAGAAATACCCAGCTGTAGAATGGTTGTTTATGGCTTCTGTCAACAACGAACTGGGGGGATTGTGGCTCCAGCTTCCCTTAGATCACCATGGCAGAGAAGGACCTCCAATATGCTCTGTTTTCTATCCTTTGTGGCTGGAATAAGTCTTGAAAAGAATGGAGGACGAAAATAGGTATTTATAGATGTGCAAGGCCCATCAAAAAGCCCTAAAAGTCTGCTAAGGGAAGTGGCCACGTCACTATCCTTTCTGTACTTTCCAGTTGTGCAGAGTACTCGTTGTTGGAGGGTTGTCTCAACATCGGCGTGACAACAAGCATCTTCATAACACACAAGATATTTCCGTAACAGTATTAAAAGTATAAGTGTTATTATTGTTTATATCTTTTAATTTTTAAATTACAAATATATTATTAATTAAATATATATTTTTAAAATTATTTAAATATGTGATTAAATAAAATATAATTAAATATATCCAATATATTAAATATAATTCCTTTTATAAATTATGTGAGAGTAAAAATGATACTAGTTCGAGCTCGGCTCGATTCGGTCAAAGCTGGGTCAACGCTCGCCCCTCGAAGTAGCTCGGTCAACGCTCTGCTCGGTCAAGGCTCGGCTCAAAATCTTATATGCTCAAGCCGAACTTACCACTATTCGGGCTCGACTCGGTTCGTTTACACCCCTACCTGGACCCAAGGCCCTGGACCGTGAAAATTTTGCAGACCATGCACCCTAACAGGAAGAGGTACAGTGAGACTTCGGGATGGTGAAATATTGAAACAGAGATTTGATTCTTTAATCTTCTTTATCATATCAGGCACCAATTGGGTTGCATGTTTTGACCGGAAGTAATTTTCATAATTATCAACAACCATCTTTATTGAGAGAAATTATCTGAAACACGTTGGGAAGATTTTGACCACTGTTTTGATCAAATATTAGTACTTTTGACCAGATATTTGCAATGCTCAAAGCTTCCCATGAAAATCATTTAAGCCTTGATGTTCCTTAGATATGCAAGGACGAAGATATATTTATTGCACTACAAGATTTTTCTATTTTAGCAATCGGAAAATTTTGATAAAATTCAGTCGAGGTTAGTAACAGAATTTACGACCGAACTTCTGCTGGCAATAAAATTTTGGCGGCCCAATTCGAATTTTTTTCTAAGTAGTGTTGCATTGTGAGTGGAGGTAATGCTAACACAAAGGAATAATTGCCAAAAACGTCCATTTTATTGCCATTTTTGCCAGATCCGTCTCCTTCGATTTTTTGGCCCCTATTAGTCCGCTTCGTTTGCTAATTAAAACTGAATCCGTCCTAAACTTACTAATCTAAATCAATTAGAGATTTAATCGTAAAAAATTCTTAAAACGTCCATTTTCTTATCGTTTTGTCCGAATCCGGCCTCTACAACCCTTGTAAATAATTGGTTACAACTATTGGGACCATTGCATTAAATATATTCTACTTTTGTGCATTATATTTTGTTCTTTTTAATTTCTACAGTTTATATTATACTGTCACAACTACAAGTAAGATGTTTTCAATGCATATCATATTTCCATGTCAAACATCAAGAAATCTAGCTAGATGCATTATACATTCTCATCATAATCTCATCAAACGTTAGGTTCGAAATTACATATTCCAATGACATCTTCTGTAACACCCCGGTTTTTGGTCACCCAGGTCGGGGTGTCACCGCCACATCTCCCTAGTAAGACCCGGTTTCTCCAAGCTTACTAAAGAGATGCAAGGCTAGGTATTTTAGTATTTCAAACATTTAAAGCATTCAAAACAGCCCATACAATATAATTCAAAAATAATAATATCATAGCGCAGCGGAAACAATGTTTAAGTATAGTATTGCAGCGGAAAATGTAAATAGGGCCGACATGGCCAAAGCACGGGTTAAACAGGCCCGTTCATAATATAGTCTAATGCAAATATTTAAACAAAATAATGTTCCCAAAATTCCCATGCATGATCGTGCTCACACATGTTCATTCCACATACTCTGTAAGAAAAAGAAATAAAAATGGTTTGATCAGCACAACTTGCTGAGTAAGTTAACACATGCATGATCGTGGGGTTTTAAAGCCATTAATTTAATATTTAATTAAAAACATGATAATAGCATAAATAACCCAAATTCAATTTAACTAGGCATTCAATTGACATAATTTAAATTCATGGCATTCATTTCACATAATTAAAATTAAAGACCATAATTAATTTAAATAAAGCACTTAAATAATTTAATTGGACAACAACATATAATTTACTTTAATTTAATTCCCCCTTACATCCCAGATTTAGTATTTCAAGTATTTCACGATTGCATCGCAATCTCGACAAGTTTAGCCGGTAGCCCGGCGGCCGCAACCGTATCAGCCATACCTTGTACCACTCCGGAGCCTCGGGAAACCCATGTGGATATTCTCGAGAGTGTAGGCTCTATATCTCATGCCGTTTTGGCAATATCATATCTCAATTTCGCGCGGGGTCACCATCGTCCATAAAAGGCACGAAGTGAATCGTTAGGGGGCACCCTGCAGAGCACTCACCCCTAATTTTAATTTATCAAGTTTGTAAGGGGATTAATTTCAAAAATCTGACTTCAATTTAATTTATTTAAAAATCATCTTTCACTTATTTCAACCCTAAAGGTTAATTTCATGTTTCAACAAGATTTCAAGATTTGACTTCCGGTAAATCACTGTTTACTCTAAAATTCGTCTAAAATCAGATTTAATTCCAAAAATTCCGAAATTTCACTACTGACTCAGAAACGTCGAGATGAACAACTTTCATGTTTTAATTTTTTCAATCCGAGATACCAAAAAATGAAAAAAACGTCAATTTTCGCAGAATCACAACTCTGTCCGAATTTCACATACCACAGTTTAAAGATTTCGAAGTCTACCATAGTAATCCAACTCCAAATTTAATAAAATTTTACAGAGACCATCTTAAGACGTTTATCTACAACTTGCATGTTTGGCAAAGATCTAATTCAGTCTAGAACAAATGTCAAAAATGCGATAAAAATCAGACCTAAATTCTGTCAAGAAATTCAAGATTCAATTTTAAGCAGTCCGGTTTCGAGCGGATTTCAGATATCAAAATGTTTCTAAAAATTCTGAAAATTTTACAGTATGTAGATCTAAGCCTTAGAAACATTTTTCGTGTTTTAAGTTTTTCCGTTTGAAGTCGTTTTAAGGTTCGGAAAAATTAAACAAAACTGTTGCGCCGGTAGAAAACACTACGTTGGCAGAATTTCGGTTTCTTGTTTAATCTTTTAGTTTCGAATGTTTTAATTCATCCCAGAACCATGTAAGGCTAACTTACAGATTAATCGTCATCCGGGGTCATCTATTTCGAAGGCGTGGCTTCCAGTCCGCCGTTTATCCTCTCCGTTCGTCGGGTTCTACGTTCTAGATCCAATTCGAGGTGTAGAAAGGAAAGAGACGGGGTTAGAATCCATTTTCGGATTGAAACTAAAAAGAATCTGATGGACTAGAACTTACCACACGTTGGAGATCCTTTGATTTTCATCTAAAACTGCTGCCTTGGTATTTTTTATGTCTTCGTAGACTCCGGGATTACGACTTGTGTATAGGGAGTATTGTAGGGTTTTGGAAAAGGGTTTCGGGTCAGTCAAGAGGGTTATTTATAGAGGTTAGGACTTAGAGGGACGTCCAAGTCTGCCTCTAAGAGTCTTGAGCCGAAAGACTTTCAACCGAAGTCGAAAAATCCGCGTTCGGGTGAAAGATTCACGCAATCGGGCGAATCTGTGGGCTGGCGCGGGTTTGGCGTGCCCTTTGCCCCTTTAGCGCGCGGCCAGCGCGCCAGACTCGCCTGGACTCCGGTCCGGGCGGGTCGTGCGATCCGTCGTGCTTTTCCTCCTCTCTTTCGGGTTTCTATCCCCCTATGCTCCCGGATTCCGATTTCCTGGCTCTCTTCGGGTTCCTATTTCGTGTCGTCATTTCTTTCGGATCTAAATTTACGTTTTGGCTCGAATTCTCGAGTTCATTAATATCGGACACACGTGTAACGACTTATTTAATTTCTGTTGTTTAATTTAATCTCTTTAATTAATCTCATTTCTCATTTCGTCTATATTTATTTATTTAATGTATTTATTTATTTATTTATTTATTTATTTATTGTATTTATTCATTATATTTATTTATTTATTGTATTTATGTATTTATTTACGTTATAAATTTCTCGGGTATTACAGTCTATCCTCCTTAAGAATCAACTTCGTCCTCGAAGTTGTGTTTCGGCTTTTCTCGTGCTAAGGTCTTGTTTGTTTGTTTTATTATTTTATAACTGAACATAGAATCAAAACTTCCAAGCTGCCTACGTACCCGATGAACGGATCAAGCCATAACGTAGTTCAAAAGTTCACAAAAGTTCGTAAAATGCGGTGTGACATCCTCCCTCCCTTAAGATTGCAGTTATGTCCCCATAACTGTGTCGGTGTCGGTTTGGAATAAGGTCGGGTAGCGTTCTCTCATGTCTGATTCTACCTCCCAAATTGCCGTCTCACTCTCGTGATTCGACCAAAGAACTTTGACTATTTTGACGGTCTTATTTCTCGTAACTCGCTCCTTAACGTCTAAAATTCGCACTGGAACTTCCTCATAAGTCAAATCTTCGTCGAGTTCAATTATCTCCGGTTGAAGTACATGTGTCGGGTCCGGCACATACTTCTTTAGTTGTGAAACATGGAAGACATTATGAACTCGATCTAATTGTGGATGTAAAGCTAGTCGGTAGGCTAAACTTCCGACTCGTTCTAGAATTTCATAAGGTCCTATGTATCGAGGACTCAACTTTCCTCGTTTGCCAAAGCGCATCACCCCCTTCATGGGTGATATCTTTAGCATGACCCTATCTCCTACTTGAAATTCTAGGTCTCGTCGTCTCACGTCGGCATAACTCTTTTGACGATCTTGTGCGGCTTTCATTTTTTCTTGCATCACCTTGATTTGTTGAGCCATGTCTTCGATAAGTTGTGGTCCCACCACCACGGACTTATCGTTTTCTTCCCAGCTCAACGGACTTCGGCACCTTCGTCCATACAACGCCTCGAAAGGTGCCATGCCGATGCTAGCATGGTAGCTATTATTATACGAGAATTCGATTAAGGGTAAATGGGATTCCCAATTTCCCTTAAATTCCAACACGCATGCTCTCAGCATGTCTTCTAGTGTTTGGATTGTCCTCTCGGTTTGTCCATCCGTCATCGGGTGGAATGCGGTGCTCATTTTGATTTGAGTACCGAGAGCTTTTTGTAGCTCCGTCCAGAAATGAGAGACAAATGTACTGTCCCTATCTGAAATGATATCATGTGGTACTCCATGTCGTCGTACCACATTATCAACGTAGGCTCGGGCCAGTTGGTCCATAGTCCACGTGTCTTTCATTGGGATAAATAAGACCGTCTTCGTTAGCCTATCCACAATCACCCAAATTTTGTTCATGCCTTTAGGTGATCGTGGTAATCCCGAGACAAAGTCCATCGAGATGCTATCCCATTTCCAACTTGGAATTTCTAGTGGTTGCACCAATCCTAGGGGTTTATGTCGCACTGCCTTAACCCTTTGGCAGGTCAGACATTTCGCCACGAAGTTTGCCACTTCCTTCTTCATTCCCGGCCACCAATAGATCTTCTTCAGATCTTTGTATAGCTTGTCACCTCCGGGATGTACGTAATATGGCGTGTTGTGCCCTTCCTCCATCCACCTTTGCTTCAATTCGGCACAATTCTGAGGCACACACCATCTCCCTTTAAAACGGATGCTTCCATCCTCGTGGAAAGCAAATCCGATTTCCTTTCCTTCGGCAATGTACCCCTTTATCTTCTCCAATTTCGCGTCGCCCGGTTGAGCGAGTCGAATCTCGTCCAATATTGGAGTTGCTACGACCATCGCATTGATCGTTTCACTCACGGTGCCCGGATACACAAGTTCTACGTCCAATCTTGCTAAATCCATGTACAATGCCGGCGGAATTACCAACGAGTTTGTCACGTGTTGGGTCTTCCGACTTAGGGGATCGGCTACCACGTTCGCCTTCCCTTCATGGTAAGATATCTCCAAGTCGTAATCTTTGATGAGTTCCAACCACCTTCGTTGTCGTAAATTCAACTCCTTCTGAGTGAATATATACTTCAAACTCTTGTGGTCGGTGAACATTCGACACTTTCGCCCATAAAGATAATGTCTCCATATCTTTAGAGCGAAAACGACCGCTGCCAACTCCAGGTCGTGTGTCGGGTAGTTCTCTTCATGAGGTTTCAGTTGGCGTGATGCATATGCTACGACTCTCGAGTCTTGCATCAAAACGCAACCTAGACCTTCCTTCGAAGCATCGCTATAAACTTCGAAGTCACCATTCTCTGATGGTAGTGTTAATATGGGTGTGGTTGTGAGTCGTTTCTTCAATTCTTGAAACGCAATCTCACACGCTTCGGTCCACTCGTATTTTGTGGAGCAGAGGAGGAGTAAATAAATAGGAAAGGGAACTTGAAATTTTTTTTTTTTTTCGTGACCCGCACGGGGTTGGGGGGTTTAGCGCCCGGCCACCGTGCGGCGCCACCAGGGTGAAGAAATAGGGCTCGCGCCCCGCGCGAGCCATTTCGCCCCCTTCTGCTTCCGAAATTCTTCCCAACTTCCTCTCAAATTCGTCCTCTCGTGCCCAGATTCTCCTGGTTTCGACTTCAATTTCTCTTTGTAAGGTATGTATTCTCTACTTTCACTTGTCAATTTCAGTTTTTATGCCTTGATTTGTTAGAATTTGGTTAAATTATATAATTAGGGTTTTGGCGTATGAATTGGGGATTTGAAATTTTCGGCTTGATTCTTGCGAATTAGTGCGTTGTAGTACTTTGATGTCATTTCTATTATTTAGGAAGTATTAGTGTGGCAATACATATACCTAAGTTGTGAGATTCTTGTTAGAATTTGGGTCTTTGAGGAAATATGAAGTTTTCAATTTTGTCGGTATTATTGGTACGAACGTGGGTACATTAGTATTGTTTGTTGACACTTGGTTATTATGAGTTGTTGTTTAAGTAATTGTTTGGTTTTGTGGTTAATTGCCATGTGTTTACAAACAAATTTTGAACTTAACTTATTGCGCACATAAGGTGTTCGACGAAATGCCACAATGGGTTTTTGAATTTGTTTGGGCACATTACTTGGTTTAGTTGTCTTCCGATATGTATGGGTAAACTATTGGGTTTGAAATCCTCCGAGATTTCTCCCGTTGAAACTATATATGTTGATGTTTTCATGTATTTTTACTTGTGAATTAATGTGTGGAAAGTTTGCCTTACAATTGGTATTGGGTATTCGCATGATGTTGCTTTTCCTGTGGTTCATCTTAGCGTTTCTTATGGTCCTTCCGGGGGCCAAGAGACGTGCTACTGGACGTGACGCAGCTGGTCCTAGCACTGCCGCTCCGGTGATACCGGATAGCGACGACAGTGAGTCCGAGGAGGACGAGGAGCGGGAGCCGAGGCTCAGAGGTCTCTCTGACGAGGTGCGTCCTCGCCGGCATGATAGGTTCCGTTTCTCGACGATGGCCGCCCAGGACTTCTATTTCGACGAGCTCCGTCGAAATAGGGCTTATGTTCCCGAGCGAGGCATATTTCCCGATCACATGGGTGATGACAGGATCAGTGCAGTTTTGGGGCATCTCCAGTGGACAGGGCTCGCACGTCATCCCGAGGGCGTTGCCTCCGGCTATCTAGCTATGGAGGTCATCGCCAACATTAGCGGCCTTGGGGTAGACGACGACCTTTCTCAAGTCTGGGTTCGTGGTCGCCACCTAGACTTCAGTGCGCGTGCGATCAACATCTACTTCGGTCTGCCAGCCGATGGCACGTTCCGCCCACAGCCAGAGGGCCGGGTTTATGCTCCTGCCTGGGGTGTTTTGTGTACCGAGGTACCTCAACGGACTGGGTACGCCCACGAGCTATGACTGACGTCGTTGGACGCCCCTTGGCGTGTACTTGCTCAGCTTTGGTTCGGACGCATCTGGCCGATTACTCGGAGTCATATCGTCATAGATCATGTCTATGAGACCATTTGCTTTATCGCCCGGGGCGGTAGGGTAAATGTAGGAGCTTGCATTGCGGACAACTTAAGGGGCTTGCGACGAGGGCGAGGGAGTAGGGTGATCACCCACGTACACCTCATCTGTGAGTTATGCGCTGCCCACGGGATCCGTACGTCTCCCGAGACGGACCCCTATGATTTAGCTGCGGGGGAGCACTACCGCGTTCTGTCTTACGTCGCTCGGCGCAATGCTTAGCGTCGTGGAGCGCCTCGGGCTATACTACGCCCGCAGCCCGAGGATGGTGGTTTGATCTTAGTTGTTCCTCCAGAGCAGCCACCCCCTCCTCCTGTGGGGCCGCAGCAGGGTGTGGTTCCACAGCAGGGTCAGGATATGACGCAGGTGCTCCAGATGATGCAGGAGATGCGGGTCAGTATGGATGCCGGGTTCGCAGCTGGGCAGGCTCGTTACGACGCATTGGATGCCAGGATGGACCTCTATCAGGATCGTATGGGCACGATCACGATGAGACAGGCGGAGCAGCAGGCCACCATGAATGACATGTATGCCTACATGCGTCAGATGGACGACTACATGCGTCGCCATTTCCCTCCTCCGGACCAGTGATTTTATGTTTTTCCCTTTTTGTGTTTTCATCTGGACTTACGTCGGAAGCGATTTGGTTTAGTATTTCTCATTTGTGTTTTCAGTTAGATTTGGCGTGGCATTTTCTTTTTATGCAGTACTATGACGTTTTTATGATTCTGTGTATGTCTCTGTTGTGCACTGTAGGGTTTTGCCATCTGGTTGTCTATTTCGGTTATGCTGCTCCGTTATCTATTCCTTATCTATTTAGATTTTTTTTTTTTTCACCGGACGGATCTGTCCAGTTTTTTTTTTTTTTTTGAAATAGTATGTTTCAAAGAATCAAACTCGTCAAACTCGTATTTTATTCCTTAAAAGAAGTTTAATACAAGTGATAGGATGCGCAAAATGAATGTACTATCTAGGACGAAATATCCAAAAAGATCTATGCTTCCTCTGGCAGGGTAGTAGGGTCTTCCATTGGATCATCCTCATCGGAGACTTGGCCGGTGCCCAGAGGTTCACAAAACATCGGAGACGGCAGATCGACGGCTTCCGGGGCTGGTTCCTGTGGCTCCTCCATCTGATCCTCCACGGGGCTTAAGTTTGGGCTTGGGTTAGGCGATGGGCGGACCATGTGCGGCCAGAGTCCAAGGGTCCCGTAACGTCCATGGATAAGGCCTGATGGGCTTTCAACTGCAGGCGTTGGGCTTCGTGGTCCCATCAGATGGTCTTCCACCGGGCTGTATGGCACCATGATATCAGTGAGGTCGAGCAGGTCCATCCCTAGGTCCTTGATTCTGTTGATCATCGCATCTCCTCGTTCAGTGAGTTTTTGCACTTGGGTTTCTAAGTCTTTTATGCGATTTTGGTCAGCCTCCCTCAAATTCAGGAAGTGTTGGAGGTTCGCCTCCCTTAAATCTCCCATTTGGTGCAGATTTGCCTCCAAGTGAGCCATGCGACGTTTCATTTGTTCTAAGGTTTGCTGGGAGTCAAAGTGAGCGCTCATCATCTTGACCATTAGGTTCACCATATCTTGACTAGCCATCTAGCGCAAGTAAAGATCTAAGTTAATTTCGCCAAGATTCCAAGTTAAATTCGCCAAGATTCTATATTCTCTAAACAAGGGAAATGCAATATGCACATGCAAATGTTGATTCCCCCCAAAAATAATTTAATACACTGAGTATACATATATTTTTTTTCCCATGGATTTTAAAAATAAAAATTCATTTCATGGAAATAATTCTTTAAAAATTTAAAATAATAGTCAAAATGCTAGTGTACACTTAATACTAATAATAGTGAAAGTTTTAAAGTAATAATAGTTTAAAAAAATAGTAATGGTTTAAAAATAGTAGTTTAAAAATAGCCGGGCTCTGATACCAACTTGTAACACCCCGGTTTTTGGTCACCCAGGTCGGGGTGTCACCGCCACATCTCCCTAGTAAGACCCGGTTTCTCCGAGCTTACTAAAGAGATGCAAGGCTAGGTATTTCAGTATTTCAAACATTTAAAGCATTCAAAACAGCCCATACAATATAATTCGAAAATAATAATATCATAGCGCAGCGGAAATAATGTTTAAGTATAGTATTGCAGCGGAAAATGTAAATAGTGCCGACATGGCCAAAGCACGGATTAAACAGGCCCGTTCATAATATAGTCTAATGCAAATATTTAAACAAAATAATGTTCCCAAAATTCCCATGCATGATCGTGCTCACACATGTTCATTCCACATACTCTGTAAGAAAAAGAAATAAAAATGGTTTGATCAGCACAACTTGCTGAGTAAGTTAACATATGCATGATCGTGGGGTTTTAAAGCCATTAATTTAATATTTAATTAAAAACATGATAATAGCATAAATAACCCAAATTCAATTTAACTAGGCATCCAATTGACATAATTTAAATTCATGGCATTCATTTCACATAATTAAAATTAAAGACCATAATTAATTTAAATAAAGCACTTAAATAATTTAATTGGACAACAACATATAATTTAATTTAATTTAATTCCCCCTTACATCCCAGATTTAGTATTTCAAGTATTTCACGATTGCATCGCAATCTCGACAAGTTTAGCCGGTAGCCCGGCAGCCGCAACCGTATCAGCCATACCCAGTACCACTCCGGAGCCTCGGGAAACCCATGTGGATATTCTCGAGAGTGTAGGCTCTATATCTCATGCCGTTTTGGCAATATCATATCTCAATTTCGCGCGGGGTCAACATCGTCCATAAAAGGCACGAAGTGAATCGTTAGGGGGCACCCTGCAGAGCACTCACCCCTAATTTTAATTTATAAAGTTTGTAAGGGGATTAATTTCAAAAATCTGACTTCAATTTAATTTATTTAAAAATCATCTTTCACTTATTTCAACCCTAAAGGTTAATTTCATGTTTCAACAAGATTTCAAGATTTGACTTCCGGTAAATCACTTTTCAATCCGAGATGCCGAAACATGTCAAAATTTTAATCCAGTCTACCATAGTAATCCAACTCCAAATTTAATAAAATTTTACAGAGACCATCTTAAAACGTTTATCTACAACTTGCATGTTTGGCAAAAGATCTAATTCAGTCTAGAACAAATGTCAAAAACGCGATCAAGATCAGACCTAAATTCTGTCAAGAAATTCAAGATTCAATTTTAAGCAGTCCGGTTTCGAGCGGATTTCAGATATCAAAACGTCTCTAAAAATTCTGAAACTTTTACAGTAGGTAGAGCTAAGCCTTAGGAACGTTTTTGTGTTTTAAGTTTTTCCGTTTGAAGTCGTTTTAAGGTTTGGAAAAATCAAACAAAACTGTTGCGCCGGTAGAAAACACTACGTTGGCAGAATTTCGGTTTCTTGTTTAATCTTTTAGTTTCGAACGTTTTAATTCATCCCAAAACCATGTAAGGCTAACTTACAGATTAATCGTCGTCCGGGGTCATCTATTTCGAAGGCGTGGCTTCCAGTCCGCCGTTTATCCTCTCCGTTCGTCGGGTTCTACGTTCTAGATCCAATTCGAGGTGTAGAAAGGAAAGAGACGGGGTTAGAATCCGTTTTCGGATTGAAACTAAAAAGAATCTGATGGACTAGAACTTACCACACGTCGGAGATCCTTTAATTTTCGTCCAAAACTGCTGCCTTGGTATTTTTGATGCCTTCGTAGACTCCGGAATTACGACTTGTGTATAGGGAGTATTGTAGGGTTTTTGAAAAGGGTTTCGGGTCAGTCAAGAGGGTTATTTATAGAGGTTAGGACTTAGAGGGACGTCCAAGTCTGCCTCTAAGAGTCTTGAGCCGAAAGACTTTCAACCGAAGTTGAAAAATCCGTGTTCGGGTGAAAGATTCACGCAATCGGGCGAATCTGTGGGCTGGCGCGGGGTTGGCGCGCCCTTTGCCCCTTTAGCGCGCGGCCAGCGCGCCAGACTTGCCTGGACTCCGGTCCGGGCGGGTCGTGCGATCCGTCGTGCTTTTCCTCCTCTCTTTCGGGTTTCTATCCCCCTACGCTCCCGGATTCCGATTTCTGGACTCTCTTCGGGTTCCTATTTCGTGTCGTCATTTCTTTCGCATCTAAATTTACGTTTTGGCTCGAATTCTCGAGTTCATTAATATCGGACACACGTGTAACGACTTATTTAATTTCTATTGTTTAATTTAATCTATTTAATTAATCTCATTTCTCATTTCGTCTATATTTATTTATTTAATGTATTTACTGATTTATTTATTTATTTATTTATTGTATTTATTCATTATATTTATTTATTTATTGTATTTATGTATTTATTTACGTTATAAATTTCTCGGGTATTACATCTTCCCTTAAAAAAATGAACATATAACTACTGACACAACCAATAAGGGCTCAATGGCAAGCTAGTTGAGTCGTCATCTAAGCAAAAAGGAATTGGGTATAGAAATTATGAATGTGATGTGAAACTTTTGACAATTTCCTACCACGAGTATTTTTAAGAAAATATCCCAAGTTATGATTCACGGGAAAGGGGTTTAAGGATATATCAAGGTTATTACTCTTTATTACTCATGCGAGGGGCTTTAATTTCAAATGGCGCGGTGGTCCTCTCTGCCATGAAACTTTTGACAAATCTCATGGTACAACCGGGATTGGTTGACCTTCAGCCTGTCACACTGATGGTCCCCGGTGTATGTGCCATGATACTTCTCATCATTTCATGTCATGAGATTCCCTGCCATGAAACTTCTGCAGGTTCCCACTACATGAGTATTTTCTGAAAAACATAATCCTGGTTTAGGTTTTATTTAATGAAACCAATTTATGAGGATGGAGTTCGGATTAGGGATATATTATAGGTTGTCACGTTTTTATTACTCGTGCTACGAAACTGTGCCCCCGAAAGCGCACGGTGTCAAAAATTGCAGTAATTTATAGTAAGACCGGATCGTTCACTGGAGGATGTGCGATAGAAGCAGGGCCCACGTCATTTTACTAGATTTTCCATTCGTATTGCTCAATCAGTTATAAAAAGATACTAACAACTACTGACAGAAATTAAGCTGCAGGGGTATAAAGAATAAAGCTAATAAAGCAATTCTAGAAAGCGAATCAAATTTAATCTAAGAAAGCAATAAGGCTATTCTAAGAAAACAGTTAAAATCTATTCTATGCTAACTATGAAGCTGAGTCATAGTCCAGACAGAAGGGACAGGAAGAAAAGAATAAAGATTGGACAAGATTTAGATAAGGCATGATTAAACTTCCATTTTAATACTCAGATCTTTGCTTAGGATAATCCTGCCAGATAGCTAATTCTCATGCTCTCAGTATTGATTTCCCTTTAAAGACAGGTACTCACAATATAAGTTTACATGTGCTTAAGAACGCAAATTCTAAGATACCACAGATTCACAACTGCCCTGGCCTGGGTATGTTATTTCATCTGTGGTGGATAAGCAACACCTGACAAGTCATCTATTGAGATGCCAAGTACTGCTATCATTCCCCCATGTCACACCCAAAGATTCTAATCGAACCCTGAACTATCCCTTAACTGTCAATCCTAGTAGCAGTTACACAACTCTCAATACAACCGAGTGACCTCTAAAGAAAGCGGTAAAAAAGAAGGTAGTAAAGAAAGCATTTTAAAATCCTATCACTCAGAGGTTTTGAAAATCTGACCCTGGTAGTAAAAGACAGCACCTAATCAAGATGACTGGGTATGGATCAAGAATTCCCGGCTCTCGGTGAAATGCTCGCAGTGTTCACTTCCTTACGGGTGGTTATGAGGAACAAACTAGTGAAACGAACTAACAGATTAGTTCGTTCCGGATGCACTCATTCAGGACTCAATAATAGGCTTTGGTGGAGGAGAATAGCAGTTGAAAGAATACTCAACCCTATCTTTAGAAAATAACCAAGGCCTGAGTGTTGTTCTTCTAAAATTATTCAGTACACTGTATTTGAATCCAAGTGGATCCCATCTCGGTGTAATGCGTAATCATAGATTCCCAACACACAGCAGTTTTGGAAAAATAATGGACGTGAAAATCATTCCCTATCAGGTACTAGACTCTCAATTAAAACACAGATCCTTTCAGTCTAGGTGAGACCTAATCGCTGACTCTGCTTCTAATTTCCCAAAACACAACCCTCGATGGAATGTGAATTAGTCATAACTGAGGAATTTATCCCTTACGCAGATCCGGATTTTAGAAAGGAGTTTTTGTCGGAAATTTAATACGCAATATCTGTTTAAATCTAGACTTCTATTGTCCAAAGGAAGGATCCCAAAATATCACAGACCACAATATCTACATAATAATAGCATGCATACAGATATACGAGAATGAAAAATGAAATGACCCAAAATATATCACGGGTCTAGACAGAAGGTGAAACACAATCATGAAATGGCCAGAGGACCAAAATAATGGCAAAACTATCAGGTGAATTGCAAACATCTGCGATTCAGTTTCCCAATAGCTCGGATGGAACGGATTTAGACAGTTTAAACCCTATAATGATGGTGTCAATATCAGTTGGGCCTCCACTGTCTGCGAATTCAGATAGAAACCTACATGCTTCTTCTCTATAATAGTAATCGGTTGACATTGACGGATGTCAACTGATTCCTATTACAGCTTGGAATTTGGGTTTGGAAATTAAGATAAGTAAAAGAAAACTGTATCTGGATAGGAGTCAGTTGAACAGCTATTATAATCCTGAATGGACGAACCGCCAAGGCATCCTCTAACTGCTATCCAGACCATGCAAAATAACATTGATTAAGCTATACCCGGATTACGAGCTAGTTATCCGTAAGGGAATACCCGCCAACATTAATCTGGTGTAAGCTTACTAAATGTTACACACAACACGCAAAGACAAAATCAAAGAAACAAATAGAAGAAAATTCCTTGTATGAGAGACATTGGTTTCTCATGCAAGGTTGTGGAGTGGATCCACAATTGATGATCTTAAATAATCCCTCCTACCATAATTAATTACAGTCCGGATTATCTGCTTAAGTCATCAAGGTTTTGTTTATAGAGGAGTGTTTTAATGGCAATTGAACAAAGGTCCTCTAATCATGATGATCATTGATGTTAATTATTGCTAATCTCAATCTTTAATCATTGATGACTTGAGGGTTCAATTAATTAAGTGTGAAAAATGGAGAATCAAAATTTGGGCAGCATAACACCCTATATTGCATTTCAAGAGTATTACACCTTAACCCGTGGGGTTAAGATGTGAGTGATGCAATATAATATAGAGGGGGAATTGAAGAGTGTTTGAAAAGAGAGAAGAGAGTCCTTGTCGCGATACCATAAATTTTGTCGCAGACAGAGATCCGCGACATGGGTATCTCAACAAGGTTTTTGAAATTTTGGCAGCATAACGCCTCTTTGTCGCTAAGCAGGATTTTGTCGCGGAACGTGGTTCCGCGACAAGAGTGTTTCTCGACAAAGGATTTTCAGAAAATTTTAAAGCATTTGGTCCTTGTCGCTATGCATGGAAATTTTTGTCGCGGAACGTGGTTCCGCGACAAGGTGTTCCGCGACAAGGGTTTTCTAAAGTAAACAAGGCATAATTTTTCTGTCTCAGAATGAGATTTTTGTCGCTGAACGTGGTTCCGCGACAAAGTGTTCCTCGACAAAAAGCCATGCAGACAAAATGCAAGAGTTTGGCTCCTTTGTCGCCAAACAGGGTTGTGTCGCGGAACGTGGTTCCGCGACAAAGTGTTCCACGACAGAAGGGTTTTAAAATATGAAGACAAATGTCTGTAGATACCTTGGTCGTGGAATGACCATTTTGTCGTGGAACGTGATTCCGCGACAAGGTGTTCCGCGACAAAGGCGGTTCAGGACAAAAGTCAGAAAAAGCAGAAATGAACAGTGGCATGCAAACAGCGTGATCTCACCCTATTTCAGATCAAAAAGCTATTCTAAGCTAAAAACAAGCAAACAACATTCAAAATATGGAAGAACATGCTTAAACAAAAAAATAAAGAACTAGGCAGAATTTAAAAATAAAGCATACATCCTAATCTAGGGTTGGCCACACATTCACACAACATCATCCATAAAAATCATACAGTAGCAAAATAAAAGCATAATGGGGGTCAAATGACCCCAAAATGAAAAAGAAAGCATAAATCCATGGGGTGTGAGACCCATTTCATGATTTGGGACACAAATGATGAATGTTTTCCCATTTTATTAAGTGGGTATTGTTAATACCCATGATTTGGGTATTACAAACCCTAAAACAAGAGTTTAGAAACCAAAACAAGATATGAAAGTGGCTATCTAAGCTACTGTGAACAGTAAAACACAAAAGCAAAAACTAAACTAAGCTAATCTAAAGGCAAGAATTAAATAATACAAAAAAAAATAAACTAAACTAAACTACCTAAGAGGGAAAACCCACTGCCTTGTCTTCAAGAAAGCTCTAATCAACAAAATTCCAACCTCTAGCTCATGGGAGACACCTCATATTTATAGAAGTGTAACCCTAAGCCCATGGGCCTTGATTTGAGCCCATTGTGTCTCAAGACATCACACACATCACAGCTTGGTCTCGGAACATCAAGTTTGGTCGCGGAACACACTGCATGTGGCAAAGCTTCTCGACTGGGTCTTGTGTCTCTAAAGGTGCATCTTGGTCGCGGAGCATGCCTTTGTCGCGGAACATGCCATCGCGACAAAGGACATCGCGACAAAGGGGCTTGGCTGGTCTCCTCTTCATCTGAGTCGCTTGGTCGCGGAACCATCCTTTGTCGCGGAACATGCCATCGCGACAAAGGGGCTTCCGCGACAAAGGTATTCCTGGGCCTGCTGGATTGGGCCAGATGGGCCGAAAATATTCTTTTTGTGGGCTTTTCTATCTTTTTCCCATCTTTTTCATTCCTTTTTCTTTTCTTTTCTTTTTCTCGTGTTTTTGGATTTTTCTAACACAAATTTGTAATAAAATTACATATTTATGCATTTTCATACCAGCTTATTATTTTTACAATTATGCATAAATCAGTCCAATTCAACTGCTTTCTTACTTAATATAAGACCGGAATGCGATCAAATGCCCGTTTAAGACACGGAAATGGATTGAAAATAATGATCATTTCAGGCCATTATCAACATCCTCACATTTAATACTGATCGTCCCCGAGCAGTCAGAGTCAAGGTTCTAAAGAACACGGACTCTGCATATTCAATTCATTTTCGTGGCTTCATAAATCACATTCTTTTTGGATTGGGATAAGACAATCAAAAACTACAAGTGTTAAACTCCCTTGATTGCAGTGTTGAATAAAATGATACTTGCTCACTACATCGGGCCTACAAATCAAACATTATTATCAACCCTTCATGAATATCATGTTCGAAAGATACCAAGATTAAAAATTAGAATTAAGGCATGACATGAACATGTTCAAGGAAACAGAGCCTCACATATAGTAAACTTGGAAACTTCACTCATTCTCAAAATTGGGGTTTATCATGAACGCTCAAAATCAATTCTAATTAAATTATCCCATAAGCTTGCAATTGGACCAACTCGCCACCGGCTCATTTCTTCGAATCGAGATCATGAGGTCTTATTCAAGGGTTATAATGGGGCATACGGTTGTAATATTTGGTATGGAAGGGAATTATTGGGTTAAGAAGTGGCAAGAATTTATTCTATCACAACTTAGCATTATTTATTAAAAATTTATGATCATCAATTTCTTTTTCTATTGCATGACATTAGACTATGTCTAATTGTTTTGTCATCTGCAATTTATTTATGTTGAATGAATCTCAACATCTTTCTTTTTTTTTTTTAATCGGATCTGGATACCGATTGAATTCCTTTGATGATCAAAAATTCAATGCCTTGATAAAATTGATTCTTGCACACTTGGGTTTGAATTTTGTTGGTCTTTTTGGAAGGCTAGGAATAGTATAAAGGGCTTCAAAGAGAAATTAGGCTTAAAGGCTCAGATTGGTTAATCCTAAAGGAAAAATATATTTTTTTTTGGGTTTGGAATTCAAACGAAGGCCAAAATTTTGGGTTTTCTGGGTGCCTCGATCATATGCTCGATTTTGGAATATGGCATGGTCTTGAATCGGTCCCAATCGCAAGTTCTAGTGTCCTTTAATCAAAATGATTCACACATCAAAGAAATGAATGAGTAAAAGCGACTCATGGCTCAAACCTCACAGGGTTGGATTAATTCATGTCATACAATATTCTCAAATTCAATCAAAGCTTAGTTCTAACAATCCGTTCAATCAAAATTTCTAACATGCAGATTCATTACCCAACAACATGATTGCATCATTAAACTTTTATAGCTCAAAACCTTAGGAGTTCATCCATGCATGTCTTCAATTATAGAGGTAATAAACATTTTAGGCCATTACAAGACACCCCTTTCGCTTTTGGGCCATGCAAAAATCAATTTCCAATTTTAGGCCATTAGAAACCATCTTTGATCAAATTAAGGCCATTTAGACTTATTGTGACCTTTTCAAACTTCAATTCACCCTACCAACTTTGGTTTATTACATTTTGACCCCATGTTTTAGTTTCTTCATCTCCTTTAGTCCAATAACCGTCCATCATGCTTCCGATAATAAAATTAAGCACTAAACTCCATACCGTGGGTTTCACCGCCTTGCTGCCGGGTTTCTCAAGCTCCAGGATTTTACGGACTTCCTCCAACCACGCAACCGCAACCGATGGTTCACCGATTCTTGTTTCCTTCAGCAGCGAACAGCACAATCCTATTTTGTTTCCTACCTTAGGATGTAACAAGGTTTGGGGTAAAGGGTTTTAACTATATATCGGAATATTTGGAATATTTGGAAGCCTGGATTTTATTGAAGAAATGTTAAAAATATTATTCAAATATAATTTCTCCTAATGGACAAGACAGACACTTAGTTCCTCTTGGAGGAAGCAAGACACTTATCCGGATCAATTTCTTTCCAGTCAGTTCATCTCATTTTCATGAAAGAAATTACTTTTAATAAAATCTTGTCTTATAGAAAGTTCAATAATTTTCTCTGGAAATTTCTATTTTTTATTTTCAAAATTTGGAAATAACTCGTTGGTTTCAAATTAAATGAATCCATTAAATAATTAAATCTTCACCATTAAGAGATAAAATATTATAAATAATATAATTAATATGTTCTTCAATTATTATTCAAACATAATTTCTCCTAATGGAGAAGACAGACACTTAGCTCCTCTTGGAGGAAGCAAGACACTTATCCGGATCAATTTCTTTCCAGTCAGTTCCTCTCATTTTTATGAAAGAAATTACTTTTAATAAAATCTTGTCTTATAGAAAGTTCAATAATTTCCTCTGGAAATTTCTATTTTTTTATTTCCAAAATTTGGAAATAACTTGTTAGTTTCAAATTAAATGAATCCATTAAATAATTAAATCTTCACCATTAAGAGATAAAATATTATAAATAATATAATTAATATGTTCTTCAATAAAACCTAGGTTCTGATACCAATTTTCATGCGCTTTGGGTTTCATTTGTATAGACAATTTTGGAATAGGACAAAAGTATATAAAGTCAAACCTTTTGGGGTTTTAAAGGAAAAAAGGGAAAGTTGTTGGGTTATTAATTAATTTCAAATTGGTCCTTATGGCTTAATTTCATTCAACATGTGTTTGTAATGGCTTAATTTTGGAAATTCAATTAAGAGTGGCCTAAAAGCAGAATAGGCGCCTTGTAATGGCCCTTTTTATTTATTTCCCCTCAATTATATTATCCCAATTTAAAAGTTTGAAAATTTAATCACAAGCCTAAATTCAACATGTGAATTTAGAGGAAGTTTATGCATATTTATTGCTGGCTATTTAATTTAAAGCAGTAAAAAGGCACTGCTGACATACTGAGTATGTCAACAGCATATTTTTGGCCTGACAGTCACTTATTCATCTTGGACTGTACAGACATCTTTTTGAAAGGAAAGCAAATAAAAATTGTTTGGAGGATCTCGAAAGTTGAGTTCCATTTTAGGGAAAGCGATAAATTACATCCATTACAAGAGATTCTCATGCAGTTAGTACTAACCTGCACACAAAAGGAGAATTCCCTCACATGATGTTTACACTAAAAACTAAAATAAAGCAATACTAGGATTCACCCTTCTTCTTTTCTTTTCCTCAGAACATATACCTGCTCCAGTGGATGAAACTCGTCAATTCACACCGCAGACACCAGCCATAGTGATCTCTCATGGGTTCGTGCCTCCTTGGGCAGAAGATTCTGGCTTCTTGGTCTGCGAACAAGTCAGGAGTGTCCGGATTATCTGCCATCCATGAGATGGTGTTGGTGGACGTGTATGCCAGGATTGATCTATGGGTCACCATTCTCTCTATCATCTGGATCCCCTGATTAACCTGACTTTCATCTGTTTTACTCATGAGCATCAGCCCACGGGTAAAGATCGATGCCTTGTGATTGTCCTCAATGCCCAACCGCAGTAGCTCGCAGGCTTGCTCCTCATCCCCTTCTGCAAATGCTTGGAGTGCTGGGATGATTTGAAGGTTGGAATTTCCTGCTTCCACGCATGTTTGCAGGAATCTCTCCTTCTGCCGACGAAATCTCTCCTGCCATCTTTCCACAGTGGAGGAGTCAAGCTCGCACCGCTTATACACAATGGCTAGGTTCCCAGCATCCCTGAGCTTTTTGCATGTCTCTTGTGCAGTGAATACCTCCCTAATTTCATCCTTGCCTATTCGGGAGAGGATTTCGCCGAGGAGCTCCTCTGGCAGATCTAGCAGTTGGGTTTCTCCCCGTGCAGGGTTTGGATTTGGAAGATTGTTGCCCCTGAAAAGATGAGAAGTGATGAATCCAATTTTTATAATTGCTGCAATAATTGTTCAAGTTTAAAAATCAACATCCTCACATTTAGAGCTTTGCTCTAGATGTGAGGCTACTAGATCTCCAACTTGAATTTTTAATGAAAAGCATAGGTAAACAATTTTTTGGTTTTAAATGGGCTAAGGAGCCCAAAATGAAACAAAATTGGCCATTGGGCCTAAAATCTTTTTAATGGGCCATTGGGCCCGAAAGTTTGATTATCCAATTTTATTAAACAAGCTCGAGATGCTTGTTGAAAATGGAATGAGATGGACAGATGGAAATGGAATGCTCGAATGTTGGAATGTGCAATGGAGGCGCGGCGAAAGGGGATCTGCTATTTTCGGATTGCTTGGACTGTTTTTGGACAGTTAAAACATTCCCAAAAATTCGCAGACACTATTTTTAATTTTAAAATGGTTGACTTATTTTATTTAATAAAAGAGGGATGTGAGTGGTCCCATTTTTTATTTTTGAAAATGATAGCAGTTGGGTGACAAAAATACTGCTATTTAACTCATACTAGTGTTCCATTGGGAACAAAAGAAAAGTCAAACATTAAAACCAAATACTCTTTTTGTCTTTTTCTAAAAAGTTGCTTTTATTAAAAGTGGAAGCTTCTCATTGGGTGTTTGTACTATGTTTCCATAAACAAACAAACATTCATCCCCATGAGATTTCTTACATGGGAACAAGTGCACCCAAAAAGATCTTTCCTCTTTAACACTCTCACACCAACACTGCAGGAAGTCTCATCAAGATCAAACAACCAATAACATCAAGATATTCAAAATAATACCCAAATGTTCATCAGTTTGTTCTTCCTAGTTTTAAACATCCAAAAATTTTTAGACCATCACCAGTTTTAATGCCATTGATCAGTTTTCAAAATAGGTTTCAAGACAGTGCTCAAAACCGAGAGCACTCAAAACCTCCAAAAATAGAAAATCAAACGTGCACACAAACCACATTATACCATGATCTCAACAAAAATAAGAACAAAACAAAAGAGAGTCCGAACGAGCGCCATGAATAATGGGGGAATGGGTTTACCCTGCCCTCCTTGGCTCGGGTCTAGGCATGGGTCCAAGGTTTGGGAAGATTCTAAGCAAACGGTCCATAGTTTCCCTTGAAAACGGGTGTTATGGTTTGCGAAGAACACAGTGGTGTTCGTTCGGGAAAGAAGAAAATGGGAGGAGGAAGAAGAAACTGAAACGACAGACGTGAAAATAGGAGAAAACTGGTGAGGGTGGGGGGGGTATAAATACTGAAGGATTTGTCGCGGAATCCGACACTTTGTCGCGGAACAAGGTTCCGCGACAAAGGCATAGCAACATTAGAGGGGTCGCGGAGTTGGGGTCTGGTCGCGGAGCAATGTTCCGCGACAAGGCTATCGCGACAAAGTTCAGTATAGGGACAAAGTCAACGGGGGTTGTGTCGCGGAGCAGGGCTTGGTCGCGGAGCCATACTCCGCGATAAAGTGCATCGCGACAAAATCAGAGGAAGTTATGGACAGAAGAGGGTTTGTCGCGGAACAGATCCTGGTCGCGATGCATGGCATCGCGACAAAGGACCTTCCGCGATAAAGAATTTTGAATTTTCAAATTTTCCTGGACTGGGCCCGAGTGTGATGTTGGGCCTTAATCCATTTTATTTGAATTGGGCTGAGTAAACTCAGACCAATTGAATTCAAAATGCTGGGCTGAATATTTAAATAATCCACTTGCATAAATTAGGTTGGATCAGTTCCACTTATCTGTGAAATTTATTCCGGAATTTAAATTGCTTTAATTTCTGGGAATATTTTCTCAGATTTATGGAATTAATCCAACCAAGAACCTGGTTTTCCTTGTTACTCTTTTCTGCTCCTCTTTTTAGTGGTTCCGAACTTCTGCAAGACAGATAAATAAAATATATTAGATTTTCTCCAAATATCAACATCCTCACATTTAGAGTCTTGGTACTCTAAATGTTTAATTTATTTTTGGATACTTTCTTGTTGTGAAGTAAAGTGCTATATATATATATATATATATATATGAGATGAAATTTTTATGTTTTTAATGCTGTTTCTTATTGGGTGTAAGCCGGATCTTCCGCTGCTTGGCTTTCTTTCTCCGGATCAAACTGTCCAATATACTCCTTTAATCGTTGTCCATTCACCACTATGTCGCCCTTGTCAGTTCGGATCCTGACGGCTCCATTTTTAAACACCTCTAGTACTTCATGTGGTCCTTCCCATCTAGATTTGAGCTTTCCGGGGAACAGCTTCAACCTAGTATTGAACAATAATACCTGTTGACCAACATAGAAATACTTAGACTTAATCCTGCGATCATGCAACTTCTGGGTCCGCTCCTTGTAAATTCGAGAGCTCTCATAAGCTTGCGCTCGTATTTCCTCAATTTCATTGAGGTCCAACTTACGTTTGCTCTGAGCAACTTTCGGATCGAAGTTGAGCGTTTTGACGGCCCAGTAAGCTTTATGCTCTAGCTCTACAGGCAAATGACAGGCTTTTCCGAAGACGAGCCTGTATGGAGACATCCCGATGGGAGTCTTGTATGCTGTGCGGTATGCCCATAGAGCATCGTTGAGCTTACGTGCCCAATCCTTACGGGTTATCCCAACAGTGGCTTCGAGTATGTGTTTGATTTCGCGATTAGATACTTCGACTTGACCACTAGTTTGAGGATGGTAAGGCGTGCCTATCTTATGGAGGTTCTTATTTTTACTCATTAAAGTTTCAAAGGCTTTATTAATAAAGTGTGTTCCTCCATCAGATATCACCACCCTAGGTCTGCCAAATCTACTAAAAATGTTGTTCTTGAGGAACTTGATGACTTGGCTACCATCATTGGTTGGTAATGCGACAGCCTCGACCCATTTGGATACGTAATCGACAGCTACCAAGATATAGAAGTTTCCACCAGATGGTGGAAACGGTCCCATGAAGTCGATGCCCCATACATCGAAGATCTCAAGTGTGAGAATCCCCTTTTGAGGCATCTCATCTCTCTTGGAGATGTTTCCCATTCTTTGGCATCTGTCGCAACCTTTCACAAATGTCCTGCAATCCTCATAGATGTGAGGCCAATAGAATCCGCATTCGAGGACCTTGTGAGCCGTTCGAGCGGGACCGTGGTGACCTCCATACTCTGATTCATGGCATTTTTTGACAATTTGATAGGCTTCATGCTCGGTTACACATCGCCTGATTATTGAATCAGCGCAGTGTTTGAAAAGATAAGGTTCCTCCCAGAAATAACCTAATACATCTCGGTTGAACTTACTCTTCTGATGATGATTAGAAAATGGTGGTGTTATTCCGCATGCTAAAAAGTTAGCAATGTCGGAAAACCATGGACAAGCTTGATTATGCAAATGCAATGCAACCAACTGTTCATCCGGGAAATCTTCGTTAACGGCTTTCTCTTTTTTATCACTTTCTAATCGAGATAAGTGGTCAGCAGCACCATTATCTCGACCTCGCCTATCTTTTATTATGATGTCGAATTCTTGCAACAGAAGTACCCATCTGATTAATCGAGGTTTTGCATCTTGTTTGCTAAACAAGTATCTTAATGCAGAATGATCGGTGTATACTATAGTCTTCGTACCTATTAGATACTGTCTGAATTTGTCAAACGCGAAGACTACAGCATACATTTCTTTCTCCGTTGTGGTGTAGTTGACTTGAGCCTCATTCAGAGCATGACTTGCGTAGTGAACTACACAGTGTCTCCCATCTTTATGTTGCCCAAGCACTGCACCTACGGCGAGATCACTAGCATCACACATTACCTCGAAAGGTATTGACCAATCGGGTGGTTGCACTATCGGTGCAGAAACCAACATCTTCTTGAGCGTATCAAAGGCTTGGACACACGCTTCATTTATTAAGAAAGCATTTTCTTTACAAAGCAGATTAGTGAGCGGCTTGGCAATTTTAGAGAAATCCTTAATGAATCTCCAGTAAAAACCGGCATGCCCTAAGAAGCTCCTAACTGATTTGATGGAGTTAGGAAGAGGGAGATTGGAGATGATGGAAACTTTGGCTGGATCAACCTCAATGCCTGCACGAGAAATGCGATGACCTAACACTATACCCTCAGTGACCATAAAATGGCACTTTTCCCAATTTAAAACAAGATTAGTGTCCTCACATCTCTTTAAAATCTTTGCAAGATTAGTCAAACAATCTTCGAACGTATCTCCATACACAGAGAAGTCATCCATGAAAACTTCAATGCATTTTTTGATAAATTCAGAGAAAATAGACATCATGCATCTTTGAAAAGTAGCAGGTGCATTGCACAAACCAAAAGGCATCCGTCGATAGGCAAAAGTGCCGTACGGGCAAGTAAAAGTGGTTTTATCATGGCCTTCACTGGAAATAACAATCTGATTATAACCAGAATAACCATCCAAAAAGCAATAAAACTCTCTCCCAGCCAACCTCTCAAGCATTTGATCAATGAAAGGCAATGGAAAATGGTCTTTGCGGGTGGCCTCATTCAGCTTCCGGTAGTCGATGCAAACTCTCCATCCGGTCACAGGCCTGGTTGCAACCTCTTCTCCTTGCTCATTCTTGGTTATGCACATCCCTCCTCGTTTGGGTACGACCTGCACTGGGCTAACCCATTTGCTGTCAGAGATAGGATAGATTATACCAGCATCTAAGAGCTTGATAACTTCTTTCCTTACCACTTCTTGCATAAGGGGATTCAAACGCCTCTGAGGCTGACGGGAGGGCTTAAACTCTTCTTCCATTAGAATCCTGTGCATGCAAATAGAAGGGCTTATTCCTTTTATATCAGAAATGGTCCAACCTATTGCATGTACATGTTTCTTTAGAACGACCACCAGAGCATTTTCTTGCTCTTGAGAGAGCTTAGCCGAAACAATCACAGGTAATTTTTTATGTTCTGCGAGAAACGCATACTTGAGATGATCGGGTAATGTTTTAAGTTCGAGCTCTGGTGGACATTCAACGGAAGGGAGTAGTTTGCGAGAAATGGGTAGTGGGAGAACAGATTTACCTTCGGGATCCTGCATCAGTACAGGATCCTCTTCTTCCTCTTGGTTGGCGTCATCATGGAATTCGATGCCGTCAAACTCCTCCAGATCCCCTGTTTCGGGGTCGGCAAAGTGAACGGCTTTGCATCCTTTGTGCTCCACGCCAGCAGGCTTCAGTACCTGCTTTGATAGTTCATCCAGCATCATTTCACAATCAAGTCCAGAGTCTGGCTCTTCCCTAACTATTACATTTTCAAATGAAAAACAAGAACTTTCATTCAGAAATTTCTGCAATTTCTTCATATCAAAGATGATCTCCTCGCCATCGACTCTTAAGGTGACTTTTCCGGATTTGGCGTCAATCAGTGCACCACCAGTGGCTAGAAATGGGCGTCCAAGGATAAGTGGCATTTCAGAATCCTCTTCAATGTCGAGGATGATGAAGTCGACTGGGAAAAGAACCTGTCCAGTTTTGACTACAACATCCTTGAGGATTCCTATGGGCTGAGTGATTGATCTGTCTGCAAGCTGCAGTCTCATCTTGATCGGTTTAATTTCTCCAAGCTTAAGGCGAATAGCCATAGCTAGTGGCATCACGTTGATGCTTGATCCTAGATCACAAAGCCCCATACTCACTTTGGCCTTTCCGAATTGTACTGGAAGTGTGCAGCATCCGGGGTCCTCTTTCTTTTCGGGCAGTCTCCTTTGAACTATGGCACTGCATGTGCTGTTCAGGATAATAACCTCCTCTTGCTCTACCTGCCTTTTTCCTGAAATCAATTCTTTCAAGAACTTAGCATAGATGGGCATTTCGGAAATCATTTCTGTGAGGGGAATGGTTATCTCTACAGACTTTAATCGTTCCAGAAATTTCTTGAATTTAAGATCATATTCCTTATTTTTAAGACGTGCAGGATAAGGAATCCTAGGCATGTACTTGTTATTAGCAATTTTTGGTGGTGAAGGGAAGGAAGTTGTACCTTCACCCGTACCCTTATCTGTTTCAGCCGTTTCAGGCGCAGCGTCAGTCTGCAATTCGGCTGTCTCTTTTTCAGCTTCGTCCTCATTATTAGCTTCCTTACCAGCAGTGTCAACAACATCATCTTCTTCACATTCTGCTCCAGTATCCGCTCCTTTCGGTCCAGCCAGTACTCTTCCAGATTTCAAGGTTATTGCCTTGCATTGCGGGTTCTTTTCCGCAGTGCTTGGTAATGTACCTTTGTCTCTTTTCTGCATCTCGTTAGCCATTTGTGTCACTTGGGTCTCTACATTTCTGATAGAGGCCTGCAGCTGAGTGTTGATCTCCTTTTGGCTAGTGATAAAGTCAGTCATCAAATTCTCCAGCCTTGAAGAAGGCTTTTGATTTTGATGCTGATTTTGGTTCTGATTCTGATTCCATTGGCCTTGGTTTGGGACAAACTGAGGCTGGAAGTTCTGATTGGGCTGAAAATTCTGGAAGTTCTGATTGGGTTGTTGGAAATTCTGAGGAGGCCTCTGCTGGATCTGGGGTTGGAAATTGGGATTCTGAAAATGTTGGCCCCTGTTCTGAACGAATCCATGATTCTGCTGAGGGTTGAATTGCTGCTGTGGCTTGTTCAAGAGATGGGAATTCAGGGCGTTGTTGTTTGAGTACGACAAATTCGGGTGTCTATTCGGAAAAGCTCCTGCATAGTTACAGCTTTCAGCTGTGATCTGTTCGCATGTGTCAGTTGCATGAGCACCTTGGCACAGTCCACAAATCACATCTGTTTGCTGCCCCTGAGCAGAGCTTCCAGCTCCTTGATTTACAGACAACGCTGCCACTTGCTCTTGAAGCTTTTCAATGTCTGACTTTTCCACTGTTCCTACAGCACATAAACCACGAGGGGGAGGGAGACTACCATCATCAGTTAGAACAGAACGGTTGACACTCATGGCTTCAATCTTTGCCCATGCTTGGTTCATCGGTATGTAAAGCAAATGTTGACCGCCAGCAGCGTCGAGCATGGATTTCCACGCTGGGGTAAGACCACTATAGAACTTTCTCAATCTCTCCCAGTCATGGAAACCATGTTGAGGACATTTTCTAAGCAGGTTGAAGAATCTCTCCTTTGCATCATACAAGGACTCGTCTGGCTTCATTTTGAATTCCGCAATTTTGGAACGGCACTCATCCACTTTGGACTCCGGGAAGTATTTTGCTAAGAAGTTTCTGATCACATCTTCCCATGTAGACTTCTGATTAACGGGCAGTGACTTGTACCACGTTCGTGCTCCGCTTGTCAGAGAGAAGGGGAATAGCCTCAGTCGAATAGTGTTTGCAGATACATCACGATTTTTGATTGTGTCACACAATTCTAAGAAGGTTTGCAGGTGATCATGGGGGTCCTCATGGCTTGCTCCAGCAAACTGGTTGCTCATACATGGCCTACTCCCTCGGGTTTGTCCGTATGGATTTCCCGAGGCTCCGGAGTGTTTAGGGTATGGCAGATACGGCTGCGGCTGCCGGATCACCGGCTATATAAGATACTTGCGACACGGCTGCGGCCGCCGGATCACCGGCTACACAAGAAATATACGAAACGGCTGCGGCCGCCGGATGACCGGCTATACAAGAAATATACGAAACGGCTGCGGCCGCCGGATGACCGGCTACACTGAATATTGAGACATGGTTACGTAACGGGGAAATAAAAGATTTAATCCTTTTAAGTATTTATTTATTTATGCATGTTTTTAAATTATGCATTTAAATTATGCCTTTAAATTATGCATTTAAATTAGGTCGTTAAATTATTAAATTGTTATTATGGAGTAATGCATGTTCAAGTATACAATTAAATTATTTACTTTAAAATTTGTAAATGGAATATTTTTGTATGCATGCCTAGGAGTAAAATTTAATTATTTAATTAAACCCCTTTACATGTGTGTTAGATTATGATTTTGTGGAAATCATTGTCTTTTAAATTATGTAATTAAATTATTATTATTAGATGAATTAAAATTTAAATCATGTCCTGTGTGCACATGTTTTCCTTAAATTTAATTAAAGGCTTTGAAACCCTTGATCATATTAAGTGTTAACTTACTCAGCACGTTTTTGCTGACCAAACCACATTTTCCCTTTTTCTTTCAGAGTATGAGGATCTTGCATCATCATATGCATACATGGGAACATTCGGGAAAAACCAAATTTTAAATTCCTGCGTTTAATTACGATTTGCATGAACGGGCCTGTTAACCCGTGTTTTGGCCATGTTGGCCCAGTATTTAAATTTCCGCTGCATTACAATTATATGTATGTAAATATTATATTCCGCTGCAACTTTGATATTATGACTTTTAAATTATATTACAATGGGCTGTTTGAATGCTTTAAATTCTGAGAAACCATAGCCTTGCATCTCTTTAGTAAGCTCGGAGAAGCCGTGTCTTGCTAGGGAGGTGTGGCGGTGACATCCCGGCCTGGGTTATCAAATCCGGGGTGTTACAGAAGTCGGCGCAGTGGCCGCGCGGTCAATAGGCATAGGGCGCGCCACGACCGCGCCACGCGACAGATTCACCCGTTGCGTGAATCTCTCGCCCGAACGCGGATTTTTCGACTTTCGGTTGAACGTCTCTCGACCCAAGACCCTTGGGGTCAGATTTTGGACGCCCTAGGTCTTAGTTATCTATAAATAAGACCTCCTAGGAGCTCCGAATACTTTTACAAAACCCTACAACTTTCTACACATTCGAAACCCTAAATCCGGAGTCGTCGGAGGCACGAAACCAAGACGAACGCTGTTGGACGAAAATTCTAAGATCTCCATAGTCGTGGTAAGTCTCGATCCAATCCTTGTTCAATAAACGATTCGAAAACGAATCCTAATCTTCTTGTTTTCTCTTCTACACCTCGTATTGGATCTAGATCGTAGAACCCGACGAACGGAGAGGAGAAACGGTGGACGGGAAGCCACGCCTTCGAAATAGACGATCCCGACGTTCACAAACTCTGTAAGTTAACCTTACGTGGTTTTGTGATGAATTAAAATGTTCGAAACTAAAAGATTTAAACAAGAAACCAAAAATCTGTCAACGTAATGTTTTTAACGGCGCAACAGTTTTGTTGAATTTTTCCGAACCTTAAAACGACTTTAAACGGAAACACTTAAAACACGAAAAACGTTCCTAACACGTAGATCTATCCACTGTAAAAATTTCAGAATTTCTAGAGACGATTTGATAGGTGAGAACCAACCGAAACCGAACTGCTTGAATCTAGATCTTGAAATTCTTGACAGAACTTAGGTCCGACCTTGATCACGTTTTTGATATAGGTTCTAGACGAATTAGATCTTTTACCAAACATGAAAATTGTAGATAAATGTCTCAAGATGGTCTCTGTAAAATTTCATTAAATTTGGAGTTGATTTGCTATGGTGAAACTCGGAATCTTTAAACTGTGGCCTGTAAAATCCGGACAGATTTAAGTTCTGTGAAAAATCTGTGTTTTTGACCTATTTCGGTATCTCGGTTTGAAAAAGTTAAAACACGAAAGTTGTAGATCTCGACGTTTCTGAGTCATTCGTGAAATTTCGGAATTTTTGAAATTAAACCTGATTTTTAACGAATTTTAGAGTAAACTATGGTTTATCGGAAACCAAAGCTTGAAATCTTGAAATCTTGTTGAGATAGGAGATTAACCTTTAGGGTTGAAATAAATTGAAAAATTACTTTTAAATTGATTGAAACTGAAATCAGATTTTGGAATTAAATCCCCTTACAAACTTGATAAATTAAAATTAGGGGTGAGTGCTCTGCAGGGTGCCCCTAACGATTCACTTCGTGCCTTAATGGACGATGGTGACCCCGCGCGTTAAAAATTGAGATATGATATTGCCAAAACGGTGAAATATAGAGCCTACACTCTCGAGAATATCCACATGGGTTTTCCGAGGCTCCGGAGTGGTACTGGATATGGCTGATACGGCTACGGCCGCCGGGCTACCGGCTAAACTTGTTGACATCGCGATGCTATCGTGAAACTTTGAAATACCAAATCGGGAATGTAATGGGGATAATAAATTTAATTAAATTAAATTAAATTATGTGGTCCAATTAAATTATTTAGATGCTTTATTTAAATTATGGCTTTTATTTTGAAGTACGTGAAATGTGTTGTGAGATAGAGCCCTGAATTAAATTATGCAAATTAATTTGCTAGCCAAATTAAATTGAGATGTTATATTTATTATCATGTTTTGATTAAATATTAAATTAATGGCTTTAAAACCTCAAGATCATGCATGTGTTAACTTACTCAGCAAGTGTGCTGATAAAACCATTTTTATTCCTTTTTCTTACAGAGTATGTAGAATGAGCATGATCACTTCGTACATGGGAATTTTGGGAACGTTTTGATATTTTGATATTGGATATTTGATTTTTATTTCTGCATTAGACGTTAGAATAAACGGGCCTGTTTAACCCGTGTTTTGGCCATGTCGGCCCCATTTACATTTTCCGCTGCAATACTATACTTAAATATTATTTCCGCTGCGCTATGATATTATTATTTTCGAATTATATTGTATGGGCTGTTTTGAATGCTTTAAATATTTTAAACACTGAAATACCTAGCCTTGCATCTCTTTAGTAAGCCGGAGAAACCGTGTCTTACTAGGGAGATGTGGCGGTGACACCCCGACCTGGGTGACCAAAAACCGGGGTGTTACAAGTTGGTATCAGAGCCCGGCTTATTTTTAACTATTATTTCTAAACTAGTATTTTAAACTAGTGTTTTACATCATTATAAATATAGAAGCCCAAATTATTATTTTTAAAATTCCCAGTCCAAATTTTTAATTTTGAGCCAAAAGATAATTATTTTTAAATTTTAAAAGTTATAAACTCCATGGAATAATTTTTATTCTTTAAAACCCATGGAAAAAAATATATATATATATATATACATACTCAGTGTGTTAAATTATTTTGGGGGGGAAATCATCATTGCATGTGCATATCGCATTTCCTTATTTAGAGAACTTAGAATCTTGGCGAATTGAACTTGAAATCTTGGCGAAATTAACTTAGATCTTTGCTCGCGCTAGATGGCTAGTCAAGATATGGTGAACCTAATGGTCAAGATGATGAGCGCTCACTTTGACTCCCAGCAAACCATAGAACAAATGAAACGTCGCATGGCTCACTTGGAGGCAAATCTGCACCACATGGGCAACTTAAGAGAGGCGGATCACCATCGTATAAACCAACTCGAACATCAAGTCCAAACCCTCACTACACAAAACTTAATATTGAGAGAACACGTTGATGTCCATGGCGAGGACCTGAACCACATCTTTGACGACCTGATGCCGCCAAGTTCGGAGGAGGAGGACCCGGAGGAGCGTCCTGCTACCCCACCGGAGGACGTTCTGAGCCGTTAGAGATTCTATTTATAGTAGTTACTAATTTTGCTAAAGAAACATTACTATTTTTGGTATATCCTATCACTTGTACAAAAAAAAAATTCTTTTAGAGAAATAAAATACAAGATTTATTTATTTATATATTTTTAATATAAGAAAAAAAAATCAAAAAATCTGGACAGACTGTCCGAAACTCGAAAAAAAAAAAAAAAAAAACAAACAAACAAAACAAAACAAAACAAAACAAAACAAAATTTAAATTAAATTATTAGCTTAATCGAGTATTATGTGAGAAGACATAAACATATTTAAAAATCTCCTTGCCTAAACAAAATACTCTAATCTACACCGTTACTAACAGAATGGCACCCAGAGGAAGAGCGAGAGCCCAACCCGTTCCCGAAACACCTACTGAGATACCACCTAATGTCACGGAACCGGCTCAACCTAAGGAGCAATAACCTGAGGAACAACCCCAAGGTGCGCAGGACTAGACCTGTCAAAACGGGTCAGGCCCGTTGGGCAGGCCCGCCCCGCAGTCCAAAATAGGCGGGTTGGGCCTTTAAAATGATGGCCCGTTTAAAAACGGGCCTGGACGGGCTTATCCAAACGGACTGTAGGTCCAAACGGACTTGGCCCGTTTAGGGCGGGCAAGCCCGCGGGCTTCAATTAAAAAATGGCCCAAACCCTAGAACCCAGCACTCCAAGTCTCCAATCTGTTCCTTCGGCCTTTTTTCTCTAATTCTCTTCGTTCTCACTTCTCAGTCTGTCTGCGTTTTCTTCGTTCTCTTCGCCCTTGCTCACCGATCACCACCACCCGCTCTGTCTCGTTCGCTCACCACCAATCCACCATGGCTACTGGCGTCTGATCTGGAATCACGCTAGTCTGATGTAGCTTGTTGGCCCTTCTCGATCTCATTGAGTCATTGTAAGATTTCATTTATTTTGAGTTTTGAAATTAGTAGTGTATTCATTCTTTAAACTTTGGTGACTGTTTTAGAATTAGTAGCATTAGTATTCTGGCTAGATTCTTATTCAGTTTTTTTTTTTTTTCGCTCTTCTGTTTATGCATTTACAGACTATAGTGGTTGTGGTAACTGTATTCGCTGCCTTTTGATTGCATAAGATGAGTGAAATTGAGAATGTAGAAAGCTCAGCCCCCAAGGATTGTACTGGGAAATCTAGACAATTTTCTGAAGTTTGGAATTATTTTACAAAGAATGGAGAAAAGGCTGAATGTAAGGGCTGTAAAGCGGAGATAAAAGGTGGGAATCGAAAATATGGTACTTCTAGTTTGAAGAGACATCTTGCAGGGTGCAAGAAATTGAAATTTCATGATGTAGGGCAAATGTTTGTTGGTGCAGATGGAAAATTAAAGAACAAAAAAGTGGATTTCAAAGTTGCTCGAAGATTGCTAGCTAGTGCAGTGGTTAAACACGATTTGCCTTTTTCATTTGTTGAATATGATGGCATTAGAAGTTTTTTGAACTATATTTGTCCATCAATTCCTTGCATATCTAGAAACACTGTTGTTTCTGATATAAACAAGTTATATTTGGCAGAAAGGGCTAAACTTAATGAAGTTTTAATTACGATTCCTCATAGAATTTGCTTAACTTCTGATGTTTGGACTTCATGCACTAGCGAGGGATATATTTGCTTGACTGCTCATTTTGTTGATAACGATTGGAAGCTGAATAGCAAAATACTGAATTTTGAGCATTTGCCCCCTCCACATTCCGGTATTAAATTGGCTTCCAAAATATTGACTTTTTTGAGGGGTTGGGGGATTGAGAAGAAAATATTTTCTTTGACATTGGACAATGCTTCTAGCAATGATGCAATGCAAAGTATTTTAAAAGATCAGTTGAATGAAAACCTCTTGTGTGGTGGTGAGTTTTTTCATATTCGGTGTTCTGCTCATATCTTAAACCTTATTGTCCAAGAAGGTTTAAAGATAGGTGTTGAAGCTTTGAGCAAGATTAGAGACTCCGTGAAATATGTGAAAAGTTCAGAAGGTAGAAAAAAATTATTCCAAAAATGTGTAGAGGAGAATAAGGATATTGATTCTAGTGTTGGTTTAAAGTTGGATGTGTGCACTAGATGGAATTCTACCTATTTGATGTTGGATAGCGCCCTACGATATAAAAAAGCCTTTGCTTCTCTCCAATTGAAAGATAGTGGTTATAAATGGTGTCCTTCTAATGATGAATGGCGAAAAGGTGAGAAGTTGTGTGAGTTTCTTGAGCCATTTTATGAGACAACTAACTTGATTTCGGGCACCTCATATCCAACCTCAAATTTGTATTTTATGCAAGTTTGGAAGATCGAATGCTTGTTACAACATAACTTGTTGAATTGTGATTCAATCATAAGTCCTATGTGTGCAACTATGATTGCTAAATTTGAGAAGTATTGGAGTGACTATAGTATTGTGCTTGCATTTGGAGCCGTTCTTGACCCCCGAATAAAGTTGCAATTGTTGGGGTACTTTTATTCTAAAGTTGAAGTTGATGATTCAAAGTGCCAAGAGAAGATATCACTTGTGAAAAGTAAGTTGTATAAGCTTTTTGAAAGCTATAACAATTCTTCAAATTCAAGTGCATCACAATTGCAAACTTCTTATCAATCTACATCAAAGCAAATTGGGGGAGTGACGGGAAAGCTTTTCAATGTGAGTATTAATCTAATTTTATTTATTTAATTGTGTTTATTTACTTGTTTTGTAGTCCAGTGTTCTCTTTATCCTGATTTGGTGGCTGCTAGCTTTCAATGCCTTTTTAGTTGTCCTGTTTTTTATCTTAATTTTCCATCTGTTCCAGTGTCCAATTGTTATAAAATTTAATCTGTGACCACCACACATCTTGCTCTGTAATGTTCTGTTCACTCATAATACCATGGCCATATTACAATCAATCAAAAATGGAGCTCTTATTGCGACCACAAATAGTCTCAACTGCCTGGCTGAAGATCATAGGTCTGCTATATTTTCAATACAGATTATATCGTGAGGGTGGGTGTATAACTGTACATATGTTCATGTGTGCCAGTAATAATGCTTCATGTGAGCATCAAGAATCCACTTCTTACATGTTTGAATTGGTTACTTACTGGTATATTTATCCTGAAAACTCAAGTGTTTATTCTGTTATGAAAATTTATTCTGTTATAAATTTTTGAAAGCTTACTGGTATACTTACTGGGGGTATGAAAATTTATTCTTACTATTTATTCTGTTATAAATTTTCCATATCTTAATGTTTATTCTGTTATAAAATTTCTTATTTATGTAGGAAATATTGGCATTTGAAAGTCAAAGCATGACAAGTGCAGGAAAAAATCAATTGGATATTTATTTGGAGGAGCCAAAACTTGAGTATAAACACTATCAAGATATGGATGTCTTGGCATATTGGAAAGATCAAAGCCATCGATTTCCCGAGCTTGCATTAATGGCATGTGATCTATTGGCCATTCCCATTACCACAGTTGCATCTGAATCAGCATTCTCTATTGGTGGTCGGGTACTAACCAAATATAGAAGTTCTATGCTTCCAGACAAGTTCCAAACTTTGATTTGCACACGGAATTGGTTACATGGGTTTTCTTTTATTGGTAAATTGCATTATGTTACAACATTTAAATTTAAATTTAAATAAGTTAATGTATCTTCATTTTGTTTTATTTTTAGATTACTTTATTTGTCAATCATATTTTATTTGCAACAGATGGTGACATTTTGGAGAGCAAAGGAAGCTTTTCATGTGAAGGATCAAATGACTTGCATAGTATTGAAGAAGGTGATGAAGAGAAAAATGAAGAGGATTTTGATGTTGATGAACTTGAATCCTTTTGAAAGGTAAAATGAAGAGGATTTGTTCTTGTTTAATTCAATTTAATTTATTTGTATTGTCTTATCCAAGAAGATGAACTCTTGACTCACTTAATTGATTTGTTTAGGTATTTCACTTTTGTTGGAGACTTGGAGAATGGAGTAGCATTATTTTGCCTAACAGGAAAGTTTTGATGATATATATGGTTTTAAGCAACGATGGTGTTGAACAGATTCCAGTATAGTAGTTCTCAAATTCCAGCTGTCTTTTTTGAGGATATTTCAGCTTGTCTTTTTGATGATAAATGGTGTTGAACAGATTGGGACTGTAACTACTATTTTATTTATGGTGTTGAACGGATTGGGTCTGTAAGTGCAAACATTTCCTATGTCTTTTTAGGATAAATGGTGTTGAACAATGGACAAATTATAATTACGTAACTACCATTTTATTTATGTGTTTAGACTCATGAGTATGTATGTAGTTTAGACTTTTATTGTACTTATTAATTTGTTTTCTTGTTTTGGTGAAGTATTAATTTTTTAGATTCATGGATGAGTAAATTTTTATTTTAAAAAAGTTTAAGAAAAAAATTATTTTAAAAAAAATAAATCTGAAAATTTTTTATTAGAAAGCCCGCGGACCGCCCGCATTACCCGCAGCCCGCATGTGGCGCGGGTTGGGCCTAGATATTTCGAGCCCGCCCCATTCAAGTCCGCCCCGTCTAAGCCCGCAAAAATGTGGGCCCCCGCGCGGGCCGGCCCGTTTCGCCCCGCGGGACCGTTTCGACAGCTCTACGCAGGACGCCCCCGCACTGAACCTGTCTGTTCGCGAGGTGATCGCGGGGGTACACTACCCCGACTTACAAGCTGTGTATGATCGCGCTGTGGCAGTGGCGCGTGTGCAGCAACTGAAGAGAAGGGTGACTGGGGAGTCCAGCAGGGGTCCCCAAGACAAGAGGAATCGGGACTCGAGAAGCGAGAACAACGCTGGAAGAAACGAACAGCGGAGAGGGCCGAATAGACCCCAACAAAACAACAATGGGAGGAGGTTCAATCAAGAAGATTCGGTACCACCCTGCCCAAGATGCGGACGACCCCATCTGGCGAGGGGATGCCCGCAACAGGGAGCCTGCTTCCGATGTGGTCGAATGGGTCACATTCGACGGGAGTGCCGAACCAGGGTCGAGAACATAACGAAAAGGGACGATTTGGTCACGGGGCATGAACAACCTCAGAATCAAAACGGGCGGAACGGGAATAACCAAGGGTACAGACCCCCTCAAAATAGGCCGCAGAATCAGAACCAGAACCAACGACCTCCGCCCCCTCAAAATCAAAACCAGCAGCAAAATCAGCAGCCGAATGCGAATCAGCAGGGCAATCAGGGACGCCCTATGGGGAGGCTTAACGTGGTTAATCAAGCGGACGTGCCTGCTCAAGGAGAAGTGATGGCAGATACATTTTTCGTTCTGAATATGCCCCTTAGAGTTCTATTTGATTCTGGAGCTAGTTGCTCAATCATAGCATCAAGAATAGTGCTTGAGTTAGATCTACCTAAGTGCGAGAGAATTAGCTTAGGAATTCAACTGCCTTCAGGGGAAGTAGTATCTTGCTCTAAACGATATAACGGAATTCCTATAGTAATAAAGAACGTAGAATTCTTCGCGAACTTAGTAGAATTTAACTTAAGAGACTTTGACATTATACTGGGGATGGATTGGTTATCCCAGTATAAGGCGGTGATCGAATGCCAAAAGCAAAAGATCACCTTGTCAAAAAGTAGGGGAAAGAGAGTTATCTTGTACTCTCAGCCCCCTAAGAAGAGTAACAAAATCGTTAGCGCACTAAAACTAAGCAACTTGATGCGTAAGGGGTATAAGCTATATGCGTGCTATGTGAACAACCTTGAGGCGGAAGAGAACAAGGTTGACAGCATCCCAGTGGTAAGAGAATACCCGGACGTGTTCCCTGAGGACGTTCCGGGCATGCCACCTGAGAGAGATCTTGAATTCACCATAGATCTCATTCCGGGAACAGAGCCTGTCTCAAAAGCTCCGTACCGGATGGCACCACTGGAAATGAAGGATTTGAAGGAACAACTCGAAGAACTGTTAGGGAAAGGATATATAAGGCCGAGTACTTCCCCCTGGGGAGCGCCGGTTTTATTTGTCAAGAAGAAAGACGGAGGACTACGTCTTTGCATAGATTACCGAGGACTGAACCAAGTAACCATCAAAAATAAGTACCCCCTGCCGAGAATTGAGGATCTATTTGATCAACTGAAGGGAGCTTCAGTATTCTCGAAGATCGATTTGTGATCTGGGTATCACCAGCTGAGGATCGCGGAAAAGGACATCCCGAAGACGGCGTTTCGAACTCGTTATGGTCATTACGAGTTCACTGTGTTATCCTTCGGGTTAACAAATGCTCCGGCCATGTTCATGAATCTCATGAACAACGTGTTCCGAGAATTGTTAGATCAGTGCATCGTAGTGTTTATCGACGACATTCTGATCTACTCGAAGAGCGAAGAAGAGCATGCCCAACACTTACACCAAGTGCTAGGGATCTTGCGAAAGAACCAGCTATACGGCAAGTTGTCAAAGTGCGACTTCTGGTTAAAGGAAGTGGCATTTCTCGGACACATAGTATCCGCTGATGGAGTATCAGTGGATCCGGTGAAAGTGTCTGCCGTAACTGAGTGGGCAGCGCCGACAAGTCCAACGGAAATCAGGAGTTTCCTTGGATTAGCTGGGTACTATAGGCGATTCGTGAAGGATTTCTCGAGAATCGCCCGTCCCTTGACCCAGCTACTGAAGAAGGGAGCAAAATACGAGTGGACCGAGACATGTGAGACTGCGTTTCAAGAATTGAAGAAACGACTCACAACCACACCCGTATTAACACTACCATCAGAGAATGGTGACTTCGAAGTCTATAGTGATGCTTCGAAGGAGGGTCTAGGTTTCGTTTTGATGCAAGACTCTAGAGTCGTAGCATATGCATCACGCCAACTGAAACCTCATGAGGAGAATTACCCGACACACGACCTGGAGTTGGCAGCGGTCGTTTTCGCTCTAAAGATATGGAGACATTATCTTTATGGGCGAAAGTGTCGAATGTTCACCGACCACAAGAGTTTAAAGTATATATTCACTCAGAAGGAGTTGAATTTGAGACAACGAAGGTGGTTGGAACTCATCAAAGACTACGATTTAGAGATAGCTTACCACGAAGGAAAGGCGAATGTGGTAGCCGATGCCTTAAGTCGGAAAACCCAACACGTGACAAACTCGTTGGTCATTCCGCCGGCATTGTACATGGACTTAGCAAGATTGGATTTAGAACTTGTGCACCCGGGCACTGTGCGTGAGACGATCAACGCGATGGTCGTAGAAACTCCAATATTGGACGAGATTCGACTCGCTCAACCGGGCGACGCGAAATTGGAGAAGATAAAGGGGTACATTACCGAAGGAAAGGCAATCGGATTTGCTATTCCCGAGGATGGAAGCATCCGTTTTAAAGGAAGATGGTGTGTGCCTCAGAAGTGTGCCAAATTGAAGCAAAGATTGATGGAGGAAGGGCACAACACGCCATATTCCGTACATCCCGGAGGCGACAAGCTATACAAAGATCTGAAGAAGATCTATTGGTGGCCGGGAATGAAGAAGGAAGTGGCGAACTTCGTGGCGAAATGTCTCACCTGCCAAAGGGTTAAGGCAGTGCGACATAAACCCCTAGGATTGATGCAACCACTAGAAATTCCAAGTTGGAAATGGGATAGCATCTCGATGGACTTTGTCTCGGGATTGCCACGGTCACCTAAAGGCATGAACAAAATTTGGGTGATTGTGGATAGGCTAACGAAGACGGCCTTATTTATCCCAATGAAAGACACGTGGACTATGGACCAATTGGCCCGAGCCTACATTGATAATGTGGTACGACGACATGGAGTACCACATGATATCATTTCCGATAGAGACAGTAGATTTGTCTCTCATTTCTGGACGGAGTTACAAAAAGCTCTCGGTACTCAAATCAAAATGAGCACCGCATTCCACCCGATGACGGATGGACAAACCGAGAGGACAATCCAAACACTAGAGGACATGCTGAGAGCGTGCGTGTTGGAATTTAAGGGAAACTGGGAATCCCATTTACCCTTAATTGAGTTCTCGTATAATAATAGCTACCATGCTAGCATCGGCATGGCACCATTTGAGGCGTTGTATGGACGAAGGTGCCGAAGCCCGTTGAGCTGGGAAGAAAACGATAAGTCCGTGGTGGTGGGACCACAACTTATCGAAGACATGGCTCAACAAATCAAGGTGATTCAAGGAAAGATGAAAGCCGCACAAGATCGTCAAAAGAGTTATGCCGACGTGAGACGACGAGACCTAGAATTCCAAGTGGGAGATAGGGTCATGCTGAAGATATCACCCATGAAGGGGGTGATGCGCTTTGGCAAACGAGGGAAATTGAGTCCTAGATACATAGGACCCTATGAAATTCTAGAACGAGTCGGAACCCTAGCTTACCGATTGGCTTTACCGCCACAATTAGATCGAGTTCATAACGTCTTCCATGTTTCACAACTAAAGAAGTATGTGCCGGACCCGACACATGTCCTTCAAGCTGAAACAATCGAACTCGACGAAGATTTGACTTATGAAGAAGTCCCAGTGCGAATCTTGGATAAAAAGGAGCGAGTAACAAGGAATAAAACCGTCAAGATGGTCAAGGTTCTTTGGTCGAACCATGACAGTGAGACGGCAACCTGGGAAGTCGAATCCGACATGCGAGAGCGCTACCCGACACTGTTCCAAACCGATACCGACACAGTTATGGGGACATAACTGCAATCTTAAGGGAGAGAGGATGTCATACCATGTATTTTCGCACATTTTTGTAATCGAACAAACAAATTCAAATTGTTTTGAACTACGTCATGGCTTGATCCCTTCACCGGGTACGTAGGCAGCTTAGAAGTTTTAATTCTAAGTTCAGTCACAAAATAATAAAATAAACAAAAGACCTTAGCACGAGAAAAGCCGGAACACAACTTCGAGGACGAAGTTGATTCTTAAGGAGGGTAGACTGTAATACCCGTGAATTTTATAACATAACTAAATAAATAAATACAATAAATACAATAAGTAAATATATTAAAATGAAATAAATAAATATAGACGAAATCAGAAAATGAGATTTAACTTAAAAAGGAATTAAAGGAATTTAATTACATAAAAAGAATTATTAAGGGTAAATAAATTGTACACCGAAACCCGACACCAATGAACTCGAGAATTCGAGTCCAAACATCCAATTAGACCCGAGTAAAAATTTAGAGAGAAAGTAGAAACCCGAAGATACCCCGGAAATCGGAATTCGGGAGCATAGAGGGATAGGAACCCGAAAGAGAGGCGGAAAAGCACGACGGATCGCACGACCCGCCCGGACCGAAGTCCAGGCGAAGTCGGCGCGGTGGCCGCGCGGTCAATAGGCATAGGGCGCGCCACGACCGCGCCACGCGACAGATTCACCCGTTGCGTGAATCTCTCGCCCGAACGCGGATTTTTCGACTTTCGGTTGAACGTCTCTCGACCCAAGACCCTTGGGGTCAGATTTTGGACACCCTAGGTCTTAGTTATCTATAAATAAGACCTCCTAGGAGCTCCAAATACTTTTACAAAACCCTACAACTTTCTACACATTCGAAACCCTAAATCCGGAGTCGTCGGAGGCACGAAACCAAGACGAACGCTGTTGGACGAAAATTCTAAGATCTCCATAGTCGTGGTAAGTCTCGATCCAATCCTTGTTCAATAAACGATTCGAAAACGAATCCTAATCTTCTTGTTTTCTCTTCTACACCTCGTATTGGATCTAGATCGTAGAACCCGACGAACGGAGAGGAGAAACGGTGGACGGGAAGCCACGCCTTCGAAATAGACGATCCCGGACGTTCACAAACTCTGTAAGTTAACCTTACGTGGTTTTGTGATGAATTAAAATGTTCGAAACTAAAAGATTTAAACAAGAAACCAAAAATCTGTCAACGTAATGTTTTTAACGGCGCAACAGTTTTGTTGAATTTTTCCGAACCTTAAAACGACTTTAAACGGAAAAACTTAAAACATGAAAAACGTTCCTAACAAGTAGATCTATCCACTGTAAAAATTTCAGAATTTTTAGAGACGATTTGATAGGTGAGAACCAACCGAAACCGAACTGCTTGAATCTAGATCTTGAAATTCTTGACAGAACTTAGGTCCGACCTTGATCACGTTTTTGATATAGGTTCTAGACCGAATTAGATCTTTTACCAAACATGAAAGTTGTAGATAAATGTCTCAAGATGGTCTCTGTAAAATTTCATTAAATTTGGAGTTGATTTGCTATGGTGAAACTCGGAATCTTTAAACTGTGGCCTGTAAAATCCGGACAGATTTAAGTTCTGTGAAAATCTGTGTTTTTGACCTATTTCGGTATCTCGGTTTGAAAACGTTAAAACACGAAAGTTGTAGATCTCGACGTTTCTGAGTCAGTCGTGAAATTTCGGAATTTTTGGAATTAAACCTGATTTTTAACGAATTTTAGAGTAAACTGTGGTTTATCGGAAACCAAAGCTTGAAATCTTGAAATCTTGTTGAGATAGGAGATTAACCTTTAGGGTTGAAATAAATTGAAAAATTATTTTTAAATTGATTGAAACTGAAATCAGATTTTGGAATTAAATCCCCTTACAAACTTGATAAATTAAAATTAGGGGTGAGTGCTCTGCAGGGTGCCCCCTAACGATTAATTTCGTGCCCCCGCGCGTTAAAAATTGAGATATGATATTGCCAAAACGGCGAAATATAGAGCCTACACTCTCGAGAATATCCACATGGGTTTCCCGAGGCTCCGGAGTGGTACTGGGTATGGCTGATACGGCTGCGGCCGCCGGGCTACCGGCTAAACTTGTTGACATCGCGATGCTATCGTGAAACTTTGAAATACCAAATCGGGAATGTAATGGGGATAATAAATTTAATTAAATTAAATTAAATTATGTGGTCCAATTAAATTATTTAGATGCTTTATTTAAATTATGGCTTTTATTTTGAAGTACGTGAAATGTGTTGTGAGATAGAGCCCTGAATTAAATTATGCAAATTAATTTGCTAGCCAAATTAAATTGAGATGTTATATTTATTATCATGTTTTGATTAAATATTAAATTAATGGCTTTAAAACCTCAAGATCATGCATGTGTTAACTTACTCAGCAAGTGTGCTGATAAAACCATTTTTATTCCTTTTTCTTACAGAGTATGTAGAATGAGTATGATCACTTCGTAAATGGGAATTTTGGGAACGTTTTGATATTTTGATATTGGATATTTGATTTTTATTTCTGCATTAGACGTTAGAATAAACGGGCCTGTTTAACCCGTGTTTTGGCCAAGTCGGTCCCATTTACATTTTCCGCTGCAATACTATACTTAAATATTATTTCCGCTGCGCTATGATATTATTATTTTCGAATTATATTGTATGGGCTGTTTTGAATGCTTTAAATATTTTAAACACTGAAATACCTAGCCTTGCATCTCTTTAGTAAGCCGGAGAAACCGTGTCTTACTAGGGAGATGTGGCGGTGACACCCCGACCTGGGTGACCAAAAACCGGGGTGTTACAATAACTAATTACCTAAAATTTTTTATACCATTCTAAACAAAATCTACATATTTTTTTTTCCTTTTTTAAAGAAGAAAAGAAAGAAAAAGAAAAAAGAAAGATTAAAACACATCATAGTTGTAACAACCCTACCCGGGGTTGAACCTACAAATCATGCACCCTAACCCCTCTCCATGTGTGCATCTCGCATCCCATCGTGGGTTGTTGAGAGTGGGATATGAAAGTGAAACAATATATATTTAGTTTTATAACCGTAAAAATAATTTATTTTATATTATGTCCACCTGATTGTGGGTTTAAATTTTCCTTGCATCCTCTTATTCTCTCCTTTATTTCCCTTTTATATTTCTGTTGTATGCATTCCAACCACCATTTTTTTTTTGGATGAGTTCCAACCACCATTTAAGTAAAAGAATTTGAATCTCATGTAATCAAAAAAAAAAATTATATCATCATTTTATAATCTCACATAAATTCAACACCGTGCGCAGCGGGCGATAAAATCTAGTAATTTGATAAATTAACTATAAAATTCTTGTTCAAAATATATTCAGAATAAATATTTCCTGTTTTAGTGAAATAATTAACAAGTATCAATTTTAAAAAATATAAATAATACATTTATAGAATTTTAGGATCACAATTCGATCTTATGATTCAAGTCTTGATAACGTTGTCAAGCAATTGTTTTAAAACGCCAGCTGTTTCAATAATAATATATCAATATTTATACCATTAGTTATCCTGATTCCTGAAATATATAAACAGCTAACATTAAAGAACTACTATTTTACCAAACACATTAATAGCATAAAGAAGTCATTGAAATAGCCAACCACGAAAAGATAGTAGTTGCCAAACTCCCCTTGAATAGAATAGTGAAAATTGGAAGCTGAGTCAGGCAAAACAACTACACAACTAATACTACCGCTAAAGCAGTTTAATTTGGTAATTTTAACTTTCTACAAACACAGCATAAAAAGACGAGCATTTCTACTAGTCTAAAACCAAAAGGAGATATATATTTCAAAGATAAGGATAGACAGGAAAGAGAATCGCCTCGACTTGACCTGTGGCGTTGATCTTTGACTTTTGATTTTATAGATGACGATGGAGAGTGGATCGGGTGTTCATTCTTTCTTCCGTGCATTCGCTTCGCTTGGCTTTGATCTTATTGCTTCTGAATCTCACCCCTATGAATTACATCACATACAAATTCCAAGTTCAGATGCAGAACACAAACACGAAAGAAGAAAACAGACAGATCGACGCATTTAATTTAAAGGAATTATTAGTATTTGGTTGTCACCCACAGGCCCATATATAATTATTTTATTTAATTATTAATTCTTAGTGAAAGAAAATATTAGAAGCCAGACAAGAGGGGAAAAAAAGGCAATTAACTTGAGTGGTTGCTTTACCCCAAAAAAAAAAAAAAAACAAAAAAAAACAAAATTAAAAACAAAAAAAAAAAAAAAAAACTATAGCTAAGTGGGAAAAAAAAAAACTATAGCTAAGGGGAAAAAAAAAAGGCATCAATCAATTTTTCCCTTATTAAATTAAATTAATAAATATGACGTCTATCATTAATGCTTGATAAAACATTGCAAATGTAACATTTTCAAATAAATAAATAAATAAATAATACTACCTCAATAGAAATTGAGCCAAATTTTAAATAAAGTTGCCTACTAAACAAAATCAATATCTAGATCGACTAAAAAAAATGGAAATGCACCACGTGTGTTGCACAGGACATTCTTAGTCTTGGATAAATATTGCTTTAGATAAATACATGGTTATTACTTTAATATTTTTAACAATTTTTCCGGAAAAAAAAAAAAGAAAGAAAAAACAGCACGGAGTAACAGAGCCAGGAATTTTTCACGACTGAATGTTTATATAGTATCGCAAAAAAAAAAGAGTATATATACTGCCTCAACTAGGATTATATTGTGAAAGATGGGAAGTTGGGTGTTACAGCTTTAATGTTGTACGTTGTGTTGAGATGGACAGATATGTCACCTGCCACCTCACGCCCATTGTATGGAAAACGATAAGGTAAACGTTCACAACTTGTCAATTGTCATACATTGTGGTACTAAGTTATTTAGAGATAGGATAGGATTTTAGCAATAGAATTAGTATGCAGATTGTTAATTAGCCTATATGTGCAACATATGAATTTTGTAATGCTTTCAAGTCTCAAGTCGTTAAAACGTTGTTGTTGTGATGCTCGCGGTATTTTATATGGTGGTGGACATGAATTTTGTGATTTCTGACGGAAAATTATTTACAAAACGAGAATTGGAATTTTTAAAAACTAAAACGCATCACGTCTCACTGTGGAAACATCATAAAAACACACTCTAAGCATCACCTACTGTTGTCTTTATTTTAACCAAATCTGGATTTCAGAACACTAAATAATTTTTATTATAAATGAATGTATATGAATGGCAATCCATAAATTCCGCCAATCAATTCCATTACATTTATTTTTTGGTTGGTAGATCATTTTCCACGTTGTACCTATTATATTTTAATTGATACATTACGACTTTTCATTGTTTTTCGCTCTTCATAAATAAATTGCTGCATTTTGGCATTCCCACCAATATTTTTTAAATAGTTATTTATACGTAATTTCATATATATTTTCAATGATTAGAAATTTAAATTGGGGAATGGATACGTGGTCAAGTACCCCGACTCCCAACCTCTAAGTTGACATTCGATTCCCCACCTAACTCCTATCCTCCCTTTAATCCATTTGTAATTTGTATAGTATAGCCACACCACATTTTCCTAGGATGTAAAGGTAAAAATAGTTGATATTCTTAGTTTACATTATATTTTACTTTATTATATTTTTCCTAATACAACTAAGACTAAAAATATTAAATCAAAAAGTTCAATAATAAACATTGCAAAATATTTCAGGGTCAAATATTCCAATGTAAATTGAACGGAGGAATTTTCCAGTCATTTTTACATACCTTTATTTTTCACCAAAAGTTCACTAGAGTTCTATTTTTTATTTTTATTTTTTTTTAAAAAAAAAACGAAAAAAAACTATGGAACTCTAACCACTTAAGCAAAATTTTTGACCCCAAATCAAATCCTAAATCTTGTGAATGAAGAATATTGCCAAAGTAATTTTATATAAATTATTCAAACCCCATATCTTACGGCCCTCTATATTTTAGCTGATACTTCATATTTTTCCATTATTTTGAAACAATTATTGACACATCAACATTTTGATGATTACTTTTCTCTCTTCATTGGAAAATTATTACACTTTCATATTTCAAACACTAATGAAATACTTAATTGATTTATCTTTCCTTTTATATCTCGCACTGTACTTTATGAAAAGGGGGAAAATGAAAGTACCTTGAGAAAATATAGCTAGCTACAAAGTAACAGACTTGAAATATTAATTGTTTGGTTAACCATTAGGTGTAAAAGGTCGGGGGCCCTAACGACCCAAATTGTGCTGAGACACTGCCTAAAGCTCTTCAATCTTGTTCACATAATAGCCTACTATGAAGCTTTGGAAAATATCAATCGACATTACTGTTTATGACATTAAAAAGTAAATTTATTCGAACCAAGGAGGCACGGAGAGGGCAGGTCAAGCCAGCGCAAGAACCTAGTTTGGAGGATCCAGAACACAGCTACGGTTTTGCAATAGTGGCAACTAAATAAGAGACAGATACTAGACTATTATGCACGCATTAACGCATTTGTTTGTAGTTGATTGTTAATAACGAGATGAGCCTGGTATGTGATCTCGATTCAAGTTGCACTCCAGAAAGGGCAAAGAGATGGTGGGCAGATTGGTCTCTAAAAAGTCTTGGCACATATTACCATCTAGATTTACTTACGTATAGCCTTCAAATAAACTTTTAATACGATCATGTCTAAAGATAGATGGAAGAGAAGAATGATTAAAAACGAGCATGAAATTCTGGGTCTGAAAGAGAAATATGCCTGATCAATTGCATTAGCATGCCATTTTAAGTTGTGAGTTGTTTAATTGACAGTGCAGAGGATTCAAACGTGGGACTAGTGCCATATTTATATACAAGAACGTTGAGGTTGGACTTGATTTAGGAAGAAAGATATATCCCTTAAAGATAACACTGTTCGATTGATGAAGGCTACAAAGTTGATAGAACTACATAGACTCGGGCGAGGCTGGGAGGGATGGGCCATTGGTGTGTTGGCCCCTTTCCCATCCTTTACTGTTCAGCAAGTTTGTAGAGGTAGAATAACTTGTGGTTACTAAAATTTGAGTATATTATAGTAACTCTTTTAGGAAGAGAATTGACATGTGTCTCGTATTGCCTTAATTTTTCAGTTGATAAACGTATAGAACAATACAGTAGCTACAGGAAATATATGCTTCAAACTAGATATTCAGAGTATGCGTACGTTTTCTTTTCCATTTATGACAAACATCTGCCTGTTTCCTGGGTTACTCAAGTAGTAAACAAACCAGATAAACCTTTTTTAAGCAGATTTGAGGAAAATTGTCACAATATATTAGGAAAAAAGGCGACAAGTGGGGGTGCAAAAACGTAAAAAGCAAAAGACAAATATCATACCAGTAATATAGAGCAACAGACCATTGACGCTTTAACATGTTAGCATTCAGATATATCTTTCGAATCATAAAATTTATCATTAATACTTTTGATGGTGCAATACATTTCTGTACTGCAACAAACAAAATATGCAAATGATTCCAGAAAGCACAAGAAAGCTATATGAAGTAAAAGAAGCTTAAATTGTAAGAAACCATAAATTTAATATACACCCAACCCCTACTATTCCAATATACCCTAACCTACCTCTAATTAAACCTTAACGTACATCACACTAACAAGTAGCACTGATGCACTGCACTATACTACCAAGTTACTAGCATCCACAGGTGACCGACCCCCTCACTGCTTACACCCCCATCTGTGGGAATACTATGTTTGGGTATTTGTTTATGAAAGAACCTAAGCAAAAACTTACATACACCTTAATCTCTAAATCAGAATGCAGTGAGTTTTCACTAAAGAGATCGCAATCCAATAAATTATCATTTATCCTGAAGAAACTAAAGCATCAAATATATCTAATCCACATCATGTCACCTTTCATACAATCTAGTCCCTATTAACTCGCCCATCATCAAAGAAAATACTGTCAAATGGGACTAGCAATATATGCAATAATTATGCTGAACTAGTTGCAAAGAGCTCAAATAACTGCAAGCCAACATTTGACTAGGTCTAAATGAAGCAGCTCAGGTTACAACGACAAATACCTTGAATTAAAGAACGGAGATTACTGCTCCGTTCTGCAGCTTATAACTGACTACAACAATTCAACAGTATATAGAAGCAAACTGTTGATTGTTAAAATGAAACCACCTATCAGCTCAACTAATGAACTAGGCGTAATATGTTCATCTTCCGTAACCATTAGACAATAAAGAACTAACCTAGCAAAAGGGATGATAAAAGAGCACTAAGTCTACAAATGAGGTGGCACATATTTTATACATACCTCACTATCTCAAGGTTAATCTAGTATCCCGGCATCCCATATCAGCACATCTTTCACTGTCTGGCATTAAATATCAAAACATGCATACATATACATGTTTGTGTGTGTGTGGACGCGCGCGCACTCTTAGTACTTAGGAGATATCTTAGAATATAAGTCATCACATAAAAAATATACCTGTATTAAGAATTTTTTGGTTGGGTACACAAAATTAAGATCTTAATTTTTATTTCACTTCTTAATTGATCAAGCTGTGTATTTAGAAGTTTCAGAATTATTTAATTAGTCTTTAAAACAAACACAAATTCCTTGCTTTGCTCAAACATTTAGCATTAGTTCATTTTAGATTTTTAGAGGTGAATCGTGATTGTGCTTTTAATTAGTATTAATTTGTATTCCCATACATACATACGCACATGTAATAGTTAATTAATGCAGTAACTTCCAAGTGTAAATATTGATTTGTAGTTTGTGTAAATGTCAATAAACATTAGTATTTTCCCCGCCCAATGGGCGGGGATATAATAACTATATGTAAAATATTATTAATTATATCGTTATTCTCATGATAATTCCAAAATAACATAATATAGTGAGATTGTAGTTCATTTTTCTAATATAGATTATTATGTCACAAATATATAAACATTAACGTACTATTTACATATAATAATTTAAAATTAAACACAATAAAATAGATAACATAGTTAATATAGATTGACTAACATAGATTATTGATTAAATAAAGAAAATTAAAAAATTAGTAGATAATATATCGGATATTTTTATTTATTATCGAATATAGATAATGTGGCTAAAAAATCAATTTTTGAGTAATTAACCATTCTACATAATTGTTCTCAATATAAAATTTTAAGGCAAATAATTCAAACTATAGCCAGACCGGAATTATATAGACCTCAAATTTAAAAGTAATTATAATCATATAAAATTCCTAAAAGAAATTAATATTTAGAATAAATTATAATTGCAATGAGATCCAATTATATTTATAAAATGAAAACTTTAATTCAAAATAAGATTAATAGAAATGTAATAAATAGATATTAGAATTTAAAGTTAAGCACTTAAGCCCATTAGGCCCAACACTATTCATAGCATCAACGGCTTTTTTATTATAGATGTTTATATTATAGATATGTTTACAGTAAAGATTTGATTGTAGGGAAATACAGTGACCAATTTTAAAAGTTAATCAAAAACAATTTAAAGCAAAAGACTAAAAATCTACTTTTAAATTTATTTTTTTATTTAGCATTTTATATACTACAGTATGGAAGAAATAACTAGAAAAAAGGGTTTAAAAAATTGTTGCAATACCGTAAATTAGTCATTATTATTAATAAATGTAAACTCCTTGCCTTCTAAATCATTGAAGTTATTCAAACTTCAAAACTCTACACAACATGATTACTCAAATGGCATATGCATGGGACATCATGGGAGTGTTTGGCTTGCTCATTAGAAATTGGAATCAGAAACGAGAATATTCCGAATACAAAACTCGCGGACTTTAAAAAAAAAGTTCGAGATATCCAAAAAATTTCAGGAGGAAGCCAAGAACTAAACGTAACAGATTAGACACCCTTACACCAAACATCCCACATGGTCGCTCATCTACAAAATTATGCAAGAGGAATAAAGAGGGAAGTAATGAAACCAACCACTCCTGGTTTGATTTGGACCTTCCAGTATCAGAATACTTAACCATAGAAGCTAGAGCTACCTAGGGTAGGGGCCAACTCGGCCACAACAAGTCTTAAGAGCTGGCTGCTACAAAGTCTAGTATTGAGCACTGCTAGTACAGATTGCTCATGGGGATTGACTAATACTCGATAGGAGTAGAGAACTAGAGATACAATCTTAAGTAAATAAATATATTTCTTTAAGCACGTCATATCACAACCAACTTCTGCAAGATTTAATTGCAAAGGTGAAACAAATTTCAAGATCCTAAAGATAAGTTGCTGCAAATTATCTGATAGTTGAATTCTAATAAGGCACAGCAATTCTTTTTTACCACTTACCAGTGACATCGACAAAATGAAAACAGAAATCACTTTCTAATATTTAATTAACCTAACAGAAAATGCAGGCACCTTTCACTTCACACAAAGTAGCCAGTCGAAACGAGCAAGATGAAGTGATAAGTTTTTCAGTTCCTAACTATATAACTCGTCTAATTATAGGAAATATGCTATATCCCTCAAAAATAGCCTACTGCCACAAATTTGTGCCTTTAATATACTCTCTTTATGGGAGTTGTGTGTTTCAGATGAAACTACGTGTGACTCTGTCTGAAAATACTAACAAATCACTAATAGATCTCCCTCCAATTGAACTACACAATATCAAGAAATGCAAGATAGCAAGTGGTAAATTATTCAATACGAGTAAATGAAATAGAAATGCACCAAAGCAAGTATGCAACCCCACTAATAAAATGAGAAAGCATACCAAGTGGGTTTGTATATTTACCTGGTTGAGGATGTGTACTCAGTGATTCCCTGCACCATGCTCAGGTTGGCGGTCAGATGGCTGGTGTATCCGAGAAAGAAGATTTGCTGCAAATAAAAGGGTTGACTTATATCTCTCATTTTTATCAGCTTCGGTTTCAGGCTGCTCCTGGGCAACCCCAAGTGGGGCAGTGTTTTGAAGTGGCTGACTTTGATGTGTTACATTCACATCAGAAGGCAGAGGCATATAAGGTTGGGGGATGGAAGTATTATTAACATGTACATGATTGGGAAGTGCAACCGAATATGAGGGTTGCGGAACAGATGAATTATGAAACCTAAGAGCATTTGTTCCATTGTCCATACCCTGTCCCCCCAAAACCATCTGAGTGTTCCCTTGCTGATAATGTTGATTGAGCTCTAGACCTGCTGAAACTGGCCCATTCTGTGGAGGAATTACAGGAGGGATTGGTTTAGATGAAACAGGAGCTTGATGTATCATTGCTTGGGTGTATGAATTTACTGTCTGATGATAAACGCCAGCCATATTTGAAGCTACAGGAGGAACCTGAGTGGCTTGAACCTGATGGCCCAGCTGCTGGCCAAGCTGACCACTCTGGTCATGGGCATGATTGTGCTTCCATTGGCTGGCATTAACATTAGAACCACTAGCAATTTCTGGGGCACCCAATATAGTCGATGTTGGTTGGAACGATGTAACTTGTGAACCAGAAACATTTGTTGCAGGAGGAAGCAATGAAGTTAGAGTAGCAATAAGCTCAGGAGTCAATGTTAGACCAGCTTGGGATGCAACTGTAGCTGGTGAGACAGAGTGTGCAGGAAGAGAGCTGGTAACAGGAAGAAGATTCTTAGCGGGCAATTTAGGGCCATCAGATTGAACCCTAGTTTTATCCAGAGGGACCTGCTCCTCCTGTGGAATACTGCTACATCCAGTTGGCAATGCCGTCGATTTTGGAAGATCGGCATACTGATGATTGAATGCCTGAGGATTTGTGGTTGCACCAGTAGAGGCTGCTTGAGGAAACTTTAAAACAACTCCATACAGGCGTTCTGGTCCAGACACTTTGAGCACCTTAGTCAAGAAATCCGACGGCGGCACTAAAAATAAGGTTGTGCCGTCATCAAACTTTGCTACCCCAGCTCTATCTCTTGAGCCCAGGTATCTCAAAAATTCAGTGTAAGAAGCAAAATCATCCTCACTATCAGGCAAGAAGAAAACAATATCAAACCCAATGGCATCCTTATAACGTTGACTAAGCAAGTCCAACCCAGTTCGTGCGGAGATATTAACCACAGGAGGACTGCAAGGGAAGAAAAACATGGATAAGTTCTTAGAAGTAAATAAAAATCGATATATTGAAAACTTGAAATGTCAAATGAAGTGAAATTTCCAAAAAAAAAAAATACAACGCCGCAACACACTGCTCCATAGGCTAGAAGAAAAATCTGGCAATAGTCAACATTCACCAAGTGATTCCAAGACCACTAAAGCTTAAAAAAGAAAGGCATATGCAACCATTATCACAAGTAAAAACATAGAGCAACAGTCAATTTTAAAATTTTGAAGTGTCCAAAGCTCAAAATGCACAAAAGCACTGGTATTGTTGATACAGAAATTTTAGCAACAAGAACATCGTGCCCTCAGTCCTCACATCTACCAAGCATGTATTTTAAACCAAACTTCGCTGCAACTCAAGTATTCCCCTCATGTCAAGATACCTGCCCTTAATGAATCCTCCCACTTATTAGGGAATTTCATAAAATATAAAATTACCCTACGTAATGAATAATTAATACATATAACAATTAAAGCATCATCATGAAAGGAGGTATAATCGAAAAAGATAAACCAGCTTTTGCTTTGAAATATATGGAACAGCTATTTCAAAACAAAAAATTCTCCCATTACGGAATCTATTTTGGAAACACGTATTAGATATATTAATTAGAAAGCAGTTCAATATTATACTTATTACTTACATCTCAGCATCAAGACCATCATCTATAGGAACACATCGAGCACGACAAACAGGTGTTCCACCCTTCGCAATAAGGCCCCTCCATATGCAGTCAGTTTCAGGCTGGCGCTGTCGAAGTCCTAGTGTTGTGGCCCTTGGGAAAGAACTAGAAGCACCATCACTATTCAAAGAACGTTGCCGATATTGCTCATCCAATCCACTTTGATTCTCAGGAAGAAAACTAGCATCAAATCTAGGCCTTTTAGATTCCTTATTAAGTTGATTGGCATCAAAAACATCCCATGCCCCGGATGCAGATCTTTTTGATGCATTAAGACCTTCTGAAGGAGAAGAAACTAATCTAGGGGTGGGAGAAGATCTTCTCCAAGTTGGCCCTCGCACCAGGGTTTGAGGACCAGGGTTCTGCAATTTATGAATAGCAGAAAGGTCAACAGTGTCAAGTCCGTGAAGTGCGGGACCTAATGACGACCTTCCATATACGTCAGGTCCATGAATTCCCATTGGCAATGCATGCCCGGTACTATTTGCCATTAAAGCAGCGGGATGAAGGCCTAGAATATCCATCTGAAGTGGTTGAAGTGGATCACCAGCTTGTCCTCTCACTCCAGAAAATTCAATGTTGTAGTACTCGATCCTTATTCTAGGATCATTGAAGAGCTTGCCCTCCAACCCCTCTTTAGCACACCTAGCTTCTTCTACACTTCTGAATTCCACAAGAGCACAATTCCTGTCACTAAACTTCTTTATTCTCTCAATTTCCCCAAACAAAATCATTGCATTATGAAGCATATCTTCTTCAACAATAGCAGCAGGGGGATAGCATATCAGTAAAAATCTACTGGGCAGCAGAGCATCTGATCCTATTGGCAAGAAATGCTGCAACAGACAACGAATCGGGTGTTGAAGAGAATACATGAAAGACAAAAGAACCATGAAATTCAAATAACACATTCAGATAATTAGCAGAGGAGCTATGTTTACACTAATATGATGTCCCCATTACAATATCCAAAAGAACACAAAAGCAACTGCATAAAATTAAGGATCCGCTTTCGCACACAGAAAAGTTACAACTTGCCACAATGCCACATTACTATGGTACAAGGCAGCATATCCAATAGTCATCACTCAAGCACAATAAAAAGTAAGATCCCACACATTGCTCCCAGAAAAGTTAACTCATCGAAGTGGGCAATACTTACACTTAGTCTCATGGCCCCTGTAAGGCTCGGATCAGGGTAATTGTGTACAAAATCTTCTCCCATCCAATATAAATCTGAACGTCCCATATTCCGACTTGGAAACTGGTTGTCCTTTGAATCTGGGCCATGCTCCTGCAGGATTGGATGATATCCAAAGTTTCAATGAAATAAAGTATATGCCAATCATCACAATGGCTAAAGAATTAAATCCACTTCATATAGGTCTTCCAATGCCCTTATTGTAAGTTAGATAAATAGATATGCACAGGGACATGAAACAAAAGTCAGAGAACCAATTACCACAGAGCTAATTAAGCAGCAACTAACGGATAAAAGTATCAAACTAACATTTACACATATATCTGAAATGTTGTGAAAAAAATTGCATATGCAAGGATCCAAGGGGGGAAAAAAATGCAAGTGCACGCGAAAGGACATGTTGCAAGTATTAAACAAAAAAGGGTAATTCATCTACTTCTTAGGTTTACATTTTAGCTTCTATGTTAGGTTTGATGTTTACTGCCATGTGCATATACTGAAAACTTAAACTAATTACACAAGGAAGATCCAATCAAACAAATGCACAAAAATTTACAAGTTATTTATGACTTTCTAAGTTCTAACTTCAAAGAATCGAAATGCTGTGAACTGTTTCGCACATTAAAAATAAAATAAAGAGCGGAAGAACCAGAGGAATCACAGAACCGATTTGCCAAATTAACTAAATAAAATCAAAGAAACAGTAACATCTTAGGAGTTTTTTAGACGAATATGCAAAAATTAACTTACCCTTCTTGATGATTGTGATCTAAGATAATCCACACGAATCTGAGAACCACCAATTTCCTTCCTATTCATAGCTTTAAGTGCCTTGTTAGCATCTTCCAATCTGGCATAATCAATATAAGCAGTGTTTCGGTCTCTAAGGAATCTAAGCTCCTGGATGTTACCAAACCGTAGAAACTCTCTTTCCAATTCTTCTTTGGAGACAGATTGGCTTATTCCAGCTACCCACAAACTCTTGCATGGTTTTGCCTGAAAGAAAAATCCCAGCTTTAACATTCCAAAAGGTCAATAAATTGACAATGCCAGTAGCATGCCAACAGATAATGGACAATAGGATATCACAAAGGAAAAAAAGAAAAAAAGGTAAGGTCATAGCACTTTCATTCAATGGCAGTAACTTCAACAGCGAGAAACCTACATTACTATTGAGGCATTATCAAGTAGTATAAATTAGTGCATTTCAAGAAAATATGCTTTTCATGCAGACTAATAAATCACCAGAGATATACCAGTCAGTCATTCCGTGACACGAACAACATTTTACTATGATCTAGTCAGCCGGAGTGTACCTAGTAATCTCTAAACTCTGTTCTCATTTTGATTTGATTTGATTTGAAATATCATCAACATTTTTAGGTCTAAATATTCAGCCACAGTTCATGCATTACTTGAGCATAACCCAGATACATGTCAACATTTGAATGATGCAAGCAATCACAAGTTCATTAGCAATAGGAGAAGAACACTTCCAATGGATCCTGGTGGTTGTTACTTTTGGGGATCGAGTCAACTTTTTCATCTTCCAACCATAATGTTGTGGGTTTAATCCAACCAGCCCCTATCCCCGACTTTTCCTCTAGTAATATGGTGGCTTATTTCATTCTTTGTTTGTTCACACGTCCGCCCGCACCCCCCCCACCAACAAAGAAAAAGAAAAAGAAGCAATATTTTGGGAGCAGGAGCTCTCTTCCAATTTGTAAAGCATCCAGAACTCTCTACAGGACTACAAATACAATGAACATGGACACCTTGAAACCAGCACATCCATCCATTGGCCAGCTCTGAAATTCAACCTTCTTCCTGGAGACTCCTCTTAGAAAAGCAATATTTTGGAGTTATCGAGTATCATATTTTCTAATCTTGGTTAAAACTTTCATTGTTTCCACTTAATCACTTATAAAACTTCTGTTTAAGAAATTCCACTTTTTGAAACTTGGATCAGCTGACGATTAAACGATAACAAGTCACCACCTACACATGGCTATGGACCTCAGCTACTTCAAGCATTGTGATTAATAGTGGAAAGAAAAATATTTACTATATCTAAATATAATTATATAATTATTGCTTAGCGTCCTCTATGGGGTAAGACTTCTGGACCTCGTCACTCTCTCACTGACGTAGTTTCAAATGTAACCACTTACAAATATAGAGACAACTCCAACGCTTGAACAATTGTGACGTAAACGTAATATGTTGTTTAAATTTGATCTAATACCCCAAGACTTTCACAAGGCGATGTACTTTTTACCCTTGCACAGTTTCCCCACTGTATATTACTAGCAGATTGATCTGCATGTTCCTCAATCACACAATTGCTGCGTTGAATGTTGTTTGCAAATACAGCCCCCAAAGTATTTCAAGAAAATTAAAAATAAAAATAAAAATATACTCCGAAGGAGGGGGTATGCACGAGTGAATGTTCTTATGTATGCCCCAAAAAAATTGAAAAACCCTAAAATTATGAATAAAAGCCTTCCAGGCAACATAGCACTTTCACAGTCTGGAGGTCACAATTTCTCACTAAACCAACCAAATAAGAGAAAAAGAAAAAAAAAAAAATGTTTGAGTCGAATCCTATATTTACAATTTCCTATGCAACTTCCTTACCAAATCAGATAAAATCCAAATATGTTTTTTAAGATTTTGGGATCTACTTCACTACTAGTATTTGATAAATGCTAGGGTGTTGCAACGTTATTATTCCATAATACTCAAATTGAAGGCAAATATGGAAAATGTACGCCTTTTGTGACCACATACAAATTTTACATATTGATCCTCTGAAACTTGTAACCTCCACCCGGATTCCAAATCTCTGTATAAAGTTTAAAAGGGTGATTTCAAACAGTACAGTAGAGCAATACGAAAAAAAATGACGAATAGGATTCTAGAGCAATGTTTAAATGGGAGGAAGGAATTGGTCAATTGGGATTGAGAAAGTTTGGCAGATGGATGAACATCTTCAATCTTATATAAAGGTGAATTATGTAGACCGTGAGAAAGTTGAGATTTGAGACTGAGCATCGCATTATTATTATTATTATTATTATTTTCTTTTACAAAAGATAATGTTTGAGGTTGAGATAAACGAGTTTGGTTCAACATATCCGCATCCAACAATAATACTGAAACACTGCTAAAAGAGCCTAAAACCGTGCAATATGTTATATTAGAGTCATCCATTGTCGCTTGCTTCAGCTGAAATACAGAAAGAAATTCAGGAAGCCGAAACAAGGTTCTTCCAAGGCAACCATAACTTACACAACATGGTCTCAAACATAAGAAAAAGATAGGAGAAATCAACAGTATAAAAAAAAAAAAAAAAAAAAAAATCACCAACCGGTTTCGCGAATTCGATTTTCAACGGATTGCCACGCAGGACGTGCCCCTGTAGAGCCTGCTTCGCAGATTTGGCACCCTCGATATCCTTGAAATAGGCGAAGGCGTAATTGCGAGACGGGTACGAGGTGAAGCTATCGACCTTGCCGAATTTTTCGAGGAGCGTTTTCAATTCCAATTCCGAAACGGCCAGAGACACGTTACCAATCCATATGGTATTCGATGGCGGATTTTCCCGCGACAGATCTGCTGGGGCGCCTCCGTGAATGAGGGTTGGATCGGCGGCAGATTTAACCGGCGGTGCCATAAAATGGAATTAACAAAAGTGCCGAGGAAGCCTGCAGGCCCGGGAAAACTATCAAAGGGAGGCGGTTCGGCGGTTGGGAGAGGAAAAGAGAAAAGGAACGGAGGGGAAGAAGGTTTTAGGGTTTCGTTGTACAAATGGTAAGGCGGTGGTGCATCAATCCTCGGGAATCCGTCCCCAAATATATCTCTATTCTTTTATAACCACTTACGCAATCCAAAACATATAGAACTCCATTCGTCCCAATTATTTTGTTCCGTTTAAGTTTTTTTTTTTCTATTTTCTGAACAATTTATACAGACTAGGAAAAAACTAAAAATGTGAGAAGAGGGATAGGACCAGGTGGGAATCGAACCCTCAACCTAAAGATTGAGAATCAGGGGCTTAATCACTTAGGCTAAGTCTCAATCCCGTTTCGTTTAAGTTTTGAAACTGCCGTTAGAATAGTATACAATTATGTAATTTTATAATATAATAGTATATTTTAAATAACTTTTTTATTATGGGGATGTTTGAAAGTTATCAGATCTGCTAGTAGATAATGAATTATATTAAAAATTGTATTGAATTGTATACAGAAGTCATACAAAACATGTTGAATGGACGTATGGAGCACTATTAAATTTTTAATAATTAAAATTACATAGAAATAAAAATTATAAATATTTGATCTAAACATTATAATTATACAAATTCAACATGATCTCACTTATTATTTTTTATATATAACTATGTTAAAAAAATTCGATCAAAGTTACTTAATAAATAATAAATAATACGCAAATCTATATATATTAAACTATTAGTGAACGACACATTCTACATTTAATGGGGTGTTTCCATTTTAAATTTCTAATTTTTATAAATTTTTACATTTTAATTTACTAATTTTAGATTTTCGTATTTATTTATTTATTTATTTATTTATTATAAATTTTCAGTTTTTGAAATATATGGAATTTTCATTTTATATGGAATTCCACAATGTTTACTTTTAAAAAGATTTGAAATTTGAATTTTGCATATAAATTTTATCTATATTATTTTCTATTTTTTATTTACTAATTTTAGATTTTCGCATTTATTTATTTATTCATTATAAATCATAGCCTCTCATGTATAAATATTATTTACTTATAAACTAGGAAGTAACCATCGAGAGTCGACGAGCATATTTATATATTTTATATAATATTTATATTTGTAATATATAAATTAATAATAAATTATAATTTGAGTAATGGAAAATATGTAATTATTTTATATAGATTCGAAAGAGGAGTATATGATAATATAATTTAATTATTTTTAAAATTAACAAAGAAATCATATTATACAATCTTCTTTAGCTTTTATGTCTTGTCCGGTACAAACCTAACATATCAATAAAAAATTAATAAAATAGTATTTTTATTAATTTGAAATTTAAATTACAATAAAATAAAATTTAAGTATAAGTATTAAGCATAAAATAAAAAATTCCCCCGCAATTTGCTGAAAATTTCATTGTTGAAAATCTTATTGGTAAGGGCTAGTATAATACTATCCTTAAAAATGTCTGTATTAGAAGTGGTGCAATTTATATTTGCATATGTACTATAAAAAAATTATCGTTATTGAATCCCCCGTAGAGTTTATAAGAATATTATCCGAAAATGTCACAACTGATTGTACATCTCCAAAATCAATAACAGATTTACCATCACCTACATCAAGTATCAATTTTGCAATTTTTTAAACATATATAAATTCCATTGTAAACATTTCTTGTGGTATGTTGAGTTAATCATTATTAATTGTATATTAGTACTTTAAGACACATCTTGCTAGTGACACAAAACATTGCAACATAACTGTTAATGACTAAAAACTGGTTTTGAAAAATAAAGTCCAACATTCTTTAAATATTGACATTGACTTTTGTTTATAATCATAGCAAAACAAACCGCAAGTGAGAACTTTCTCATTTGAAATCGAATGGGTAATTTGCTTAATAAGATAGGCTCATAATTATTCTATCAATCAAGAATTTTCTATTTTCATGGTTTCTAGAAAATTAATTTAACCTCAATTATATGGTTCTGCATCTTAGTTACGATCAACCAACTTCCATTGCATAATTTATTTGATGGATCTATATTCCTAATATGCATGACTATGCAATTGTTGGGGCCACAAGAGACAGTGGGCCATGAAAAGGGAATTGGGCCATACAGCATGGGCCAAAGAGAGTTTTAAAGGAGGTGGGCTTAGAATTGATTGGGCCGAAAGACTAAAGAAGGACGATCTGTAATAGACAAAGAGTCTGAACAGAGGAAGGTCTCAAAGACAAAAGATTTCGGCCGAAAATAAGCCTGAACAGCCGATTAGGGGAGACGAGAATCGGTTCAAAGGAATCGGCCGGGGAGCGGTTACCAAAGCTCCGACTATAAATAGGGGATGCCATGCACATAATCAGGAGAGACCAATCCAACCCCAAAATTCCTTTATCAAATTTAATTCTTTGTATCTTTACTGCTTTCTTTACAGTGTTCCTTTACAGTTTTTCCTAGACTCTAGTTTAGCTTGTAGCGGTTACTTTTCCCAGTCCACCGTTGTTTCTGAACAACCGGTAGTTTGGTTCTATTTTTTCCGGTGAATCCGCCGTTGTTCCTTAACAACCGGCATATTCTCCATTGTATCCAGTTTGCTATCATAATTCCAGTGAATATTCAGTAAAGTTTGGGCGTAATTAGTCAAGTTTGGGCGCATTATTGTAAATCCGGACCCGTAATCGGTTTGATCCTTTTCCGATAGCCTCCCTTGAGGAGAAAAAGGTCCTTGGCTCAGAGCCAGCCAAACAGTGGCACGCCCAGTGGGACACAAAATGGCATTCGAAACACAGGTAACTCCAGCAGTTAACACGGCGGCAAGGACTGATCTGCCGCCAATTCAGGAAGAGCGCACAGCAGAACCGGGTGAATTCCCCCCAGGGTTCCCTGGACCATCTCACTTCCACAATCAGGAGTTTTCGCATGACGATCTAACCCCGCGGTTCCGTGATCATGTGTAACACCCCGGTTTTTGGTCACCCAGGTCGGGGTGTCACCGCCACACCTCCCTAGCAAGACACGGTTTCTCCGAGCTTGCTAAGGAGATGCAAGGCTAGGGTTTTTCAGAATTTAAAACATTCAAACAGCCCATTCATATATAATTTAATAATAATACATCAAAGTTGCAGCGGAAAATAACATTTACATATTTAATGCAGCGGAATTTAAATATAGGGCCAACATGGCCAAAATACGGGTTAAACAGGCCCGTTCATGCAAGTCTAGTCTAATACAGAAATTTAAAAATAATGTTCTTCCCAAATTTCCCTTGTATGCATATGATGATGCATATTCTTCACACTCTGTATATAAAAAAAAGAAAACGGTTTCGGTCAGCACTACGTGCTGAGTAAGCTAACACATACAGGATTGTGGGGTTTCAAAGCCATTAATTAAATTTTAAGAAAAACATGATCATAATTCCCCACAATTTAATTTATATATTCAACAACAATTTAATTGCATAACTTAATTAGACAGGGATTCCATAACGTCATAATATTGCTTGCAGGGTAAATAATTTCATAACATAACTTCAAAGCATAATTTAAGTACGCAAAAGAAAGTACAAGTCTTTTAATTTTTTTCCCGTTAATCCCTAGTCGAGTATCAAGATTTCATTGGTATTTCAAGTTTCTCACGTTTGCATATCCCGCCGTTTGGCGTAGTTTCTCATGTTCAACACCATCGTCCAATCAGGCACGATGTGCAAAGCTAGGAGGGCACCCTGCAGAGCACTCACCCCCTACATAGATTACTCTCGTCCGGTTAGGCACGAAGCAAAGAGCTAGAGGGGCACCCGATGGAGCACACACCCTCTACATAAGTCACTCTCGTCCATTCAGGCACGAAGCGAAAAGCTAGAGGGGCACCCGATGGAGCACTCACCCTCTACGTAGAAAGCTCAAACTAGTCTTAACGGGATTTTGAAAATGTTTGTTTATGTATTCTTTCTCAAAGGAGTTTCCACTCATTTAAACCTTAAAGGTCAATTTCTCAGATTTAGTAAGTTTCTCAGAATGATCTATTTCAGGACGCTGTTCGCTCCGATATCATTTGAAAATCCATTTCGACAGTATTTTCAAGATTTGACTTGGTAAACCACTGTTTACTTCAAAATTTATTAAAAATCAGATTTAATTCCAAAAACTCCAAAAATTCACTACTGACTCGGAAACGTCGAGATCTACAACTTTCATGTTTTAACTTTTTCGATCCGGGATACGGAAGTGAGAGAAAAACGTGAATTTTCAACAGGGTAATAATCTGTCCGAGTTTCTACGCATCAGTTTCAAGATATCAAGATCTACCATAGCAAAATAACTCCAAATTTGATGAAATTTTACAGGATGATTCTTAATGTGATTATCTACAACTTTCATTTAGAACTCAACGCCCAAATCTCATCGGATCAGAGGTTAATCTTCAGCTCAAGTTCGAAACAATTTTCTGTCGAGGTTCTTGATTTCGGTACGAACGCAGATCGGATCGGCTCAGGTTCGGAGGTTCAAATCTCAACGAAAAATTCTAAAAATTTACAGGGATGTTCTAAATTCATAGATCTACAACTTCTATGTTTAGCACTAAACCTGATTCGACCTAAATCCAATGTCAAAATCATCGACAAGTCCGGAACATGAATCTGTCCCGGTTTCAAGATCCGAATTAAAGGCAGGTTCGTCTCGATCGATTTTCGGGTATCAAATCTTAACCAAAAAGTCTGAAATTTTTACAGGAGATCCAAAACACATAGATCTAAAAATTTTGTGTTCAACTCAAGCCCTGAATCGGCTTACATCTATCGTCAAAAACGTCTACACGATCGGACCTAAGTTCTGTCGCGAATTTCAAGATCCAAGTTTTAACAGTTCGGTTCTAGGTGGATTTCACATATCAAATCGTTCTTAAAAATTCTGAAAATTTTACAGTAGATAGATCTAAGCCTTAGGAACTTTTTTCGTGTTTTAAGTTTTTCGTTTTGAAGTCGTTTTAAGGTTCGGAAAAATTCATCAAAACTGTTGCGCCGGTAAGGTTTTCGTGTTGACAGATTTTACGTTCTTGGTTAATTTAAATAAATTCAACATATTTTAATCTCCCAAAACCGTGTAAGTATTAACTTACTGATTTTCGGATGTCGGGGGATGTCTATTTCGTAGGCGTGGCTTCCAGTTCACCTCCTCTCCTCTCCGTTCGCCGGGTTCTACGTCCTAGATTCGATTCGTGGTGTAGAAAGGAAAAGACGGGGGTTAGGATTCGTTTTCGAATCATGTATTAAAAAAGATTAGATCGGGGCTTACCAAACGTTGGAGATCTGTCGACTTTCGTCCAAAAGGTGCTGCCTTGGTGCCTTCTAGGTGCCTCCGTGGCCTCCGGGATTTCGCTTTTGTGTGTGGTATCGTAGGGTTTTTGAAAAAGTGTTTTCGGGTCTCCGAAGGAGTTTATTTGTAGAGGTCTGAGTCCTAGGGCGTCCAAAGACCAAGTCTAAGGTCTTGAGCCGCAAGACGTTCAACCGAAGTCGGAAAATCCGCGTTCGGGCGAGAGATTCACGCAACGGGCAAATCTGGGAGCTGGCGCGGGGTTGGCGCGCCAATTGCCCCTTTAGCGCGCGGCCAGCGCGCCAGACTCGCCTGGACTTCGGTCCGGGCGGGTCGTGCGATCCGTCGTGCGTTTCCTTCTCTCTTTCGGGTTTCTATCCCCCTATGTTCTCGGATTCCGATTTCCGGACTCTCTTTGGGTTCCTATTTCGTGTCGTCATTTCTTTCGGATCTAATTTCACCTTTTGGCTCGAATCTTCGAGTTTATTGATGTCGGGTTTCCGTGTACGACTTCGTTTAATTTCTCTTGTTTAATTAATTCCATTTCTCATTTCGTCTATATTTATTTATTTCATTTTAATATATTTACTTATTTATTTATTTATTTCTTTATTGTATTTATTTGGTTATTGTATTTATTTATTTATTTGTGTTATAAAATTCTCGGGTATTACAGTCTACCCTCCTTAAGAATCAACTTCGTCCTCGAAGTTGTGTTTCGGCTTTTCTCGTACTAAGGTCTTTTTGTTTGTTTTATTAATTTATGACTGAACTTAGAAACAAACTTCTAAGCTGCCTACGTACCCGATAAAGGGATCAAGCCATAACGTAGTTCAAAACAATTTAAATGTGTTTATTTATTTATTCGGAATACATATTGTTGAACCAAAATCAAAAATAAATGTATCTACTTTATTACGGGGTATCACATCCTCTCCCCCTTAGGACTTCAGTTATGTCCCCATAACTGCCAATACGTTATTCTCAAGGGGCTTCGGGTTTTGGGTCTTTATCTTGAGGGTATTGGTGCCCTTGGTTGTTGCCATTTTGACCGCCTAGGTTCTGTGGTTGGTCAGGTCCAGCGGCCAGGTCCTCTCTCTTGGTGATATTCTTAATATGGGTTCGGCACTCTTTCATCCGATGTCCACGTCGACCACATCGGAAGCATGTGTCGGGTTGAGGGCATCCTCTCACCAGATGAGGTTGGTTACACTTTGGGCATCGGGGTACGTAGCCTTCACGGTTGAAAATCCTTCTATTGTTGCCTCCATCGTCGCCTTGGGCTAGCTCATTTGGTCCTTCACGATAATTTTTCCTACCCAAGTCAATATCAGTTCTACGGTCCTTATCTCTCTTGCCTTGTCCATGAGGACCTCGGCTAGTCTCACCTATCGCCTTACGCTTCAGTCCTTGAACTCGTGCAACCGCTACCGCACGATCATAAACAGCTTGTAGGTCGGGGTAATGCACCCCGGTGATCACCTCGCGTACTGCCAGGTTCAGTCCCATCTCGAATTTTTGAGCCTTCTCCGCATCTGTGGGTACTAATCTTGGTGCGAACCTCACCAACTCCTTGAATCGAGTGTAGTACTCTTGCACTGTCTGGCCCCCTTGTTTCAGCGACAGAAATTCTTCGTACATCGCTGCTTTGGTACTCAGGGGATAGAATCTATCCCTGAGCATCTCCATCATTTCCGCCCACGAGTAGGGCTCGTCATCTTCAGCCAGTTTTGCTTGAGTCGCCTGCCACCAGTCGTCCGCTTCGCCTCCCAAGTAGTACGAAGCGACGTGCACTCTCTCTCCTCCCGGACACTTGACCGCACCCAGCAGCTTGTCAAAAGTCCGGATCCATTCCTCCAGTTTTGCTGGATCCTCCTCACCAGCGTAGCGGGGCGGATGGTAAAGATTCACCATCGCCAGATAATTGGGGCGAGCTTGGGGCGGAGGTACCGCCGCAGCTTGACCTTGGTTGACTTGCGCATTCCCTAGCGCAACCAAGACCTCTTCTATCGTCCGAAGACGATCGCCCACATTGTTCGGTGCGGGGGCGTCCTGCGCACCTTGGGGTTGTGCTTCTACCGGTTCCGTGACATTAGGTGGTATTTCAGTAGGAGTTTGGGGAGCGGGCTGAGTTCTTGGTCTTCCTCTTCGTGCCATTCTGTTGCAAATGGTGTAGATTAGGACACGTAAATGTATTGTCTAATTTTTTTTTTTTTTTTGATCGGACAGGTCTGTCCAGTTTTTATTGTCTATTAACTATGGTTTTGTTGTTTGGCAATCCAAACAAGATTTTTGGAATTGATAGTGGTTTAATAAAACTTGATTTTTATTGTTTCCACCTAAGGAAATTTTCTAATTCGTACAAAGGTAGGAATGACTAAGGCCGAGATTTGCTATACTTAGGCGTGCGCTTAGATGAACGCGATCTAGAACTAAGGCAAGATCCGTCTCTAGTTAACATTTCTAATTCGATGTCATGCCTCGAGTTTATATAGGTGTAACAAGAGATCTAAGTTAATTTCGCCAAGATTCTAGGTTCAACTTCGCCGAGATTCTAAGTTCAAATTCGACAAGATTCTAAGTTCATAGAAGAGATGCAATATGCAAATGCAAATGATGTTTCCCCCCAAAAATAATTTAATGCACTATATGTATATTTTTCCATGGGGTTTTAAAGGTAAGATTTTTCCATGGAAAGAATACCTTTAAAATTTAAAATAATAGTCAAAATATTAATAGTAGTTTTAAAAATAATAATAGTTTAAAAATAATAGTTTAAAAATAGCCGGGCTCTGATACCACTTTGTAACACCCCGGTTTTTGGTCACCCAGGTCGGGGTGTCACCGCCACACCTCCCTAGCAAGACACGGTTTCTCCGAGCTTGCTAAGGAGATGCAAGGTTAGGGTTTTTCAGAATTTAAAACATTCAACCAGCCCATTCATATATAATTTAATAATAATACATCAAAGTTGCAGCGGAAAATAACATTTACATATTTAATGCAGCGGAATTTAAATATAGGGCCAACATGGCCAAAATACGGGTTAAACAGGCCCGTTCATGCAAGTCTAGTCTAATACAGAAATTTAAAAATAATGTTCTTCCCAAATTTCCCTTGTATGCATATGATGATGCATATTCTTCACACTCTGTATATAAAAAAAAGAAAACGGTTTCGGTCAGCACTACGTGCTGAGTAAGCTAACACATACAGGATTGTGGGGTTTCAAAGCCATTAATTAAATTTTAAGAAAAACATGATCATAATTCCCCACAATTTAATTTATATATTCAACAACAATTTAATTGCATAACTTAATTAGACAGGGATTCCATAACGTCATAATATTGCTTGCAGGGTAAATAATTTCATAACATAACTTCAAAGCATAATTTAAGTACGCAAAAGAAAGTGCAAGTCTTTTAATTTTTTTCCCGTTAATCCCTAGTCGAGTATCAAGATTTCATTGGTATTTCAAGTTTCTCACGTTTGCATATCCCGCCGTTTGGCGTAGTTTCTCATGTTCAACACCATCGTCCAATCAGGCACGATGTGCAAAGCTAGGAGGGCACCCTGCAGAGCACTCACCCCCTACATAGATTACTCTCGTCCGGTTAGGCACGAAGCAAAGAGCTAGAGGGGCACCCGATGGAGCACACACCCTCTACATAAGTCACTCTCGTCCATTCAGGCACGAAGCGAAAAGCTAGAGGGGCACCCGATGGAGCACTCACCCTCTACGTAGAAAGCTCAAACTAGTCTTAACGGGATTTTGAAAATGTTTGTTTATGTATTCTTTCTCAAAGGAGTTTCCACTCATTTAAACCTTAAAGGTCAATTTCTCAGATTTAGTAAGTTTCTCAGAATGATCTATTTCAGGACGTTGTTCGCTCCGATATCATTTGAAAATCCATTTCGACAGTATTTTCAAGATTTGACTTGGTAAACCACTGTTTACTTCAAAATTTATTAAAAATCAGATTTAATTCCAAAAACTCCAAAAATTCACTACTGACTCGGAAACGTCGAGATCTACAACTTTCGTGTTTTAACTTTTTCGATCCGGGATGCGGAAGTGAGAGAAAAACGTGAATTTTCAACAGGGTAATAATCTGTCCGAGTTTCTACGCATCAGTTTCAAGATATCAAGATCTACCATAGCAAAATAACTCCAAATTTGATGAAATTTTACAGGATGATTCTTAATGTGATTATCTACAACTTTCATTTAGAACTCAACGCCCAAATCTCATCGGATCAGAGGTTAATCTTCAGCTCAAGTTCGAAACAATTTTCTGTCGAGGTTCTTGATTTCGGTACGAACGCAGATCGGATCGGCTCAGGTTCGGAGGTCCAAACTCAACGAAAAATTCTAAAAATTTACAGGGATGTTCTAAATTCATAGATCTACAACCTCTATGTTTAGCACTAAACCTGATTCGACCTAAATCCAATGTCAAAATCATCGACAAGTCCGGAACATGAATCTGTCCCGGTTTCAAGATCCGAATTAAAGGCAGGTTCGTCTCGATCGATTTTCGGGTATCAAATCTTAACCAAAAAGTCTGAAATTTTTACAGGAGATCCAAAACACATAGATCTAAAAATTTTGTGTTCAACTCAAGCCCTGAATCGGCCTACATCTATCGTCAAAAACGTCTACACGATCGGACCTAAGTTCTGTCGCGAATTTCAAGATCCAAGTTTTAACAGTTCGGTTCTAGGTGGATTTCACATATCAAATCGTTCTTAAAAATTCTGAAACTTTTACAGTAGATAGATCTAAGCCTTAGGAACTTTTTTCGTGTTTTAAGTTTTTCGGTTTGAAGTCGTTTTAAGGTTCGGAAAAATTCATCAAAACTGTTGCGCCGGTAAGGTTTTCGTGTTGACAGATTTTACGTTCTTGGTTAATTTAAATAAATTCAACATATTTTAATCTCCCAAAACCGTGTAAGTATTAACTTACTGATTTTCGGATGTCGGGGGATGTCTATTTCGTAGGCGTGGCTTCCAGTTCACCTCCTCTCCTCTCCGTTCGCCGGGTTCTACGTCCTAGATTCGATTCGTGGTGTAGAAAGGAAAAGACGGGGGTTAGGATTCGTTTTCGAATCATGTATTGAAAAAGATTAGATCGGGGCTTACCAAACGTTGGAGATCTGTCGACTTTCGTCCAAAAGGTGCTGCCTTGGTGCCTTCTTGGTGCCTTCGTGGCCTCCGGGATTTCGCTTTTGTGTGTGGTATCGTAGGGTTTTTGAAAAAGTGTTTTCGGGTCTCCGAAGGAGTTTATTTGTAGAGGTCTGAGTCCTAGGGCGTCCAAAGACCAAGTCTAAGGTCTTGAGCCGCAAGACGTTCAACCGAAGTCGGAAAATCCGCGTTCGGGCGAGAGATTCACGCAACGGGCAAATCTGGGAGCTGGCGCGGGGTTGGCGCGCCAATTGCCCCTTTAGCGCGCGGCCAGCGCGCCAGACTCGCCTGGACTTCGGTCCGGGCGGGTCGTGCGATCCGTCGTGCGTTTCCTTCTCTCTTTCGGGTTTCTATCCCCCTATGTTCCCGGATTCCGATTTCCGGACTCTCTTTGGGTTCCTATTTCGTGTCGTCATTTCTTTCGGATCTAATTTCACCTTTTGGCTCGAATCTTCGAGTTTATTGATGTCGGGTTTCCGTGTACGACTTCGTTTAATTTCTCTTGTTTAATTAATTCCATTTCTCATTTCGTCTATATTTATTTATTTCATTTTAATATATTTACTTATTTATTTATTTATTTCTTTATTGTATTTATTTGGTTATTGTATTTATTTATTTATTTGTGTTATAAAATTCTCGGGTATTACATCATGTCCAGTTTATGGTAGAAGCGGCGGTTACTAATTCGGTTCGGCAAATAGAAGGCAATATTCTGGCAGCAATGCCAGCAATGTTTAGAGCCGAGTTAGCGAGGAATATGTATCCGATGGGAACGCAGAATGCACAAATGGCGCAAAATCCACCTCCTGTGATGTAAAATCCTCATAATTTTCAATAGCAGGCCTATCGGCCGCTAGGAGAGCAGGGACCACGGCCCTTCGTCCCTCCGCAACAAAGATACGATCAGCAGCAAAATCAACCGCCTCAGCCAGTAGTGCAATCGCCTGCTCCAGTGGTACAACAACAATATCTACCACAGCAGCCGAATCCGCCACAACTAGTTGACAGAGAACTAATTGCTAAGATCATTCGCACACAATTTGGAAATCTCATCGGCCAGGAGAATAGGCCGATGTATAGGAAGCCTTATCCTGACTACATAGAAGAACAGTATCCACTTCCTAGAGGAGTGAAGGTTCCTGATTTCAATACGTTCTCAGGAGAGGTCGGCCGATCTACGATAGAGCATATTGGCCGATTTACAGCTCAATGCACCAGAATAGCGCAAAATGATTTTCATAAGTTGATATTGTTCAGCTTATCGCTCACTGGTCCAGCATTCGAGTGGTATATTAATTTGCCAGCAGGATCGGTTAACACCTGGGCCGAAATGGAGCGGTTATTTCATGACCGATTCTACAACACAAGTCCTGAAGTATCAGTGGTTGATCTAACATCAACCAAACAGAAGGCGGCGGAATCAGTCACTGAGTTCATTGAGAGATTTTATGCCGTTAAAGCTCAAATGAAGACAATGCTGCCGGAGCACGAATACATCCAAACCCTGAAGCAGAATCTGAAGTTCGCCATCAAAGACAGATTGATGGTCACAAGACCTAGAACTGTGGCCGAATTAACGGCCGAAGCCATAAGAATGGAAACTTATTTGGCGGAACAAGCGGCTTTTAAATCAAGCCGAAGTCAAAGTGGCAGATCACAGCCTATCCAGTCAGCTGCTTCGTTCGCAGAGTCTCTGGATAGATGCGAAATTGAGGAAGAATATAATGTGGACGATATTCCTGCCTTAGCCGAAGTAGCAAGGGCTGAATTAGTAATAAAGAAGCACATGACCTGTCCAGCCCTTCGGCCAGTCAGATGCAAGGAGAAAGAAGGAGAAGTCAGGGATGAATCTCAGAGGTTTTATTCTTTCGATCTAACTCAGATGGATGAAATATTTGACTATTTCCAGAAGAATGGATTATTGGAGTTCAAAGGAAATCACCCGCAGCCAACCAAAGAGCAACTGGAAGCCGAGTGGTGTAGATTTCACGGATCGGCTACTCATTCTACGGCGGTCTGTGGACATTTTCGAAAGTTGATCCAGAAGTATGTCGATGATGGGAAATTGAAATTCCCACACAGACTCATGGCAATTGATAAGAATCTGTTTCCTGTCGCGAACATGGTAATGGTACACCCCGATCAGAACAAGTCTGTACACGATCGTTTGGGGGACCAACCATCGTCTAGTAAAAGCTCTATGCATGATTGGCTAGAAAGTCAGCCATCGGCCCAGAAGAAGGCAGGAGTGTGGAAACGGTTAGGGTCTCCACAGAAGGGGAAAGAAAAGATTTCGGACGTTTTTGACCGATTGGGAGACTATGAAGTGAAAGAATGGATTAAACAATCGTACAAACCTCGGAAGGTAGAATTTAAAGATGATAGTGAAAGGCCAACGTTGAAGATCATAACCAATGGCTGGGATTCAGAAATGAAACTGACAGCTGATAAACGGAACGGAAAGACTGTGATTCAGATCACAGTTCCCGAAGATGCCGTGTCCCCGGAAATAAAGAAACTTAGAAGGCCACCAGCGAATACTCAGGTAGGCCGATGGATTCAAAATTCCCCAGAAAAAAGGCATTTCGGCCAACGCCGATTTGAGAACTCAGCCTGGAGGGCAGAGGAGAAAAAGGTTCCAAGACGGAAGGGATCGTATCGTACTTTTAAGTGAAGAATGCAACGGCTTAAAGCAGCCGCCGCATATGAGGAAGAAGATTACGAAATGATGCATATGGAAGAAGATTTCCCAGACGATTGTTCTTCATCTGAAGGAAGGATCCTTGATAAAGTGTTTTCGGCTCGACTGAAATCACCCGAAGTGAAGGAAGAAAGGAAGCCGAAAGAAGGACAAGATCGGCTGAAAAATAAAATTGAATTTCGGCCGAAAGCGATCCAGCTAAAAGCCGATAATGAACATCCGAAAGTAAAAGAGGAATGGAAGCCTAGGCTAGTCCGAACTAGGGAATGGAAGCCAAAGACAAGCATCGTCCCGAGTAGTGACACACTCTCAATTGGGCAGTTCAAGTTTGACTTCGGGTCTAGTGCTAATATGATAGGGATGACCACAGCAACCGATGAGGAATACTGGTCTGATTCTGAACCAGCAGTGGTCTTTTGTCAGAAGCAAGGAGAATATTTTGGCGAAGAAGAACCAATTGTGTACTTCTGTTTCGCCAAACTCGAAGCACGTCGGCCTGAGGCCGAAGCAGAGAAAGTTATGGAAGAAGGGTATGAAGCATTTGTTCCCGAAGCCCAGCCAAGCACGATATTACCTCCGACTGCAAAGATGTCTCAGCATGTGAGACCCTTGTTTGTCAAAGGCTAGGTCAATGGGAGACCACTCAGGAGAATGTTTATTGATGGTGGAGCAACTGTCAACATTATGCCATTATCCACACTGACAAAGATAGGCCGCTCAAAGGATGATTTATTGCCCACAAGAATGAAAGTATTAAGCTTTGTGGGAGCACAAACGGCGGCCGAATGATGTATTTTAGTGGAAGTAACGGTCGGAACAATCTCGATTCCGGCTATGTTCTTTGTAGTGGATGCAGAGGTCCCGTATGCGGCCCTATTAGGCCGATGCTGGATTCATACAGCTAGGTGTTTGCCATCAACACTACACCAGAAGATATGGTTTTGGAAAAAGGATGGCACAGTCGAAGAAGTAGACGGTGATCAACCTCCGTTTCCAGTCAGCACAGCCGGCCGAATTGATGCGGTGTTATACGAAGAGCCCATACAACTATTCCTAGCGGTGGTAGGGAAACGATACCCGCATGTCGTAGAGTGCGATTGGATAGACTTGGGGTTCGAGGTCAGGTATCAGGCCGACGAACGGCCAGCCGATGAGGAAAGTAGATGATGGATGAGGAAACTAAGGAAGTGATCGAGTTCGAATCTGCCGAACTCGGATCCTCAGGAGAGAAAGCGAATTGGAGTGAACTCATGGATGCTATTCCAAAACGAATACCGGATTTCAAAGCTCAAGATCCTTTGAAAATGGTCAATGTTGGTACGGATGAGCACCCAAGGGAGATCCCGTTAAGTGCAAATCTAAATCAGCAGACGACAAGCCGATTCAAGGAGGTGTTAATAGAGTTCAAAGATTGTTTCGCATGGGACTACACAGAGATGCCATGATTGGAACGATCAATTGTAGAGCATAGATTACCAATCAAAGAAGGGTTCAGGCCGCATAAACAGCCGGCCAGGTGGGCAGCACCTGAAATAGTCCAAAAAATAAAAGAAGAAATAGAAAAGTTGTTAGCGGCCGGATTTGTTAGGCCAGCTAAGTATGTAGAGTGGTTGTCGAATATTGTTCCTGTAATAAAGAAGAATTGGAAATTGAGAGTTTGTATTGATTTCAGAAATCTTAATATAGCCACTCCCAAAGATGAATATATGATGCCTATTGTCGATTTGCTAATTGATTCGGCCACAAAACAGGGGATGTTATCCTTTATGGATGGGTATTCAGGATACAACCAAATCTTTATGGCCGAAGAAGATGTGCATAAAACTGCATTCAGATGCCCTGGAGCTATCGGGATATATGAGTGGGCAGTGATGCCATTCGGGTTGAAGAATGCAGGAGCCACGTATGAGAGGGCCATGAATTATGTGTTTCATGATCTAATAGGAGACTGCGTAGAGGTCTACATTGATGATGTCATGGTTAGGTCCAAAGATATGGAAAGCCATTTGGACGATTTGCGAAGAGTATTTGCAAGAATGAGACTACATGGAGTTAAAATGAATCCAGCCAAGTGTGCTTTTAGAGTGCAAGCAGGGAATTTTCTTGGGTTCCTGGTACACAACAAAGGTATAGAAGTCGATACGAATAAAACGAAAGCCATCCAGGAAGCCAAGCCTCCACATGATAAGAAAAGTTTACAAAAATTCCTTGGGCAGATCGGTTTCCTGAGGCGATTTTTGGCGAATGCGGCCGGAAAATCGAAACCATTAACTGATCTACTAAGATTGAAGAAAGAAGAGGAATTCAAATGAGGAGTCGATCAACAGAGAGCTTTCAAACAACTGAAACATGCTTTGATAAAGCCACCAGTGTTGGTCCCTCCGACTTTAGGCCGACCATTGAAGCTATATATAGCAGCGGCCGAAGAGTCTATTGGAGCATTACTGGCCCAAGAAGACGATGAAGGAAGAGATCGGGCGATTTATTACCTAAGCCGAATACTTAGGGATGCAGAATTAAGGTACTCGCCGATTCCTAAACTGTGTTTAAGTCTTTATCATGCATTCCAGAAGCTAGAATATTATATTCAACCAAGGGAAGCGATAGTAGTGGCTTCGGTTGATATAGTTAAAATTTTGATAAATGACCCGACCAGCAGCCGAAGGATGGCCAAATGGGCCATGAAATTAAACGCATATGATTTGAAATATCAACCACTCAGGGCTATGATTAAACGTATATGATACCTTCAATATCCGACGATATTGAAGAACAAATTCGGCCGAAAGAAATAGACGAAGTAGGGATTGTATATCTGCATCCGTGGACGATGATGTTTGATGGTTCCAAAGTCGCCTCAGGAGTTGGGGCAGGATTCACACTACATACACCGGAGGGCAATGTATACAAATACTTCGTGCAATTGCCGAATTCCTACACCAATAACCAAGCGGAGTACAAAGCGTTGATTTCGGGGTTACAGCGACTGATAGAAGAAGGAGTAAAAGCTATTATAATAAAAAAAGATTCGCAAGTTGTTATTCAACAGCTGCTAGGAGATTTTTCGGTAAAAAGTTCTCAATTAATCGAATTGTACGAAGAAGCAATTGGTTTATTGGAAGAATTCGACGAGGTATACATTGAATACGTCCCAAGGGAAAAGAACGAATTAGCCAATGAATTGGCTAAGCACGCAACACGATATCGGCTAATTCCGATAGCAGGGAATGTCGGAATACATTTGGCCGAAACGGAAAAGGCCGAATGGATAAAAAAGATAGCATGAACGTTGGAAGATCCATCCGAAGCTAATCCAGCCGAAAAATGGAAGGCGATGGACTCCATAATAATAGGAGGATTAATCTTCAAGCGTGCCATCGATGGAGTGCTACTCAGATGTGTCGGAGAAGAAGATGCTAAAAGAGTAATGGGAGAAGTACATGAAGGAATATGCGGCGCACATCGTGCAGGAAAGTCGATGAAATGGAGTATCATTCGGCTGGGATATTACTGGCCGAATATGGGAACAGATTGTGAGAAATATGCCAAAGGGTGCCATGAATGTCAGAAACATGGGCCAATTCAGAAGTTACCGGCCGAAGAGTTACACATAATGATTAAGCCATGGCCATTTCGAGGATGGGCTATGGATATTATCGGAAAGATTCATCCTTCTTCGTCGAAAAGGCATGAGTTCGTGCTAGTGGCAACGGATTATTTCACAAAATGGGCCGAAGCTCAGGCATATGTTAGCATTTCTCAAGAAGAAGTTATTGAGTTTATTAATAGACATTGATCTACAGATTCAGGATCCCACAGACGATTCTAATAGATAGAGGAACTGTATTTGTGGGAGAAAAAGTCAAGGCCTTTGCAAACGAATACTGAATAAAAATTGTACATTCATCGCCATATTATCCACAGGGAAATGGACAGGCAGAGGCCACTGATAATGGCAAAAAATGACCATTATTTTTCAATCCATTTCCGTGTCTTAAACGGGCATTTGATCGCATTCCGGTCTTACATTAAGTAAGAAAGCAGTCGAATTGGACTGATTTATGCATAATTGTAAAAATAATAAGCTGGTGTGAAAAAGACATAAATATGTAATTTTATTACATATTTATGTTAGAAAAATCCAAAAACATGAGAAAAAGAAAAGGAAACAAAAAGATGGGAAAAAGATAGAAAAGCCCACAAAAAGAATATTTTTGGCCCATCTGGCCCAATCCAGCAGGCCCAGGAAGACCTTTGTCGCGGAAGCCCTTGGCGCGATGCAGTGTTCCGCGACAAAGGCATACTCCGCGACCAACTGGCCCCAAATGAAGAGGAGACCAGCCAAGCCCCTGGCGCGATGACCCTTGTCGCGATAGCATGACTCCGCGACAAAAGCCCATTCCGCGACCAAGATGCACAAATAGAGACACAAGACCCAGTCGAGAAGCCTTGCCACATGCAGTGTGTTCCGCGACCAACTTGATGTTCCGAGACAAAGCTGTGATGTGTGTGATGTCTTAAGACACAATGGGCTAGAATCAAGGCCCATGGGCTTAGGGTTACACTTCTATAAATATGAGGTGTCTCCCATGAGCTAAGGGTTGGATGGTTGGAAGTTTGAAATTTAGGAGTTCTTGAAGGCAAGCTTAGGAGTTCTTCCTTAGGTAGAGTAGTTAGGTTTATTTTTATGTATTATTTAATTTTTGCACTTAGTTTAGTTTAGATTAGTGTTTTACTGTTCACAGCGCTTAGATAGCCATTTTTATACTATGTTTTATTTTCTAAACTCTTGTTTTAGGGTTTGTAATACCCAAATCATGGGTATTAACAACACCTCTTCAATAATATGGGAAAACATTCATCATTTGTGTCCCAAATCATGAAATGGGTCTCACACCCCATGGATTTATGCTTTCTTTTTCATTTTGGGGTTATTTGACCCCCATTTTGTTATTTTCATGTTCACTGTTAGCATATTATGGATAATGTTGTGTGGATGAGTGATCAAACTCTAGATTAGGACTCATGCTTTATTTTAATGTTCTGCCCAGTCTTGTTATTTTTGCTTAAGCATGTCCTTCTTTATTTTGAATGTTTCTTGCTTATTTTTAGCCTAGAATAGCTTTTTGATCTGAAATAGGGTGAGATCACGCTGTTTGCATGCCACTGCTCATTTCTGCTTTTTCTGACTTTTGTCCTGAACCACCTTGGGCGCCAACCGCCTTCTGGCGCGGAACCACGTTCCGCGACAGAGTGGCAGTTCCGCGACCAAGGTGTTTCAAGACACTTGTCTCTATAATTTAAAACCCTTTGTCGCGGAATACCTTGTCGCGGAGCCACGTTCCGCGACAAAACTGTCCATGCATAGCGACAAAGGAGCCAAACTCTTGCATTTTGTCTTCATGGCTTCTTGTCGCGGAATCATCCTGTCGCGGAGCCACGTTCCGCGACAGAATCCCATTCCGAGACAGAAAAATTATGCCATGTTTCTTAACCTTTGAACACTTTGTCGCGGAATACCTTGTCGCGGAACCACGTTCCGCGACAAAATCTCCATGCATAGCGACAAAGGTTCAAATGCCTTAGAATTTTATGAAAACACTTTGTCGCGATGTCACCCTTGTCGCGGAGCCACGTTCCGCGACAAAACCTTGCATAGCGACAAAGAGGCGTTATGCTGCCAAAAATTCTAAAAACTTGTCGGGATGTCCATGTCGCGGATCTCGGTCCGCGACAACATTTATGATATAGCGACAAGGGTTTCTCTCTCTATTTGATCTCAAACAAATTTCATTCTCTTTCCATTTTATATTGCAACACTCACATCATAGCCCCACGGGTTAGGATGTAACATTCTGGAATTGCAATATAGGGTGTTATGCTGCCCAAATTTTGATTCTCCATTGGCATCACTTAACTGATTGAACCCTTGACTCATTAATGATTAAAGATTGAGATTAGCAATAATCAAACTTCAATAATCATCATGATTAAAGGACCTTTGTTCAATTGCCATTAAAACATTCTTGTATAAACAAAATCCTGACGGCTTAAACAGATAATCTGGACTGTAATTAACTATGGTATGAAGGATTATTTAAGACCATCAATTGTGGGCCCAACCCACAACCTTGCATGAGAAACCAATGTCTCTCATACAATGGATCTTCTTTTGCTTCTTATTTATTTTGTCCTTGTGTATTGTGTGGAACCATTAGTAAAGAATACATCAGAATAATGTTGGCGGGTACTCCCTCATGGATAACTAGCTCGTATTCTGGGTATTAGTTACTAATTGTTATTTTGCATGGTCTGAATGGCTGTCAGTGGAAGCCTTGGCGGTTCGCCCATCCGGGGTTATAATAGCTGCTCAACTGACTCCCATCCAGATACAGTTTTATTTTTGTTATCTTAATTTCCAAACCCAAATTCCAATCCGTAATAGGAATCAGTTGGCATCAGTCAATGCCAACTGATGATCATTATAGAAAGGAAGCATGTAGGTTTTTATCCGAATTCACAGACAGTGGAGGCCCAACTGGTGTTGACACCACCATTACAGGGTCTAAACTGTCTAAATTCGCTCCATCCGAGTGATTGGGAAATTGGACAGTAGATGTTTACAGTCCACCCGATTATTCTGCCATTACTTTGGTACCTTGACCATTCCATTCTGTGTTTCACCTTCTGTCTAGACCCGCTTCTATATTTTGGGTCAATTAATTTTACACTTCCATATATCCTTATGCATGATAATATTATGTACTGTTGTAGTCTGTAATTATTTTGGGATCCTTCCCTTGGACAATAGAAGTCTAGATCTTTAACGGATATTGCTTTATAAACTTCCAACAAAAACCTCTTTATAAAATTCGGATCTGAGTAAGGGATAAATTCTTCAGTTATGACTAATCCATATTCTACCAAGGGTTATATTTTGGGGATTAAGAAGCAGATTCAGCGATTAGGTCTCGTCTAGACTGAAAGGGTCTGTGTTTTAACTGAGAGTCTAGTACCTGACAGGGAATGATTTTCAAATCCATTATTTTCCAAAATTGCTGGTTGATGGAAATGTAGGATTAGGTGCTACGCCGAGATGGGGTCCACTTGGATTCAAATACAGTGTAGTACATGATCTTAGAGGAACATCATTCAGGCCTTGGTTATTTTCCAAGATAGGGTTGAGTTTTCTTTCAACTGCTATCCTCTTCTGCCAAAGCTTACTTTTGAGTCCTGAGTGAGTGCATCCGGAACGAACTAATTTATTAGCTCGTTTCATTAGTTTGTATCTCATAATCACCCGGAAGGAAGTGAACACACTAGTGGTTCACCGAGAGCCGGGAATTCTTGATCCATACTCCTTCATCCTGATGGGGAGCTGTCTTTTACTACCAGGGTCAGATTTTCAAAGCCTCCGAGTGATAGGATTTTAAATGCTTTCTTTACCGCTTTCTTTTAACCGCTTTCATTAGAGGTCACTCGGTTGTATTGAGAGTTGTGTAACTGCTACTAGGATTGACAGTTAAGGGATAGTTTAGGGCTTGATTCAAATCTTTGGGTGTGACATGGGAGAATGATAGTGGTACTTGGCATTTCAATAAATGATGTGTCAGGTGTTGCTTATCCACCACAGATGAAGTAACATACCCAGGCCAGGGCAGTTACGAATCTGTGGTATCTTAGAATTTGCGGTCTTAAGAACATGTAAACTCATATTGCAAGTACCTGTCTGTTAAAGGGAAAGCCTTATTGAGAGCATGAGAATTAGCTATCTGAAAGAAATACCCCAACCAAAGATCTGCGTATGAAAATGGAAGTTTAATATTGCTGTATCTTGCTCTTGTCCAATTTTCATTCTTTTCTTCCTGTCCTTTCTGTCCACATTGTGACTCAACTTCACGGTTGGCATAATGCTCCTTTTCCCTGCTTTCGTAGATAATGTTTACTGCATTCTTAGAATAATCCTTATCCGCTTTCTAGAATGGATTTATTTGCTTTGTAGATTAATTTAATTGCTTCCTAGATCTAATTTACATTCATGTCAGTAGTTATTAATCACCTTTCAAACCTATTGAGCAATACGAATGGAAAATCTAGTAAAACGACGTGGGACCTGCTTCTATCGCACATCCTCCAGTGAACGATCCGGTCTTACTATAAATTACTGCAATTTTTGACACCGTGCGCTTTCGGGCCACAGTTTCTTAAACACGAGCAATAAAAACATGACTACTTATAAATATATCCCTAATCACAACTCCGCCATCATAAATTGGTTTCATTAATAAAACTTAAACCAGGACCATGATTTTTCGGAAAATACTCATGTAGTGGGAAATTGCCAAAAGTTTCATGGCAGGAACTCTCATGGCAAGAATTGATGAGAAGCATCATGGCATACTTGCCGGGGATCCTCAGTGTGACAGGCTGAAGGTCAACCTATCCCGGCTATGCCATGAGATTTGTCAACATTTCATGACAGGGAGGACCACAGTGCCATTTGAAATTAAAGCACCACACTTGAAGTAACAAAAAGACTAATAATCTTGATATATCCCTAAACCCTTTCCCGTGAATCATAACTCTTTTCATGTAATAAATCTAACCTGGTATATTTTTAAGAAAATGCTCGTGGGACGGAAATTGTCAAAAGTTTCATGGCGCCGTTGCCGGGGAGGATGCAGCGCCGTTTTTATTTAGAGAATTACATTCCTCATTGCTCCTAGAGTAGCCTATACATATAATTATAAATATTCACCTTCAGAACCACTTCTAACCTGGGGATTGTACAGGTACTGTCATTATTGAAGCCGTTGTTCTATGCAAAGGAGGAAGCAGACGCCAGCCGAGATCCCGTTTAATTCAGAGATAGAAAAGACAGCTCGACGTCTTAGGGCGGAGACTAAACGAAGAAGGGAACGGGAACGACAGGCATTACTTTCGCCAAACACCAGCAGCGATATCTCCGAGATGGCAAACCCTGACATCCCACCAATCATTCAACCCAATCCCCCACTTCACAACATTGAGGAAGACCCCGAAGATGCTGATCATGATGAATTGGATGATCCCCCTCCCCAGATCATACAAGGAGGTGGGAATCCACCAAACATGGACCAGCAGCACTTCGAGGCACCCCCTCCCAACCCGAACCAAAACCCACCAAACAACCAAAACCAACCAAATCAGCAAGATTTTCCAAACCAACAGAATCAGCAATACCACAACCCCCATCAGAATCCCCCGAATCCGAATGATTTCAATGATCCAAGGAACTATTTTATGCCTCAGAACTACTACCCACAGCAATACCAAGGAGGGCCTGAGAACAATCATCAAGCAGCAGCTGCTGCTGATTACATGCAGCCGATTTTAGAGCCATATCTGAACATTCCTGGACAAGCTCCATTCTTGGCCAGGAATTTCGAACTGAAACCGGCCCTGATCAATCTAGTCCAGAGCAACCAGTTTGCCGGAGCAAGTCATGAAGATCCCCATGATCACCTGCAAACCTTCCTAGAATTGTGTGACACGATCAAAAATCGTGATGTACCCGCAAACACCATTCGACTAAGGCTATTTCCCTTCTCTCTGACAAGCGGAGCACGAACATGGTACAAGTCACTGCCCGTAAATCAGAAGTCTACATGGGAAGATGTGATCAGAAACTTCCTAGCAAAATACTTCCCGGAGTCCAAGGTGGATGAATGCCGCTCCAAAATTGCGGAATTCAAGATGAAACCAGACGAGTCCTTGTATGATGCAAAGGAAAGATTCTTCAACCTACTCAGAAAGTGTCCTCAACATGGTTTCCATGACTGGGAGAGACTGAGAAAGTTCTACAGTGGTCTGACCCCAGCATGGAAATCCATGCTTGATGCTGCCGGGGGTCAACATTTGCTCTACATACCGATGGACCAAGCCTGGGCAAAGATTGAAGCCATGAGTGTCAACCGTTCTGTTCTAACTGATGATGGTAATCCCACTCCCCCTCGTGGTTTGTGTGTTGTAGGTACAGTAGAGAAGTCAGACATTGAAAAGCTTCAAGAGCAAGTGGCAGCGTTATCTGTGAATCAAGGAGTTGGAAGTTCTGCGCAGGGACAGCAAACTGATGTGATCTGTGGACTGTGTCAAGGTGCTCATGCAACTGACACATGCGAGCAAGTCACAGCAGAGAGCTGTAACTATGCAGGAGCTTTTCCGAATAGACACCCGAATTTGTCTTATTCAAACAACAACGCCTTGAACTCACATCTCTTGAACAAGCCACAGCAACAACAGTTCAACCCTCAGCAGAATCAGGGATTCAATCAGAACAGGGGCCAACATTTTCAGAATCCAGGTTTCCAACCTCAGATCCAGCAGAGGCCACCTCAGAATTTCCAGAACTTTCAGCCCAATCAGAATTTCCAGCCTCAGTTTGTCCCAAACCAAGGCCAGTGGAATCAGAATCAGCAGCAAAATCAGAATCAGAACCAAAAGCCTCCTTCAAGGCTTGAGAATCTGATGACTGATTTCATCACTAGTCAGAAAGAGATCAACAATCAACTGCAGGCCTCCATCAGAAATGTGGAGACCCAAGTTACACAGATGGCTAATGAGATGCAGAAAAGGGACAAAGGAACATTGCCTAGCACTGCGGAAAAGAACCCGCAATGCAAGGCAATAACCTTGAAATCTGGGAGAGTACTAGCTGGACCAAAAGGAGCGGATACTGGAGCGGAATTTGAAGAAGATGATATTGTTGACAATGTTGGTAAGGAAGTTGATAATGGGAACGAAGCAGAAAAAGAGACAGCTGAAATGCAGACTGAAGCTGCGCCTGAAACAGCTGAACCAGATAAGGGTACAGGTGAAGGTACAACTTCCTTCCCTTCACCACCAAAAATTGCTAATAACAAGTACATGCCCAGGATTCCTTATCCTGCGCGGCTTAAAAATAAAGAACATGATCTTAAATTCAAGAAATTTCTGCAACGATTAAAGTCTGTAGAGATAACCATTCCTCTCACAGAAATGATTTCCGAAATGCCCATCTATGCTAAGTTCTTGAAAGAATTGATTTCAGGAAAAAGGCAGGTTGAGCAGGAAGAGGTAATTATTCTCAACAGCACGTGCAGTGCCATTGTTCAGAGGAGAATGCCTGAAAAGAAAGAGGACCCCGGATGTTGCACACTTCCAGTACAATTCGGAAAGGCCAAAGTGAGTATGGGGCTTTGTGATTTAGGATCAAGCATCAATGTGATGCCACTAGCTATGGCTGTTCGCCTGAAGCTTGGAGAAATTCAACCGGTCAAGATGAGACTGCAACTTGCAGACAGATCGATCACTCAGCCCGTAGGAATTCTCAAGGATGTTGTAGTCAAAACCGGGCAGGTTCTTTTCCCGGTCGACTTCATCGTCCTCGACATTGAAGAGGATTCTGAAATGCCACTTATCCTTGGACGCCCATTTCTAGCCACTGGTGGTGCACTGATTGACGCCAAATCCGGAAAAGTCACCTTAAGGGTCGATGGCGAGGAGATCATCTTTGATATGGAGAAATTGCAGAAATTTCCGAATGACAGTTCTTGTTTTTCATTTGAAAATGTAATAGTTAGGGAAGAGCTAGACTCTGAACTTGAGTGTGAAATGATGCTGGATGAACCATCAAAGCAGGTACTGAAGCCTGCTGGCGTGGAGCACAAAGAATGCAAAGCCGTTCACTTCGCCGATCCCGAAACAGGGGATTTGGAGGAATTTGATGGCATGGACTTCCATGAGGACGCCAACCAAGAGGAGGAAGAGGACCCTGTACTGATGCAGGATCCCGAAGGTAAATCTGTTCTCCCACTACCCAATTCTCGCAAACTACTCCCTTCCGTTGAATGTCCACCAGAGCTTGAACTTAAAACACTACCCGATCATCTCAAGTACGCGTTTCTCGCAGAACATAAAAAGTTACCCGTGATTGTTTCGGCTAAGCTCTCTCAAGAGCAAGAAAATGCTCTGGTGGTCGTTCTTAAGAAACATGTACATGCAATAGGTTGGACCATTTCTGATATAAAAGGAATAAGCCCTTCTATTTGCATGCACAGGATTCTAATGGAAGAAGAGTTTAAACCCTCCCGTCAACCTCAGAGGCGATTGAACCCCCTTATGCAGGAAGTGGTAAGGAAAGAAGTTATCAAGCTCTTAGATGCTGGTATAATCTATCCTATCTCTGATAGCAAATGGGTTAGCCCAGTGCAGGTCGTACCCAAACGAGGAGGGATGTGCATAACCAAGAATGAGCAAGGAGAAGAGGTTGCAACCAGGCCAGTGACCGGATGGAGAGTTTGTATCGATTATCGGAAGCTGAATGAGGCCACACGCAAGGACCATTTTCCATTGCCATTCATTGACCAGATGCTTGAGAGGTTGGCAGGGAGAGCGTTTTATTGCTTTTTGGATGGTTATTCTGGTTATAATCAGATCGTTATTTCCAGTGAGGACCATGATAAAACCACTTTTACTTGCCCGTACGGCACTTTTGCCTATCGACGGATGCCTTTTGGTTTATGCAATGCACCTGCTACTTTTCAAAGATGCATGATGTCTATTTTCTCTGAATTTATCGAAAAATGCATTGAGGTCTTCATGGATGACTTCTCTGTATATGGAGATACGTTCGAAGATTGTTTGACCAATCTTGCTAAGATTTTAAAGAGGTGTGAGGACACTAACTTGGTTTTAAATTGGGAAAAGTGCCATTTTATGGTCACTGAGGGCATAGTGTTAGGTCATCGCATTTCTCGTGCAGGCATTGAAGTTGATCCAGCTAAAGTTTCCATCATTTCCAATCTCCCTCTTCCTAACTCGATCAAATCAGTTAGGAGCTTCTTAGGGCATGCCGGTTTCTACCGGCGATTCATTAAGGATTTCTCTAAAATTGCCAAGCCGCTCACTAATCTGCTTTGTAAAGAAAATCCTTTCTTAATAAATGAAGCGTGTGTCCAAGCCTTTGACACGCTCAAGAAGATGTTGGTTTCTGCACCGATAGTGCAACCACCCGATTGGTCAATACCTTTCGAGGTAATATGCGATGCTAGTGGTCTCGCCGTAGGCGCAGTTCTTGGACAACATAAGGATGGGAGACATTGCGTAATTCATTACGCAAGTCATGCCCTGAATGAGGCCCAAGTTAACTACACCACAACGGAGAAAGAGATGTATGCTGTAGTCTTCGCGTTTGACAAGTTCAGACAGTACCTAATAGGTACAAAGACCATAGTATACACCGATCATACAGCATTGAGATACCTGTTTAGCAAACAAGATGCAAAACCTCGATTAATCAGGTGGGTACTTCTGTTGCAAGAATTCGACATCATAATAAAAGATAGGCGAGGTCGAGATAATGGTGCTGCTGACCACTTATCTCGATTAGATAATGATAAAAAGGAAAAAGCCGTCAATGAGGATTTCCCGGACGAACAGTTGTTCGCGTTGCATCTGCATAATCAAGCTTGTCCATGGTTTTCCGACATTGCTAACTTCTTGGCATGCGGAGTAACCCCCCAGTTTTCGAACTATCATCAGAGGAATAAGTTCAAACGAGATGTATTAAGTTACTTCTGGGAAGAACCTTATCTCTTCAAACACTGCCCTGATTTAATAATCAGGCGATGTGTGACCGAGCATGAAGCTTATCAAATTGTCAGAAAATGCCATGAATCAGAATATGGAGGTCACCATGGTCCCGCTCGAACGGCCCACAAGGTCCTCGAATGTGGATTTTATTGGCCTCACATCTATGAGGATTGCAGGACATTTGTTAAGGGCTGTGACAGATGCCAAAGATTAGGAAACATCTCCAAGAGGGATGAGATGCCTCAAAAGGGGATTCTCACACTCGAGATCTTTGATGTATGGGGCATTGACTTCATGGGACCGTTTCCACCATCTGGTGGAAACTACTACATCTTGGTAGCTGTCGATTACGTATCCAAATGGGTCGAGGCTGTCGCATTACCGACCAATGATGGTAGCCAAGTCATCAAGTTCCTCAAGAACAACATTTTCAGTCGATTTGGCGTACCTAGGGTGGTGATATCTGATGGAGGAACACACTTTATTAATAAAGGTTTTGAAACTTTAATGAGTAAAAATGGGATCCTCCATAAGATAGGCACGCCTTACCATCCTCAGACTAGTGGTCAAGTCGAAGTATCCAATCGCGAAATCAAACACATACTCGAAGCCACTGTCGGGATAACCCGTAAGGATTGGGCACGTAAGCTCAATGATGCTCTATGGGCATACCGCACAGCATATAAGACTCCCATCGGGATGTCTCCATATAGGCTGGTCTTCGGAAAAGCCTGTCACTTGCCTGTAGAGCTAGAGCATAAAGCTTACTGGGCCGTTAAAACGCTTAACTTCGATCCGAAAGTTGCTCAGAGCAAACGTAAGTTGGACCTCAATGAAATTGAGGAAATACGAGCGCAAGCTTATGAAAGCTCTCGAATTTACAAGGAGCGGACCCAGAAGTTGCACGATCGCCGGATCAAACCTAAGTATTTTTATGTTGGTCAACATGTGTTATTGTTCAATACTAGGTTGAAGCTGTTCCCCGGAAAGCTCAAATCTAGATGGGAAGGACCACATGAAGTACTAGAGGTGTTCAAAAATGGAGCTGTCAGGATTCGAACTGGCAGGGGCGATATAGTGGTGAATGGGCAGCGATTGAAAGAGTACCTCGGACAGTTCGATCCGGAGAAAGAAAGCCAAGCAGTGGCAGACCCGGCTTACACTCAATAAGAAACAGCATTTAAAAATACAAAAATTTCAGTTTATATATATAGTATATAGTTACAGTATTTATTTCATGGCAAGAAAGTACCCAAAGATCAATTAAACATTTAGAGTACTAAGACTCTAAATGTGAGGACGTTGATATTTGGAGAAAATCTGATGCGTCTTATTTGTCTGTCTTGCAGAAGTTCGGAACCACCAAAAAGAAGGAGCAGATAACAGCAACATGGAAAACCAGGTTCTTGGTTGGATTAGTTCTATAGATCTGAGAAAATGTTCTCGGGAATTGAAGAAATTCAAGACCCGAAACAAAATTCACAGATAAAATGGAACTAACCCAACCTAATTTTATGCAAGTGGATTATTTAATTTTCAGCCCAGCATTTTGAATTTACTTGGACTAAATCTACTTAGCCCAAGTCAAATAAAATGGACGCAGGCCCAATACCACACTCGGGCCCAGTCCAAGAAAATTTGAAAATTCAAAATCCTTTGTCGCGGAAGGACCTTTGTCGCGATGTCATGCATCGCGACCAGGCCCTGCTCCGCGACAAACTCCCTTTTCCTTCTAAACCATTTCCCCAAATCTTGTCGCGAAGCACCTTGTCGCGGAGCATGACTCCGCGACCAACCCCTGCTCCGCGACACGATTTGCGTTGACTGTCTCCATACTGAACTTTGTCGCGATGGCCTTGTCGCGGAGCATGACTCCGCGACCAACCCTCAATTCCGCGACCACTCTAATGTCGCTATGCCTTGTCGCGGAACCTTGTTCCGCGACAAAGTCTCGGACTCCGCGACAAAAGTTCAAGTATTTATACCCCCCCACCCCCTCCAGTTTCTTTTCACCTTCCTCCTGTCATTTCAACTTCTTTCAGTTTCTTCATCTTCTTCTCCCCCATTTTTCTCTCATCCGAACGAACACCACGTGTTCTTCGCACTCTTGCACGCCATTTCTAAGGGAAACTATGGACCGATTTCATGGACCCCTCCCAATCCTTGGACCCGTGCCTAGACCCGAGCCAAGGAGGAGAGGGTAAACCCTATTTTCACCATGGTCATAGCCCCCCTTCGGACCCCTTAGTTCTTTTATTTATTTCATTTTGTTGTGTTCTTGGTGTGGTGTTGTTAGTGTGCACATCCAACTTCAGATTTTTGGAGGTTTTGAGTGCCCTCGGCTTTGAGAGCCATTTTGAAGTTTTTGAGAACTTGTTTTGAAAACTGATTAATGGAGTTAAAACTGGTAATGGATAAGATTTTTGAAGTTTAAAACTGGAAAGAACAAACCGATAAACATTTGGGTATTGTTTTGAATATCTTGATGTTATTAGTTTGATTGATCCTGATGTGATGTGCACAGTGTGGGTGGTGTAATAAAGATGGAAGATCTTTTTGGGCACATTTGTTCTCATGTTAGAAATCTCATGGGAATAAATGTTTGTTTGTTTATGGAAACATAGTACAAACACCCAATAGGAAGCTTCCACTTTTAATAAAAGCAACCTTTTAGAAAAAGACAAAAAGAGTTATTTTTGTTTAATGTTTGACTTGAGTTTTGTTCCCAATGGAACACTTGTGTGAGTAAGATAGCAGTACTTTTGTCACCTAACTGCTATCCTTTTCAAAAATCCAAAATGGGACCACTCACATCCCACTTTTATTAAATAAAACAAGTCAACCATTTTTTAAAATTAAAAACAGTGTTTGCAAATTTTTGGATGCTAAAACTGTCCAAACAGTCCAAGCTATTCAGAAACAGCAGATCCGTTCCGCCACGTCTCCATTGCACATTCCAATATCCGAGCACTCCATTTCCACCTATCCATCTCATTCCACTTCCAACAAGTGTCTCGGACTTGTTTAATAAACTGAAAACTTTTGGGCCCTATGGCCCGTTAAAAAGATTTTAGGCCCAATGGCCAATTTTATTTTATTTTGGGCTCTTTAGCCCAATTAAAACCAAATATTATTTACATGTGCTTTAAATTAAAATTCAAGTCAGAAATTTAATAATCTCACATCTAGAGCAAAGCTCTAAATGTGAGGATGTTGGTTTCTAAACTTGAATAATTTCCGAAAATTACATAAAAATGTGGATTCATCACTTCCTATCTTTTCAGGGGTAATCCTCCCATTCCAGACCCTGCTCCAGAAGGAACCAAGTTGCTGGACTTGCCGGTCGAACTCCTTGGTGAAATTCTCTCCCGGATAGGAGAGGATGAAATCAAGGGGGTGTTTACTGCACAACGTGCATGCAAAAAACTCAGGGATGCTGGGAATCTTACTATCGTGTACAAGCGATGTGAGGTTATCACTTCCACGGTGAAGAGATGGCAAGAAAGGATCCGTCGGCAGAAGGAGAGATTCCTGCAAATATGCACAGCTGCAGGAAACTTCAACCTTCAGCTCGTTCCAGCACTCAGGGCATTTGCAGAGGGGAATGAGGAGCGTGCTTGTGAACTGCTACGCCCGGGACTTGAGGACAACCATAAGACATCAATCTTCACCCGCGGATTGATGCTTATGAGTAAGACAGATGAAAGCCAAGCTGAGCAGGGAATCAGAATGATCGACAGGATGGTAACAGATCGATCGGTCTTTCGGTATACGTCCCTCAACGTTCTCGCTTGGATAACTGATCACCCAGACAACCCACAACTGTGGGCAGGCCAAGGAGTCAGAGTCTATTGCCCAGAATGGCATGCACCTCTGAGAAACCGTGACTGGTGCCTGCGTTGTGAGCTTTCCAGCTGTGTCCTCTGGCTCCGATACATGCCCTGAAGAAGGAAGGAAGAATCCTAGTTCGAATTTACCCTGCTTTATTTTATTTCCAGTCTAGTAGTAGTATTTGCAAGGGATTTCCTCCTTTTGTGTGTGCAGGTTCGTATTAACTGCACGAGAATCCCTTGCCTCGGATGTATTCAATTGCTTTCCCTAAAATTGGAACTCAACTCTTGAGACCACTGAACAATTCTTTACTGCTTTCCTTTGAAAAGATGTCTGACAGTCCGAGATGAATAAGTGACTGTCAGGCCAAAAATATGCTGTTGACATACCTAGTATGTCAGCAGTGCCTCCTTACTGCTTTCAATTAAATAACCAGCAAAAATATGCATAAACTTGCTCTAAATTCACAAGTTGAATTTAGGCTTGTGATTAAATTTTCAAATTTTTAAATTGGGATAATATAATTGAGAACATGCATGACATGCATTCCTGAGGTTTTGAGCTATAAAAATTTAATGATGCGATCAGCTTATTGGGTAATAAATCTGCATGTTAGAGATTTCGATTGAATAAATTGTTAGAATTAAGCTTTGATTAAATTTGAGAATATTGTATGACATGAATCAACCCAACCTTGTGAGATTTGAGCCATGAGTCACTTTTACTCATTCATTTTCTTTGATGTGTGAATCATTTTGATTAAAGGAAACTAGAACTTGCGATTGGGACCGATTCAAGACCATGCCATATTCCCGAAATCGAGCATATGATCGAGGCACTTAGAAAAACCCAAATTTTTGGCCTTCGTTTGAAATCCAAACCCAAAAATATTTTCCCTTTAGGATTAACCAATTTGAGCCTATAAGCCTAATTTTTCTTTGAAGCCCTCTATATTATTCCTAGCCTTATAAAAAGACCAAAACAATCAAACCCAAGTGTGCGAGAATGAATTCTATCAAAGGCATTACAATTTTTGATCATCAACAAAAACTATAAATCGGTATTCCATAAACCGATTCAAAAAAAAAAAAAAAAAAAAAAAAAGGAAGAGATGTTGAATTCCAGTCAACAACAATAAATTGCAAATGACAAAGCAAATTAGACATAGTCTAATGTCAATGCAATATGAAAAGAGAAAAGCAAAAGAAAGAAACAATGATGATCATAAATTTTAAATAAAAATGCCAAGTTATGATGGAATTAAATTCTTACTACTACTTAGCCTAATAATTTCCCTTTCCTACCTAATGTTACAACCGTACGCCCCGTCATAACCCTCAAATAAGACCTCGTGATCTCGATTTGAAGAAATGAGCCGGTGGCGAGTTGGCCTGATTGCAAGCTTATGGGATAATTTAATTAAATGTGATTTTGAGCGTTCATGATTAAACCCCAATTGAGAGTGAGTGAATTTTCCGGTTCTCTTATAAGTGAGGCCTTTTCTCATTACACATGTTCGTGTCATACCTTAATTCTAATTTTTAATCTTTGCATCTTTCAAACATGACATTCATGAAGGATTGATAATAATGTTTGATTTGTAGGCCTGATATAGTGAGCAAGTATCATTTCATTAAACACTGCAATCAAGGGAATTCAACACTTGTAGTTTTTGATTATCTTATCCCAATTCAAAAAGGATGTGATTTATGAAGCCACGAAAATGAATTGAATATGTAGAGTCCGTGTTCCTAGGAACATTGACTCTGACTGCTCGGGGACGATCAGTATTAAATGTGAGGATGTTGATAATGGCCAAAAATGACCATTATTTTCAATCCATTTCCGTGTCTTAAACGGGCATTTGATCGCATTCCGGTCTTACATTAAGTAAGAAAGCAGTCGAATTGGACTGATTTATGCATAATTGTAAAAATAATAAGCTGGTGTGAAAAAGACATAAATATGTAATTTTATTACATATTTATGTTAGAAAAATCCAAAAACATGAGAAAAAGAAAAGGAAACAAAAAGATGGGAAAAAGATAGAAAAGCCCACAAAAAGAATATTTTTGGCCCATCTGGCCCAATCCAGCAGGCCCAGGAAGACCTTTGTCGCGGAAGCCCTTGGCGCGATGCAGTGTTCCGCGACAAAGGCATACTCCGCGACCAACTGGCCCCAAATGAAGAGGAGACCAGCCAAGCCCCTGGCGCGATGACCCTTGTCGCGATAGCATGACTCCGCGACAAAAGCCCATTCCGCGACCAAGATGCACAAATAGAGACACAAGACCCAGTCGAGAAGCCTTGCCACATGCAGTGTGTTCCGCGACCAACTTGATGTTCCGAGACAAAGCTGTGATGTGTGTGATGTCTTAAGACACAATGGGCTAGAATCAAGGCCCATGGGCTTAGGGTTACACTTCTATAAATATGAGGTGTCTCCCATGAGCTAAGGGTTGGATGGTTGGAAGTTTGAAATTTAGGAGTTCTTGAAGGCAAGCTTAGGAGTTCTTCCTTAGGTAGAGTAGTTAGGTTTATTTTTATGTATTATTTAATTTTTGCACTTAGTTTAGTTTAGATTAGTGTTTTACTGTTCACAGCGCTTAGATAGCCATTTTTATACTATGTTTTATTTTCTAAACTCTTGTTTTAGGGTTTGTAATACCCAAATCATGGGTATTAACAACACCTCTTCAATAATATGGGAAAACATTCATCATTTGTGTCCCAAATCATGAAATGGGTCTCACACCCCATGGATTTATGCTTTCTTTTTCATTTTGGGGTTATTTGACCCCCATTTTGTTATTTTCATGTTCACTGTTAGCATATTATGGATAATGTTGTGTGGATGAGTGATCAAACCCTAGATTAGGACTCATGCTTTATTTTAATGTTCTGCCCAGTCTTGTTATTTTTGCTTAAGCATGTCCTTCTTTATTTTGAATGTTTCTTGCTTATTTTTAGCCTAGAATAGCTTTTTGATCTGAAATAGGGTGAGATCACGCTGTTTGCATGCCACTGCTCATTTCTGCTTTTTCTGACTTTTGTCCTGAACCACCTTGGGCGCCAACCGCCTTCTGGCGCGGAACCACGTTCCGCGACAGAGTGGCAGTTCCGCGACCAAGGTGTTTCAAGACACTTGTCTCTATAATTTAAAACCCTTTGTCGCGGAATACCTTGTCGCGGAGCCACGTTCCGCGACAAAACTGTCCATGCATAGCGACAAAGGAGCCAAACTCTTGCATTTTGTCTTCATGGCTTCTTGTCGCGGAATCATCCTGTCGCGGAGCCACGTTCCGCGACAGAATCCCATTCCGAGACAGAAAAATTATGCCATGTTTCTTAACCTTTGAACACTTTGTCGCGGAATACCTTGTCGCGGAACCACGTTCCGCGACAAAATCTCCATGCATAGCGACAAAGGTTCAAATGCCTTAGAATTTTATGAAAACACTTTGTCGCGATGTCACCCTTGTCGCGGAGCCACGTTCCGCGACAAAACCTTGCATAGCGACAAAGAGGCGTTATGCTGCCAAAAATTCTAAAAACTTGTCGGGATGTCCATGTCGCGGATCTCGGTCCGCGACAACATTTATGATATAGCGACAAGGGTTTCTCTCTCTATTTGATCTCAAACAAATTTCATTCTCTTTCCATTTTATATTGCAACACTCACATCATAGCCCCACGGGTTAGGATGTAACATTCTGGAATTGCAATATAGGGTGTTATGCTGCCCAAATTTTGATTCTCCATTCGCATCACTTAACTGATTGAACCCTTGACTCATTAATGATTAAAGATTGAGATTAGCAATAATCAAACTTCAATAATCATCATGATTAAAGGACCTTTGTTCAATTGCCATTAAAACATTCTTGTATAAACAAAATCCTGACGGCTTAAACAGATAATCTGGACTGTAATTAACTATGGTATGAAGGATTATTTAAGACCATCAATTGTGGGCCCAACCCACAACCTTGCATGAGAAACCAATGTCTCTCATACAATGGATCTTCTTTTGCTTCTTATTTATTTTGTCCTTGTGTATTGTGTGGAACCATTAGTAAAGAATACATCAGAATAATGTTGGCGGGTACTCCCTCATGGATAACTAGCTCGTATTCTGGGTATTAGTTACTAATTGTTATTTTGCATGGTCTGAATGGCTGTCAGTGGAAGCCTTGGCGGTTCGCCCATCCGGGGTTATAATAGCTGCTCAACTGACTCCCATCCAGATACAGTTTTATTTTTGTTATCTTAATTTCCAAACCCAAATTCCAATCCGTAATAGGAATCAGTTGGCATCAGTCAATGCCAACTGATGATCATTATAGAAAGGAAGCATGTAGGTTTTTATCCGAATTCACAGACAGTGGAGGCCCAACTGGTGTTGACACCACCATTACAGGGTCTAAACTGTCTAAATTCGCTCCATCCGAGTGATTGGGAAATTGGACAGTAGATGTTTACAGTCCACCCGATTATTCTGCCATTACTTTGGTACCTTGACCATTCCATTCTGTGTTTCACCTTCTGTCTAGACCCGCTTCTATATTTTGGGTCAATTAATTTTACACTTCCATATATCCTTATGCATGATAATATTATGTACTGTTGTAGTCTGTAATTATTTTGGGATCCTTCCCTTGGACAATAGAAGTCTAGATCTTTAACGGATATTGCTTTATAAACTTCCAACAAAAACCTCTTTATAAAATTCGGATCTGAGTAAGGGATAAATTCTTCAGTTATGACTAATCCATATTCTACCAAGGGTTATATTTTGGGGATTAAGAAGCAGATTCAGCGATTAGGTCTCGTCTAGACTGAAAGGGTCTGTGTTTTAACTGAGAGTCTAGTACCTGACAGGGAATGATTTTCAAATCCATTATTTTCCAAAATTGCTGGTTGATGGAAATGTAGGATTAGGTGCTACGCCGAGATGGGGTCCACTTGGATTCAAATACAGTGTAGTACATGATCTTAGAGGAACATCATTCAGGCCTTGGTTATTTTCCAAGATAGGGTTGAGTTTTCTTTCAACTGCTATCCTCTTCTGCCAAAGCTTACTTTTGAGTCCTGAGTGAGTGCATCCGGAACGAACTAATTTATTAGCTCGTTTCATTAGTTTGTATCTCATAATCACCCGGAAGGAAGTGAACACACTAGTGGTTCACCGAGAGCCGGGAATTCTTGATCCATACTCCTTCATCCTGATGGGGAGCTGTCTTTTACTACCAGGGTCAGATTTTCAAAGCCTCCGAGTGATAGGATTTTAAATGCTTTCTTTACCGCTTTCTTTTAACCGCTTTCATTAGAGGTCACTCGGTTGTATTGAGAGTTGTGTAACTGCTACTAGGATTGACAGTTAAGGGATAGTTTAGGGCTTGATTCAAATCTTTGGGTGTGACATGGGAGAATGATAGTGGTACTTGGCATTTCAATAAATGATGTGTCAGGTGTTGCTTATCCACCACAGATGAAGTAACATACCCAGGCCAGGGCAGTTACGAATCTGTGGTATCTTAGAATTTGCGGTCTTAAGAACATGTAAACTCATATTGCAAGTACCTGTCTGTTAAAGGGAAAGCCTTATTGAGAACATGAGAATTAGCTATCTGAAAGAAATACCCCAACCAAAGATCTGCGTATGAAAATGGAAGTTTAATATTGCTGTATCTTGCTCTTGTCCAATTTTCATTCTTTTCTTCCTGTCCTTTCTGTCCACATTGTGACTCAACTTCACGGTTGGCATAATGCTCCTTTTCCCTGCTTTCGTAGATAATGTTTACTGCATTCTTAGAATAATCCTTATCCGCTTTCTAGAATGGATTTATTTGCTTTGTAGATTAATTTAATTGCTTCCTAGATCTAATTTACATTCATGTCAGTAGTTATTAATCACCTTTCAAACCTATTGAGCAATACGAATGGAAAATCTAGTAAAACGACGTGGGACCTGCTTCTATCGCACATCCTCCAGTGAACGATCCGGTCTTACTATAAATTACTGCAATTTTTGACACCGTGCGCTTTCGGGCCACAGTTTCTTAAACACGAGCAATAAAAACATGACTACTTATAAATATATCCCTAATCACAACTCCGCCATCATAAATTGGTTTCATTAATAAAACTTAAACCAGGACCATGATTTTTCGGAAAATACTCATGTAGTGGGAAATTGCCAAAAGTTTCATGGCAGGAACTCTCATGGCAAGAATTGATGAGAAGCATCATGGCATACTTGCCGGGGATCCTCAGTGTGACAGGCTGAAGGTCAACCTATCCTGGCTATGCCATGAGATTTGTCAACATTTCATGACAGGGAGGACCACAGTGCCATTTGAAATTAAAGCACCACACTTGAAGTAACAAAAAGACTAATAATCTTGATATATCCCTAAACCCTTTCCCGTGAATCATAACTCTTTTCATGTAATAAATCTAACCTGGTATATTTTTAAGAAAATGCTCGTGGGACGGAAATTGTCAAAAGTTTCAGCCACCAACAAGCAACTAATAGGAATTATAAAGAAGATGATCAAAGATCAGCCGAGGAAGTGGCATGAAAAGTTATCCGAAGCATTGTGGGCTTATCAAAATGCCAAGACCTCAGCCACTGGATTCTCGCCATTTCGGCTGACATATGGGATGGATGCAGTACTTCCAGCCGAAATAACAGCACCAACTTTGAGAACAAGCCAAGCAGATTTGATGTCGGTCGAACAGTACAATCGCTGAATGAAAGATGAATTATTGGATGTTAATTCCGATCGGGTGCAAGCATTTGAAAATTTACAGAAAAATAAAGACATTGTATCCGATTGGTATAATAAGCGAATTCGTGTTAAGCGATTTGAAGTCGGCGATTTAGTGTGGAATGTTATATGGCCACCCAAACAGAAGGATGACCGATTAGGAAAGTGGAGCCCCAATTGGGAGGGGCCATTTATTGTTCAAACGAGATTACCGAATGGAGCAAACATATTGGTAGATGAAAATGGAGAACAAATGTCGATACCAGTAAATGCAAGATATATGAAGAAATATTATGCTTCAGTCTGGTATTAAACATCAAGTAAACAGAAAAGAAAGATTTTATTGCATGGACAAACATTACAAAAGGAGCTACTTCGGCCGAAAGCAGCGTCGATAGTCCGAAGTTACAATATACAAGGGAAACGTCCTAATCTAACAAGGCAGGGAAGGGATAGAAGCCAGTGGGACTGGCAATGGAGGACACTCAACATTCATTCCTAATGCCAAATTCTTCCCGCCGGCGAGATCAGAGATGGCTGTGCTAATGAAGCCAACTCCCCGATCAGAAAGGAAAAGAAAAAGAAAAATAAGGCTTTGCTCCAACAAGGACACCCCTCTAAACATGCACGTTAAGAGAGAAGTCCGTGGGGTATGCCCTTCGGAGCAAAAAGGATGATACAGTCCCATAGACAGGCACGGTTATCATTCGACCGCCCAGGACTTTGGGACCGATATTAACAAGGTTACGACAGGTCATATCAATATTAAGAGAAAGGACGAAGCCTGAATATGACCGTCGAAACATATATTAGGAAAAGTGTTGAGAGACCCTCTTCCGCATGAGGGTGGCGATAAAAGGGTTAGCTGGACTCGTACCACACAAAGGAAGAGTTTCCGTGTCATGAATAGGGATTCAAATGAAGAATCGATATGCCAAGGAGGCCAAAGAGAAAAAGGAATGAAACGCATCGAGGGAGTTATAACAAGCATTGCAAGGTGTTGTAATGGCAAAGGAAAGGATGCCGGTATTTATAGAATATCAAGGAAATGTCATTTATAGCAAAGATAGAAACATAAAAAGGAAAGAGCATTAATAATAGACAAGACATTTCAGGGGTTCCAATAAAGCTGCAGAGAATATTGCTCTGCCAAAAAGATATCCTGGAGATTACGGGAAAACTGATGCAGTAATTCATAAAAGACAAGCATTTGATAACAGGCCGATCAGAAGTGCAAAAAATCGGCTAAAGAAAAAGAGAAGGTCAAGATTACATCAAATGATACATCAAAGTCCAGCCGAAAAGGAAGAATTCAAAGAACCATAACAACCGTATTCAAGTAGCAACAACAATAAAGAAATCTCAATCCCTACTCAAGTCATAAGCAATATCATCGTCGAAACCGCGAGGGAGAATGACGGCCGAATTTCGGACAGTCGCCGAATCCAAGGCCGATTGAAATTCCTGATATGATCGAGCTTCAGCTTCGGCTGAAACCGGAGGGTCATCGGGCTGAGATAAGAGAAGATGTTCAGAAGCGTCTTGAAGAATTCCAGGCTGAACATCTAAAATAGAAGAAAAAGGAAAAAGTTTATCAAAACAGAAGAAGGGCGTAATCACCATATATTATGTTGATCAAAAGAACAAACTCAAAAATTACCAGGGTCCTTCGGATTATTTCCTACAGAAGAACCAATGACAGGGTTATCTGAGACCGTGGAAGTATCAGGTGCAAAATGGAGTTGGGCCGCAGTAGATCGGATTCTATCCACCATAGCTTGGGTGTCCGATCATAAACCACGGAAAATGCCGATGATTTCATCACTAAAGGAAGTCCTCAGGGAAAGATAACCCATCTCTTGTTGAAGACTGGAAAGCTTATCTGTTGGAGCCTGGGCAGATTTATGAAGCTGCTTGACAAGGCATTGCAGGTGAGCCGACTCCTTATTCACCTCAGCCAGAGCATCCTTCACGCCTTGTGCCTCACGCTGGAGTCGGCTAATTTCCAGATTGAAGGCGGAGAGGTCATTCGAATACTTGAGTTTAAGATTGTCATTAGCTGACAATTTATCCATATATGCCTAATAATCGGAAGCATGCTTATCGAACTCCAGCTTGTGGAGAGTAAGAGAAGCCTGTTCATCCTCAAGTCTTTTACGAGTGACCAAAATATTGGGGAGCTCTAGGTCCATCCGCAAAAGGCAAGTGAACATTGCCTGATGAGCATCTGCCAAGCCAGAGGCTAGAAGTTCCTCAGAGAAGGACTGCTTGATATGGGAAAGAAGCAGGAGGATAGGCTTGGTTTGAACTGAAAGGGCATAAGACTGACAGGTCCAGACAAGCCCTGAAAGAATTAGGAAACTCCGACGAAGGGAGAGAAAAGGAAGGGGAAAAGAAATCATCCAAAATACTCCTATCTAGAAAAGGAGAAGAGGGAGGAACATCACTAGTAACATCACTAGGAGCTATTCCTTCTTGTCGAACGCGGGCAAGAGAGGGGTCAGAAAGAGAAACGATACAAGAGGAAGGTAGAGCAGCCACCAAAGAAACAGTTGGATCAGGGGTGGTTAAATGGATATTACCAACCCCAAGAGTATTAGGAATTGAGCTTGGCCCTAGGCCAGCTGAAGAAGCGGGAAGCATACCAGAAACAATGGCCGAAGTCTCGTCAATAGGATCAAGGGCCGAATGAGAAATAGCGGAATGAAGAAGCATGTCATTCGGGCCAGGCGAATGATCAGGCGATACAGACGGGCTAGACAAACCTGCAGCTGGGTGAGCCTAAAAGGAAAGGAAATACGTATCAGTAAAACAACAGTGAATAATTTAAAAGAACGAAGAAGGGGAATCGCAGGAAACCTGATCAGTAGATACAACCGATCCAGTGAGAGGCGAACGAGTCGACCGTCTTCGAGCCTTGGAGGCAGGTTTGCCTTTCGACTTTCCCGAACTCGGAGCAGTATGCTTCTGCTTCGAAGAAGCAGCAGGAGCAGACGAAGTATGTGAGCGAGGCGGAAGAGACGAGACATCGTCTAAAGCTCCTGCGGGGAAAAAAAATGGAGGAAAAGTTTGAGAAAGACACGCGACATATAAAATAAGGAATCGAAAAGACTTACTAAGCAAAGGAAGTAAAGGATCTTCCTCTTGAGAAGAACAGGAGTAATCGGGTGCTGAACCGATAACCGAAAACATCATAATACCTGAGAAACCACGAGAAATGAGGAAGGCCTGCAGGTCAGTTCCGAAATTAGCGCAAGAAAGAACTTTTTCCCACCAGTCATCAAAACGCTTTATCGACAAACTAGGTCGAATGTCAAAAGAGCGAACTTCAAAATTACAAATTCGGAGAGCCCATGTTCGGCAATGTTGTCGGCTCTCCTCTGGACCGAATCCTTTAAAGGATTTATTATACCGATTCGGATCTCCACGAAGAGGAAGGACCACGTCCTGAGCAAACCCGAACTGCCGGCTGACCAGGTGAGGATTATAAACTTCAGAAAGGATAGAATGATCAGGGGGAACGAACAACGAGCAGTTGAAGATGTGACGAGGAATGATACAAGCGTTCCAGACCTGAGCCAACGCCGGCGGGAGAGATGCACCGAAAGGGGGAACACCAATAGCCGAAACCCAACTGTTAGAAGAACCAGAGTAAAGATAGCAAGATGAAGAGTCAAGAGGGGGTCTGTTCATAAAATAGTAGATCCATTGTTCAATTCGCATGTCGGGAAAACGGATCCCAAGAAGATCATTGTCTGAAGGAGGGGTGGTATCAAAAGACTGGGGCTCAAAACCAGAAATATTTCTAAAGTGCCAAGCAAGCCAAAGATGAAGAAACCAAAGAGGGCCATGAGACCTATTGAGATGACCATCAGCCCATCCACGTACCTGGGACGAAATGCCAGAGTACAAATGAACTAGAAAGTAGTCGGCAAGAGGCAAATGGGTATTATCCATAAGCGACTTAGCCAAAGGATAAGTCTCAAGGATAACATTCTAGGCGGGCGCACACCAGAAAAATCGGCTAAGAAAATGCATCATAAAAGCCACGGGTTCCGACTTGAGAAGTCCAGGCTTAGTACCACAATATCGAGTAATCCATAGGGCAAAAGTAAGCCCCGAAGAATAGCCGGTGGATTTCGTCGAGGGTTTTTCAGAACCAGTAACACCCAGAAAGTGTTTTCCAAGAGAGGGTAGGTCCAAGAGAAGCTTAACATCTTCAATAGTCGGAGTCATCATAACCCAGGGAAAGCAAAAACATTTGATAGAAGAATTCCAAAAACAGAGGAGGGCTTGAATGTGCCGATATTCAGGAGGAAAGGGATGAACACTCAACTTAATCAGATGATTAATACCGGTGGACAACCAAATCGGTTCACATTGAGGACGTACCCGGTCATACCAAGCAACATGTTCAGGAGTCACGATGGGCCAAGTACTAAGGGGACTGAAAAGTTTAGCGGAAAAGTAATCCAAAAATAAAGGGATTGTCTTCAAATCACCGAAAAAAGGTAAAAACAGAGGCAGCGACCTCGACGGAAGTCGTAAGAGGCCTGAGAGTAGTAAAGCCTTCATCAGTAAGACGAAGGGAAGATTTATCAGCGAAGGAATCTTCGATATTCTTGATTTTTAGGGAAGAAGGCGAGAAAGTTGGTTGCGTCATTGAAAAGGGAGGAAAAAGTTACAAAGAGAGTATGAAAATGTATAAGAATGAGAAAAAGAAAGGGGCAAGGATGAAAAGATTATAGAGTATGAAGAATATGAAAAGACGTGGCCGGATTCCAAGGAGGAGTTAGCGCACGAAAAGGAGAAGGTGAGAGGGTTGAAGTTTACTTGGGCTCTTTCTAGAGACGAAAATTCGCCCAAGTAAGGAGGGCATCTGTTGGGGCTACAAGAGACAGTGGGCCACGAAAAGGGAATTGGGCCATACAACATGGGCCAAAGAAGAGTTTTAAAGGAGGTGGGCTTAGAATTGATTGGGCCGAAAGACTAAAGAAGGACGATCTGTAATAGACAAAGAGTCTGAACAGAGGAAGGTCTCAAAGACAAAAGATTTCGGCCGAAAATAAGCCTGAACAGCCGATTAGGGGAGACGAGAATCGGTTCAAAGGAATCGGCCGGGGAGCGGTTACCAAAGCTCCGGCTATAAATAGGGGATGCCATGCACATAATTAGGAGAGACCAATCCAACCCCAAAATTTCTTTATCAAATTTAATTCTTTGTATCTTTACTGCTTTCTTTACAGCTTTCCTTTACAGTTTTTCCTAGACTCTAGTTTAGCTTGTAGAGGTTACTTTTCCCAGTCCACCGTTGTTTCTCAACAATCGGTAGTTTGGTTCTATTTTTTCCGGTGAATCCGCCGTTGTTCCTTAACAACCGGCATATTCTCCATTGTATCCAGTTTGCCATCATAATTCCAGTGAATATTCAGTCAAGTTTGGGCGTAATTAGTCAAGTTTGGGCGCATTATTGTAAGTCCGGACCCGTAATCGGTTTGTTCCTTTTCCGATAGCCTCCCTTGAGGAGAAAAAGGTCCTTGGCTCAGAGCCAGCCAAACAGCAATCCTCATTCAACTATATTTTGGTAATCCAGAACAACTGATTGTGTTTAGATATTCCAGTGAAAATAATTTATTTGCTTTACTTATGCTTTCATCATCTTGATAAATATTGTTAGAACTGATATATATATATATACATTTTCATTGGTAGATATATGTTCCATGATGTAATCATTGATCGTATGAGCAATCATTGGTATGGGTTAGTATAACATAATCTTTAAAAATATCTGGATTTGAAGTGTTGCAGTTCATATTTGCATAAGTACCGAACAAATACCCTATATGATCTTCCGTATATTTTATAAAATTATCATCTAGAAATGTCACGTCTCGTTGTACATCTCCAATATCAAATACCATCTTTACCAATTACCATCGCGTATATGAAATATTCATTGTGCAAATTTCTGTCATATATAATTTTCAATGTAAACACTATTTCTTGTAGTATCTTAAGTTAATCCATTTTAATTACATATTACTTCGAATCCTCTCTTTCCAGTGACACGAGATATTGCAATATATCACTGACACGAGTAAAAACTTGTTTTGAAAATAAAGCCCAACTTTATTTAAAAATTGACATTGAATTTTTCTTTTCTTTTCATTTTTTTTTAAATTGTCATAGTAAAACAAATTGTGAGATGAGAATTTTTTCCTTTGAAATTAAATGGAGAATTTGGTTAATTCAGACTGGCTCATAATCATTCTATCAATTAAGAATTTTTATCCCAAATAATGAATTTTTTTTTTATTGAGAATAGAGGTTAAATAATTTTATGGAGTAAGTTTTTTGCAGAAAGAATTCAATCTAGTTGAATACTAAATTTAGAATATGCAGTCCACTGGATGCTACAGGCAGCACCATATCACCGCTTCCATGAAGGGCTATACATAATATTTTCTAGATAAATTATTGATAAATATCTTATCATTTCCACCACGTAAAGAAAAGAAATCAAACATCATCACTATCAACTACATATATTATTTCATTATAAATATTATTATGCTCATCAATCAAGAAAGATAATAGCTTAGCATGACCCGCCTTATTTCTTCCTTATTATAATATATTTGTTCTATTATCAATAGATTATATGTTTCAGACGTTAAAACCTCATTCCGTATCGACATTCCAGTGAAAAATTTTAAAATTATATAATTTGCAGCAATTAGCCTTTCAATGCCTAATAAATCTATATTTATATTTGTTATTCTGTCAATTACAAATCTGTTAAAATATAGATTAATGAATTATTCTTTAAAAAATAGATTAAAAAAAAGAATTTCCTTTATTTACTGATGGATCTATTCGCACTCCAATAACTTTTTATACATCAGATTCTTTTATTTATAATATGGTTTATGAAAATAATTAAATTTACTTTTAACCAATTATCCAAAGAATAGGAATTTTCACATTTTCCTTAATAATTATAATCGTTTTGAAATATTTTTAGAGATAGAAATTTTTTAGGTCAGCAGAATGACAATTTTCAGATTTTAGCCATTATTTTTTTAAAAATAATTTTGGACCACTACAAGGTTGTCGGACCCACAAAAAGGCCAATGCGGACCGTATGTTGTTCAAATCGCCTATTTATGGTCCAAAAAAAGAAATCACACCCCTCTGATAGCCTATTTATGTTCTTCTTTTCATTATTTTTTTTATATAACTAAAATAAATAATATTATTTCCATCCCATTATTTATGTATCGCTTTTCTTTTTTTACATTTCGAATAAAAAATAACCAATTAATAACAATGTATCGAACATATCTCGGTTCCATATAAATTAAAAATTTCATATCTTTTTAAAACTTAAAATTATGTGAATAAAACAATGCAGAATCTAAAATATATAAATAAATCATGCAAAAATCTAAAATAATAATACAATGCAAAAATATAAAATAAATAAATTAATAAATACAAAATTAAAATTTGAAATCTTTTTTTTTTTCGGGGAAAAGAGGAGGGCCGGAGCCATTTTATTCCAACACTTGAAGCGTTTGATACAGACTGATACGGTCAACAGCTATAGCATCTAAGACAAAATCTGGAGGATGAGTAAAATGTTGGACATTAACCACCCAAGGGCGCCCTTTGATAAAACAATCAGCTGCCTTGTTGCACAAGCGAGGAATGTGTGAGAAACTCAAGTTCCAGTTCCAAGTAGTCATGTCTCGAATGCGAGTGATCCAAAAAGAAGCAGGTCCAAGGACATCCGACTGAGATAGGAGAAGTTGGATTGCATCCAGATTATCAGATTCGACCTCAACATTACTATAACCTGAAGACCAGGCTAGTTGCAAAGTGAGGAGGATGGCTTTAAGTTCAGCATACAAAACATCACTAATGGAGTCTTTGGCACAGACTCCATTGATCCAATCACCATTACTGTCACGAAGTATACCTCCCAAGTAGCTGCACCCTTGCTTGACACTTGCATCACAGTTAGCTATGATCCAATCATCTTTAGGCTTTTCCCATCTAGCTCTACCGCATTGCCAAGGCTTGAGGCCGAATAGTTTGAGTTCCCTTCTGGCCACCAAATGCTCATGAAGTGTCCGTCGAATGGTAGCATGAGCAGTGGGCCAAAAAATATTCTCACCACCATAGAACTCCTTACAACGAGACTTCCATATATGCCAAAGCCCAATACCAAAGAGAGCGGAGTCATGTTCACCAACTTTAATAGCCTGCATGGAGTCAATCCAATCCTTCAGGGAAAATGTCCAGAAATTGCTGTAAGATGCCAGGCCTAAGCGGATCCATGTAATGGCAGAATCATGGCAATCACGCAAAGCATGGATGTTGCTTTCAACTTCACCACATTTCCAACAGGATTCCTCAGACGATATATTTCTTTTGCGCCTCTCCACACCAGTGAGCAGTTTGTCTTGTACAGCTAGCCAAAGGAACATTCGGACTCTTTGGGGAGCTGGCCAACGCCAAAGTATCTTCCAGTTGTAGGAGGGAGTGTTAGATGGAAGACTAGCAAGATTCTCCATGGTGCTTCGAACTGAAAAAACGCCATTGGAAGCCGGCTGCCACAAGGGATAATCAGGAGAATTAGGCGTCTGAGGAGTAAGGAACTGCATAAGGGCTTGAAGCGCTGCATCTGTCAACAATGGCCTAAGCTCCTGCAAGTTCCAGGTTGGGCCCCGCAGGGAAGAGGCAATCGGTCGACTGAGATCATCTGGGGTAAGGGGTTTTGCTCCCATCTCCTGCAAAGAAGAGCCCCAATGATTCCAGTTATCAATCCAAAAGAGAGTGTTCTTACCATTACCAATATTCCACTCCAGCATAGAACGGAAGCTTGGCCAGACTGACATGAGATCCTTAGCAAACTGGGATATGGATTGTGCATGGTGTGTAAATTTGTGCGCATGCCAACCATAGGGAATCTTCATTAGCCTGGTCCAAGGGGTATTTCTAGTAAGTAAACCCCACCAACTCTTCATAAGTAGAGCTTCATTAAAATCTTTTAAATTCCGGATCCCCAAACCGCCATGATCAAGAGTGGAAGTAATCATATCCCATGAATGAGGTGAACTTTGCGATGAGTGTTGCTAGAACCCCAAAGGAAGTCTCTGCATAGCTTCTCAAGCTCTCTGATGGTTTTCATAGGAAGTCGAATAACCTGCATAATATATATGGAAATAGGATGGAGGACTGATTTGATTAAGGTTGCTCGACCAGCTAAGCTGAGG